>CM033748.1:17122032-17474108 GCA_019671005.1 Hibiscus mutabilis
TATGTACATATATATGTCTGTGTAACAATTAAATATAAGCAAAAGAGAGTAAAAGCATTAGCAAATGAAACCACCAAGAACTTTAGACAATTGGCATGCTAGGACATACGCGACTCAAAGTACCAGCAAAAGTAACACGAAGAATAAAGTTGAAGAATGCACAAGTAATAAAAACTTGACAATTTATCAACTTTTAAATAAGAAAGAAGGTGAGGAAAAGGCCAAGAGAATAAGCAATTAGTTAACTAAAATCTTCATTATGCTAGTTGCTGCAGAAACTTAACTTTTCAAATTTAACAAAAGCTTTAATACCTCAGTTTCTAAGTCTATGTAAGCCCACTTTGGCGAAAAATCAACAATGCTGAAGAGTTGGTCGTGAGAGAGAGAGGGGCTCAAAGAAGCATCATCAGAAACATTTCCACACTCAACAGCACTCCAGGCAATACCAGATGAGGATTGCATCTGCAGATCATCTACTTCTCCAAGCTCTTTAGTAACCCATCGTGAAAAACTGTCAACTTTCTTCAAGCCTTCTTCTCCATCAAGTAACGATTTTTTCAGAGACAAAGCATAGTTAACATTTCCATCCAAACGCATATCGTTCTCAGGATATGTTCTCATGAAAGAATTAGAATCTGCATTGATACTCTGCATTTGATGGTTTTTATGCAGAGGCCAGTCATTTAAATCATGTCCGGAAAATTCCTCAAGAGCATTTGGTAAATGAAAAGCATGAGCATTCTGCTCAGATAACTTAGTATCATATGGCAAATCAAAATTCGCTGATGGGTCCATTGGCCATTGGGGCAACTCTAAGGCATTGTCGTCCAAAGAAATCTAAAAAATATACTTGAATTAGAAAATTCATGTATCATGAATTTAATAAAAAGATCCAACAAGTCTAAACATCAAAACTACTGAGAGACAACAAATATGCGAAGAGAAGTTTCGTTAAAAATTGGATATTTTGTGACTTACACTCTATTACTTGTAATCAATCCTTAGGCATTACACATCAGTAAAAAAAACTCAAAAAACGACAGTTTACTATAACCATCTAAATTTCATTCAGCTCTGACACGATTCAACACTGTACGCTCAATAAAGGAAAGTGAAAAGAATATCAATTTCTAGCAATAAACCAAAATTAGATAAACATTTAGCATTAAAAAATTATACCAAGAAACCGTTTACGTTAAAAAATTACACATTTATCTTCAAAAAATTCTACATAATATGATAGTTAGTATACAGAAAAAAAAATGTTACAAATAGTATACTTTAAGTGTGAATATCAGTTTTTAAGGTTCAATCTCAAAATTATGAACGTGACATAGAAACTAAATGATTTATACCTAAGATGCAAAATGCAACTACCAAGAATACCTGCCAATGTGGTTGTGTTGGCAAAGGATTTCCAAACTCCCCGCCAGCACTCTCAACAGCCAATAGCTTGCCTTTCATCATTGTTTCTTGTTGCAGGCTGATGCTAATAGCATCAGGTTGAGTAGAAGTCGGTGAAGCATTAGAAGATGCACCGGTATAT
This sequence comes from Hibiscus mutabilis, assembly GCA_019671005.1. Lineage (NCBI taxonomy): Eukaryota > Viridiplantae > Streptophyta > Magnoliopsida > Malvales > Malvaceae > Hibiscus > Hibiscus mutabilis. The sequence goes on from CM033748.1 coordinate 17,123,579, forward strand.
ACAGGCATATATTGTTCCAAGCCCTGTTCCCAAGATGTCAAATCATGTGTTCTTTGAGCTCCGGTCATACAAGAGCCATAATTAATATCCCCAGGTCTATCTCCATGAAGATGTGAAACATCATTTGTTCCAGGAATTGATGATTGGCCTTCATAATCATATTGTAAGAGTTTCAAGTTTCAATCACACTCAAATGCAAAGTCGTGCACAAATTTTGATGCATAAAGCAATTAATAGAAATGAGCTGATACAAAAACAAAATTATAAAACAACAATGCTTACCTTGAAAGGGATGTGGAGAATAATGATTCAAAAAGTTAGGATCCAACTTGTTCATCAAATTAGCATTTCCTATTTGGGGAGATGTATGGAATCTAGAACTTGCTTGGTGATTATCCTCTGCACGATATCTCATATAAGTTGCATTGAAAGTTGTATGCAGAATGAGAGAGGAAAGATGGAAACTTAAAAACATTAGACTATATTGGCAGCAGGATGTGAATAGGACAGAGAACGGGTAAAAAAAAAACACCAGAATCAGCATCTTCACATAAGGATGTTAAACTGGTTATTGAGCTTGCTGAATTTGCATGTGCAGAAGGTTCTTTTGTATGAGTAACAGAATAGCTCGAAGTCAAAGGACTGCTTGTTTGGGAATTTGATACATCACTGGTCTCTCTTATGCCTCCGATTGTTCTACTACCCTGAAGGAAAAGAAACCAATAAGGTCAGATCTGAAGAAAGGAGAAGTTTAACAATGTGGAAAGATTTGACTATTCAGAGGAGGTAAAACAGTGGCCTAGTCAAAATCAAATAGTCAAGAAATCACTAACTTTGTGGTAATCAATCAGATATAAAAGAAGTGAGTAGTTACCTTAGTTTCCAAGTAGTGCACAAAAACTATATGCATCATATCCCTACAATAGTAACAAAGCCATTCAAACCAAAATTAACAACGCTTAGGGACAAGAAATTACATATACAATTCCAAATACCACCCTCCCCCTCAAAAAAATAATAAATTACATATACAAATAAGACTGCCAATGAAGTCATTTCCCTAGGAGGGTTCCAAATATCACAGACGTCAGAGAATAATTATATTATTTCCTAATAAATTATTGCTTGTAAATTACTCTATCCTAAAATCGCTGATAAAGCAATCCAAATATTGACAACCTCAACTTCCTTTACAAGTCAATGTAAGCAAAGATGATGCAACAACCATTGTGACAGATTCTAAACAAAATGAATCATATTCTGTTACAATCCACAAATTTCCACATTAACAAGAAGTAGAGACTTCTAAGAAAACCTGCATGTATAACATGGGAAACAAGGCCCATGCATAAACAAGTTATTGAACACTGTTAATTTGATATTACTTTATGCCAGCTTCATAAAAGTATCTTTTTCTATGCATATGGCACTAGCAGTCTAGCACACAGTTGCAAAGTAAAATGTGTGTAATTAATTGGATAAAGAAAAAAACAAAAAAAGAGAGAGAACATAAAATTATAGGAACACGATAACATCCCCACAACGTTTATGACTAACCACGAAAACATATAATATATACAATTAACCCATACGGTTCAAGCATCCAATAGCTGCGCCTTTGAAAGTTTTCATTCTCTTCTCCATGGGCATAGTAGCAATGCAACATATCTACACTCCCGACCTAAAATAGCTTTAAAGAAGTTATTCTAAGGCAAAATTTCCAATCGATGAGTATAGTCACTAAGTAAAGACATCCTGAATTGATAAAATTATATAACAAGAACAAGAAAACTTCATCTTTCTAGAGCTGCATTACTTACCTTCAGCTTCTCATGAGCTTCCTTCACAGTCTTTCCGTCTTTTTTCTTCCTCCAATTATGTCCATCCTTCCTAAAGTATCTTAACACCTTTCGATCAAAAAGAAAGAGTGAACCACCTGCAAAGATTAAATTCATGTCAATCTATTGGTTTTTTGACCGTAAATCAACCATAATATCAGAAAAAATTCACAATGATAATATCCATGTTGCATGTTTGCTTAAAGCATTTTTGTTCAGCTTTAATGATCGAACAAAACAAGTTTTTAGGAATGTAAAGTACAAGAAAGCAAAAATTAAAAATTAAATAATAAAAAGAGGCAAGGAACACTCAAAGCTGACAACAGAAAAACATTAATATACTTCTGAAATGAATATTTTTGTATGCTTTTATCAAAGCACTTAGTAATAATGGTATAATCATGTTTATTCACAATAAACATAAATTGTCATCAAATTTTATCCCAACCATGAAATGCTTTTCAATGTTCATACTTGGAGGTCTGGTAGGAGGCTCTGATGTAATTTGGAACTTCTGATAATTTTGAAGAATTTCACAAATTTCAGCAGGTCTCAACCATCTATGCTGGGCTTCTAGTAATATCTGTTCAATATCTACAAATCAGGAAACAGAGTATAATTAGTAAAAGATATATTGGCACAAGCAAACATATTACATGGAGAAATAAAAACTTTATTCAAATTAAGAGTTCACACTTGTCCAAGAGATAGAGAGACCAATTTTAGCAAAAAGCTTCATTCATATTATCATTAAACAACACTCTTGACCTATATTCCACTCTCAAAAACTTAATAAAGTCTAATAATGAATGATATTACAACTCAAATCATGCACAAATTTATTTGCAATGCAAAAACATATATCACACTGTTAAATTTTGGTTGGATCACTCACAGTGCCTTAAAGAGAGATAAAACTACAAATTGTCCATAATGCAAAAGCTTCTGTCACCAGAACCTAGAATGCAAACATAACTTTCTGCGTTTATAGCAGATAAACAAAGCATGAATAGCACTACCAAAGCACATACTCAGTAGCCTATTTGATTGAGTTTTAAGTATTTTCCTTCAAAGCTTTCTAAAGTTATACAAAGTGTTCTTACTTCAAAACTGAAGTTATTATGAAAATGAATTCTACTCTTCAATGCAAGCAAGGAGAGCTAAAATCATCATAAATTCTATCATTGAAAATTCAAACCCTAAATCCTGATTTATCCAGATAATAATAAGTTCCTCAATGCTAACAGTTTATCGGTTCCTCCCACCCAGCCTCAGTAATTGAATTTAGTTATATCCCCCAAATAAACTCCATTTTCCTCAATAAATAATAATTGAACTAAGTTATAACTCCATTCTCAACTCCAAATTCCTGAAGGGAAATCCTCGTAAAATATCCACTAAAACAAACACAATTCCACCAAAGATCAATTTAAAACTAACACTAAGTAGTAATGACAACAACGGAAGTAGGCGCAACTTTGAGATTAAAAACGCGATGAAATAGTAGGCAAATCTGATGAAATATTATAAATATAGAATTAAAAAAGTAGGTGAAAGAGACCGGAAGAGAACCAACCTAATCGGGGAGCCAAACTGTAGGTGGCTCGATCCGCCATGAGCCCAATACAAAAGGATGGAGAGATTTGATCTTTTTATGAATTGATTTGTTTGATTGTTGAGATAAGCAAAGGATAGAGACGAAAGCAGGGGATAAGTCTTCTCTTTTTCTTTCTTTTGACTGTCTTACTGGGTTTTTGTTTTTAAGTATTATGTGGAGTTGAGTCAGATTTATGAAAACAAATAAATGTGAAAAGGATTTGGAGTTGTTCTTTCTTTTCTTTTTCTCTTCCATCTTATTGAAAAGTGGAAAGGTAGAGGAAAGTTCTTGTCGTGGAATGGAAGCAACTTAATAAGCTGACGAATTGACAGGTGACATCTGGCGCTGAGGTATATTTTTTATTTTTTTGACAAATAAACGGTCAAGCTTTTATTCCAAAATAAAAGGTACAAGCAGAAACAAACAGCCGAGAACGATCCCAACAAAATAGCTACGAATGGGCAAAGGACAAGAACCAAAAGAAAATGAGATCAAAGTATGCCGATCAAAACACGGCCAAATATCAACCGAAACAAAACATAACATAACAAGCTCAACAAAGACAATAAACCGGATAACACAAAGACAACTAGGGGTGCGTTTGTTTCATGTAAATGATTTTTTGAAATTTATTTTTCAGGTTTTTCGGTGTTTGTTTTGTGTAAAATGAATTCTAGAAAGTAATTCATTTTGCAAGGGAGAGGAAAACCCTTTGCATTTCCCGTAATTTGTACTACGGATAAAAAATCGGTAGTACACTTTCCATTTTCCCTTTACACTTTAGAGGGATGACACCCAAAATCAGTCTCTCTTGTCAGCACCGGCACTGGCATCTCTTCCTAGTCGACGACTCTAATTCGGGTAAGCATTTTTCGTTCATCTTTCATTCAACTTTTCTCTGTTTTTTCTTTTTCTATTTTCTCTTTTCAAATACCAACTGTTATCTCTATTTCCCTAAAACTACACCCCCTACTTTCTCTCTTTTTTATTTTCTTCTAAAACCCTAGTACTGTAAATTCGCAAAATAAAGATGATGGCAGAACCGGGTCAACTCAGCCAATACATTGATCGTTCGTTGATTCGTCTCATTCTCCGAGTCAGCAGGTTCACTCCCATTTACCTCAATTTCTTTAAAATTTTATTAATTTCAACGCAATTTCTCTTACTAGGCATTATTGATACCAAATGACTAATCTTTTTTCACTTAATATTTCAAGCTCCTGATTTTCTTTCATATAAGTTCGAATATGTTGAAAATTTATGTTTATATATGTTATATAGGCTAGAAGTTTGGAGGTCATTGCTTCATTGTTGAAGAATAATCAGCTAACAATAGAAACACATACATGCGTCAGTCTTCAGGAAGATTGCTTATTCATTTTTATTTTGTTTTGGGTATTTTACTTCACTTATCTATTTTGAATTTAATTTCCTCCTTCACGTTTTCATTTTGATAATTATTGCTTACTTTATTCTTTCAGTTTTCTTTTAAATTGCGATGATAGGTCAGGGAGATGAAAAGATATTTGACCACTGTGGACAGTATTATTCGTTTCAGCTCATCCTTATCAGTATGATTTTGTTACGTTGATTTTTAGGAGAGTTTCTGGATATAGTGCTTATTAAGTTGCTTAACCTATTACTTGATGCCTGTAGAATTATGGGTAAGCCGTAAGCTGCCTTATTTTTTGTTCCATTCTTTCATATACATTTTAGATTTTGTTTGGAAATACAAATAAATTGATGATTGAGCTTCTTGTTATATGTTGTCCTTTTTCAAGCATCCTCATTCTTGGTGAAGTTTTTGTGTACCGTGCATCAAAGTCATTGGATGATGATATTGATCATAGCTCGATCGCATTTTTCATGGACAGATTGGTGAGTGTTGCTTGCAATGAACATTATAGTTAACTTGAAACAAATTGATGATGCATTTTACATGATTTTGAATCTACATTTTACATTTATTTAAAAGGTTTTCATGTTTATTTTTGCATCTCATTAGAATTTGTGCTTATCACTTGGTATTTTAATCATCCCATATCTGGATAGTAACTCGAATGATGCAGAAGGGTAAAGCTTGAATGATGCAATTACTAGCTGTGACATGTCTATCCCTCGCAGCTATAATCACTCATTTTTTATCTGATTTATAATTACCGTATTAATATATTAGTTAGTTTAATGATTAATATATAGCATGTATACATATTATATTATGTGTTTATTATGTATATGTTATTAATGTGTATGTAAGCTATGTGTGTGAGGTGTGTAAGTGCATGTATGGTATATATGTCATGTTATGAATGCATTAGTAATTATTATGGTATATGTGGTCATGTATGCTTTACATTGTTTGCATGTATATATTAATTGATGTGTGTATTCGTATTAATTATGTATGTGCTACCTATAAGTATTTGAATGTATATGTATGCTATATATATATGTGTGTACTTGTATGTACGTATATTATATGTGTGCACGTATACAATATTATTATTATTATTATTATTATTATTATTATTAGGATTGGGCTAAATAAAATCCAAAATATATATATTAAACCCCAAATATTATTAGCAGTCCACAGTCCATATAATATTACAAGAACCCAAAAAATATAATTTAAAAAGCCCATTTTCGGCCCGAACCAGACTTAACCAAACCTTAATTCTTATCTGCCCAATCTATTCTTTTTCCCTTGCATCCGCACGATCTGAGCCGTTGGATCAAGATTTAATCCAACAGCCCAGATCAAGTGGAGACCCTCCAGCTGGCGCCGCGTGCGATGCACTCTCTAGACCGTTCGCTTCTCACGCGTGCGTATAGAACATGCGTTGACCGTTCGGATATCAAGATGCCACGTGGCAAGATCTCGTGTAGTCCCACTTTCTCCATATTGAATCCAAGCCATCCACTCTTCGCGCAACCTCAACCGTTGGATCATATCTGATCCAACGGTCGAGAACAAGTCTGCCAGGGAACACCCCCACCATGCCTCTTCCACCATGTCGCCGTACCAACCACCACGCCAGGGATATTAGAAAAACGTCAAAAAGGCTTGTCGATAACAAATCAGAAAAAATATATGTATTTTCATATCTTATTTCTACCAAAAAATAAGAGATCAGATATATATGTAACAACAACCTAAAAATTGTAAATCATCATTCCCAGCTTCCAGAAATACAAAAAATACAAAAAAATACAGAGAGTTTCGTGGGTAATTTATTTATCTCTTTCTTTCTCATGCATACGAAATATAAGGCAATATATATATATATATAAGAGAGGGAAGGTTTTTACCTCGGTCGTTTCTATGTCTCGCCAGCAAGGTTTTCTTTTGGTGAGCCAGTCGAAAGAGGGTTGGTTCTTTGTTTGGTCCTAAAGATTAAAAGGGTTTTGGTTCGGTCTCCTTTTTTAGGGCAGAGAGTTTCTTTGGTTTTTTGAGAGGAGTCTTGGTTAGGTCTTTAGGACGGTTAAGGGTTGAGGGCGGTGTCCGGAGTAGCTGGACCATCTTCAGCTTTTAGAGACCATAGCGGCCGAGAGAGGGTTATGGTTTTCTAGGTGGTCACTCTGGAAATAACCAGAGAGAGTGGGGAGAGCTTTAGGGTAAAAAAATAAAAGGAAAAAGTGAAAGGGAGGGCTGAATAGTTTATTTTATAGACCAAAATTAAAAACTAAATAGTTTAATCACTTACTAAGGACCTCCGTCATTTCCCCTTTTCAAACTGAGTCTTCCCCTTAGTCTAATCACAACATTAGTCCCCATGTATTTTCCAAAAATTTCAATTTCACCCCTACATTGAACCGAATTAGATTTTAAAAGGGGAAATCACGCCCTTAATCCCTCCATATTTTGAGTTTTTTCACCCTAAGCTTGCCGCATGGGTTTATTACAAGTTTAGTCCTTGCAGGTTTATTTCGGTTGATAATCTGATCCCCATATGTGTTTCTTTTGCTTTTTAATTTTTGCCTTATGCTTTTTTATTATTCCATTTCGGCCCTTTTTCATATTTAAATGTTTATTCCCTTTACTTTATTATATTTTTAGCATGTTCGTGTTGCTCATCATCTTTATGCATTTTGTTTATATCATGCTTATTTATGTTCTTTAGATGTGTTGTATCTTGTTTTTAGTTTTTTATTTATTTGTTCGTATTATATGTCTTTTCTACGTGTTATATTTTAACTTAATTCGTATATTCATGTTCATGTCAGCATGCATTCTTTGTTTGTTCATTTCGTACATTAGGATATATGTTAGCTAATGGCATGTTTAAATGTGTTTTATTCCTTTTTTTAATGTGAGTTGTCATTATTTAAGCATGTTTTCTCTTATATATGCATTATCATGCAAATATGATTGGTTTCGTTAGGTCATGGTAAATAAGTGTTAGTTTTTTTATGCTTGCCTTGTTTCCTAGGTTACATGTTAGTATGAAAATTTGTTGATTTTTTCATGACATGTTGATATTGTGTATACATATTTTGAGTTACATTTTAAGTTCTAGTTTTTATGTTTACATGTTATTTTGTTAATTTAGTATCATACTTTGTCATGTGTATATGTCATGCATATTTCGCTTTGGTGTTTTCTTTATGTATTTAAGCATGTTATATTTAATTAATTTAGTTTCGGAAGCATGTCTTTTTTGCACGTCTATATTTATATTTTTGTTTTATTATTAAGACATGTTACGTTATTTTTGTTCATGCATTTTGTTTTTTAATATTATTATATTTATGTTTTTATATTTTTAGTTCTATGTCTTTTTAAATATTTATTTATAATGTTTTTTGTTAAGTTTGCATAACGGATATATATATATATATTTAGTCAATGCGATGCCCTTTTATCCGAGCGTAAACGGGGTCAGTATCAGGCGTAGTGATGGTGGTTGGGCGTTTACTCTCGGATAACGGAGCTTTTAAAATTTACTCGCACTTATGACTACATTTTAATTTAATCGTCACTTTAATCCGAAAAGTTTAATATTAATAAAGCGGTAATTATTAAAGTACCAATTTTGGACGGTGTGGGGGTTCTAATCCTTCCACATCCGTAACCGACTCCCGAACCCAGTAGTTTTAAAATCTCTGGTTTTACGGTGTTCGGCCTACCTAAGTGGCCGGTTGTGACTCCATTTTTAAAATAAAATACGATTTTTCTAAAAACCCCACGGAATAAATATTTTTAATACTAGAAAGACCCCAAACACTATTAAAACTCGTTTTTTTTTTAGCAAAAACACTCGAAAAGGGGCATCGCTACATATGGTGACTCCGCTGGGGACCATTTTTTACTTTTCAAAAAATAAAAGAGAGTCGATCTTTTTAAATGGTTACCGTTTTACTAATATCGGAAGTTCCAGATTAAATTGACTATTAAATTAACATTTGGTTATAATTGCGCGTTTATTTTAATGCATTTAAAATTTGGCATATAAACACATCCTTTTAAGTGGGGGGGAAACGCTAATGCTTTTGTGAGGATATCGTTCCTCCGTATGGGCCTAGCAAGTACCTTCGGGGCTCGAGTACCTTATGATTTCGTGAGGATATCGTTCCTTCGTAGGGGCATAAGCGAATGGGTCCCCCTGAATTGAACCCAGTTGAAAGGAGCTTATAATGTGTGATGATCGGGGGCCTTGCTACCTTTAGTAGGGGACAGTAAGGACAATTCAGGTACCTCATAGCACCAAAACAGCATGTAGAGAACATATAGAAACCCACCCTTTAGAGCCATGCGAATAACCTAGGTGTTGTAGACGAGATGTAAATAGGGTTGTTTTGTTTGTTTATCGTATTTAATTTGCCCTTTATTTGTGTATTTATTGATTTTAACCGGTACTGACTTGTTTTCTTTTTTGTTTGCATATATCATCGCATTCGCATTATATAGAGTATTGATTCCCGAGTGGTTTCTCCCATAATAGAGATTGTTCATGATGGAACAAAGGTTTTTTGACCTGACGATAGAGGGTTTGGTTCCAGAGTTCCATCCAGAGGCTAGATCAGGGACAGTAGAAGAAGGATCGTTCAGAGACTACAGGTCAGATTTGGCAAGCAGTGTCAGTCCTGGTAATGAGCAAGGTGGAGTACAAGAGTTAAAGAAGCAAATGGCCGAGATGATGAACCAGATAAATGCTATGATGAAAGGTAAGCAACCTACCGAACTCAGAGAAGAACCGATCAAGGATCAAAATATAGAACAGAATGGTCAGAATATTAAGACAAACAACACCGTTAAATATGACAAGTTGAATCCTTTTGTGATCAATCTCAAGACACAGACATGTGGCATATCTGGGGGCAGATACCCAGGAAATAGAGGCAAGACTAGGAGAAGCCCGATAATCAAATGACGTAAAGAGGTATAGTCATATACCTATAAGATACATTGAGCTGCTTCTGTTGCTCATTGAAAGGAATCTTATAATACTGGTGAAGTCTGTACCAAAGAGACCTCCTTATCCGAAGGGTTACAGCATTCGTATCTGGTGTAGCTACCACATGGGGGATTCGGGTCATCGCATTGAGAATTGTGGAGCCCTGAAGAACAGAGTTCAAGATCTTATCAGGATGGGAGTTTTGGGTTTTGAAGACAGATAACCCCGATTCTACAGTGAGCCAGCCATTGCCCGAGGGGCAAAGTCGAAGAAGGGTCACTACCTAGTCCAAGGTTCGGGTAACACAGAAGTGGGTCACTCAAGTGAGACAAATTCAGGAGTCGAAAGTAAAAGCATCTCGGAAGATAAACTCACGTTCAAGTACAGCTAGTTCAAGCATGAGAGGTATGATCTGAACAAAAAACCGAAGAGCATACAAAACGAGTACCAAAAGTTGCACTTTAAATTCAAGAATGTCGGTCTGGGTGACACCTCCGAGGAATGGGTTAATGGAATGATCTAGCTGAAGAACGATTTAGAACATTGGAAGCATAAATGTAAGACTAGTAAAAATAAGGCTAGATCATTGTCACAGAAGCTGAGAGCCAACGCGACATCCTCCAAAGTGAGTTGGAAAGCAGTCTGGCTATGGACGAGATCCTGAAATCAAGTCTGTAGCAAAAAGGGAAGGAATCTTAAGACCTACAAATGGAAAACGTAGCACTCAAAGAACAGATAGAAAGGCTCAAAACTTTTTTACGTGCTAACGAGGTTCATGCTGAAACATACAAGCAGGCCGGGTATGAAAGTTTCAAAGAAGTAACTGTCAAGCTACAAAAGGTCAAGCAAAAAATACAGGAGAAAGATAAAGACATGAAGATTGTTATGACTCAAGCGCGATAAGAGGCCCAACAGGAAGCAGACTTAGCTGATGCAGCAGCGCCGATAAGCCAGAATATGGACCCAGCATTGGACCGTGAAGGAAAACTGACGAGACTATTGAATGAGGTCAAGAAATTAGGTGCTAGAGCTCACTGCTATCTGTAAAATCCTAATACCTGATGTAATGAAAGCTTTTGGTCTGAATGAAAGATGTTCTATAAGGACAAATCACTTGCGGAATCAATACCTGTATTTGCATACATTTTTGCATTGCATCATGGCATTTGCATCATTATACAAACATTCATCAATTTTTGCAATAATATTGATAGTGTAAATATTGTGGCAGTGTGAGACTAAAATATAAGCCGCAACCATTCTGCATCTATACCTTACTTGGTTCCAAAGCAAATTGATGGAAGGCAGAATAGTCAGTTTTGAAAAGGGGAAGAAGAATTTGGAAGCCCATTTTGATGAAGCCAAGAAGAGCCTCGGCGATCAGATCACTCAATCACAAGCTGCGATAGTATCCGACATAACTGTATTACTGGCAAAAAGCCTTGGGAAAGAAAAGGCTGAAGGCGAAGTCGCCCATGAGCCAGAATGTACTGCATCTCACAGCAAGGTTCAACCAAAAACGCCAAGTCCTGCTAGGATAGTATACATTGACCCATCAGGGATATCTGTTAGTTATCAAGCAAGGGCATCCAAAAACCAACCAGTGAATACAGAGGCATTCTACGAAGAAGAGGTGTCAGATCTAGACTTGGTAGAGAAAATTAGAAATGAAGTGGAAAATAAATGAGAATAAAGGTTTCGTCTCATGGAGTAAAAATTCAAAGCCATGCAGACTATAGAGGAGACAGGGAATGACGTCAGTGATCTGAGCCTAGTATCCAACCTTGTTTTACCACTGAAGTTCAAGACCCATAATTTTGATAAGTATGATAGAACTCTGCTTCCTTCCGCGCATATTACCATGTAGTGCCAGAAGATGACTACTTTTGCAAAAGATGAAAAGCTTTTAATTTATTGCTTCCAAGATAGTCAGACTGGGGCAGCCATCCTGTGGTACAATCAATTAAGTCGGGTAGATATCAAGTCTTGGAAGGATCTTTCAAAAACCTTCATAGAACAGTACAAGCATATAACAGATATGGCCCCGAATCGATTCGTGCTGCAAAGTTTAAAGCAGAAGCCTGATGAGAGTTTCCTTCAGTATGCTCAACGATGGCGAGATATGGCATCTCAAGTACAACCCCCGATTCAGGAAAGTGAAATTACTCCCATAATTGTGGATACTTTTAAGGCAATGTTGTATGATCGTCTAGTAAGCCACTATGCCAACAACTTTGCAGACTTAGTCATGGTTGGAGAGCGCATTGAAGATGCAGTTAAGAAGGGGAAGATAAAAGATCCCTACAGCACAGTTCCTCAAAATGAAGAAGATTCTCATGTTCATATGGTGAGTGCTCGCCCAATTAGTCAGCCCTAGGGTCGTCCTCGCAAGCAGTCTTCAAGATACGTAAAGCCTGCAAAGGTATTCTATCCCATTCATATGACCTACACTAAGTTGCTTCTGATGCTTATCAAAAAGAAGCTGCTAGCCCATGTCCAGTCCAAGCCAAAAGATCCTCTATATCCGGTGGGGTATGATGTCAATGCGGTATGTGATTACCATTTGGGGAGTACAAGCCACACAATTGAAAATTGTGGAGCTCTGAAAAATAAGGTCCAAAGTCTGATCGAAGCCGATCATCTGAAGCTTTAAGGGCAATGACAGATATAAATTTTGGGGAGGTTCTAACTTTCTAGTTAGGTGTTTAACTAGATTTCATGCTTTTCAAAGGTAGTGCGAAGTCAGCTTTACTATTTTAAGGCCCAAAAAGTAGTAAAGACGTTTTGTAGGGGCATATGTCTTGTAAAATGAAAGTTCTTTCGCATATCATTTTTGTGCATGTTTAGCAAGCGATTTTCATTCTTTGATTCGTTAAAACATTTCACTCATCGGTAGGAGTTAGTTTTTGTTTTTCCATATGTATACTCATGTTTTTGCACAGAAAATACATGTATCCGGCTATTGTGTCTCTGTATATCAATTGCATGAGGGATATCATTTTAACCTAGGTGATTAGTTTTGAGCAACCTGCATCTACTGGAAAATAAAGGCTGCAGTGAAGAAGAATTTGTAATCCTTCCGAGTTATTCTGTCAATTATTAATGACCTTGCTTAAGCATAATTTATTGTACTTAAAAAGGGAGAGCATCCCCCATGTTTAAGATGAATGAGAGAAGAAATCCCAAGAAAAAGCACTCCAATGTTCGAAACCTGGTAATAGGCACATTCAAAGCCTGGTAATAGGTTTGTTCAGATAAGAGTGTGGCAATTTTGGGGCACTTCTCTGAAGCGATAAGATGGCAATGCACCATCTAAAAAAGAGAAGAAAAATCACTTCACGAGTGATGGTAATATTTTCGTCTCATGACAATGCTGAGTAACTCGGGGTATTCTTGTTTGCTCCATCATTATTCTCGAGCCAAAAGAATGTGATGAGTTGAATTCCCCAAACAAAAAGAAAATGAGCCAAAAATGATAATTTAGAATCGAGGCTTATCTGATAGGGTCCTAACCCAGCCAAAAAAAACTTTGAATGTATTTCACATTTTTAAATAACAATACAGCTTTTGAGGTCCTCTATATACAAGATACGCTTGGGGGCAACCACCGGTAAGTGGTCTCAATGTCATTTTTGCACTTGATATTCAGGGTATACGATTTGACGTATCACTACGGCTGTCAAGATTTTCTGATCAAGCATTAGCAAAAAAGGGGTTTTCAAAATTTTGCCTTTCACAAAATCTAATTTCTTTTCAGAGGATACACGGGCAATTTGCCTCTTTACATTTCATTTTTTAAAAAATGATTTAAATCCTAGAGACATAGATTCGATTCCCCTTAGAGTACTTCATTTAAGTTCAAAGACATAGATTGAACTCAGAGATGAATTTGGGGAAGTTGGGGCATTTTAGCTCACCCCGATATTGAGACAGATAGAGACTCTGCATGATGGGTTAAAGACAATAAAGAATTCGAGTCTAAAATCAGTGGGGCACCATTGTCCATGAAACAACAAAGATAGTTATAAGAATTCAAGTCGGAATAGACTCGAGATGTCAGACGGATCGAAAGATTTTGATTAATGAAGAAGACAAAAGACTTTCTTAAGTAAGGAGATGATGTTGACCGAGGTCACTTGACTTGAAAGGTTGAACAAGGAATGAGCAACAAAGTTTTGGGGGGTGAAAGCTGCTGGAGCATCAGAATGATTAATGATTGTAGTCACATGATGCAGCCTACCTAACCAGCAAGTGGTGACTTGAGTATTAAGATGTTCGAGAAGATTGTGACAGGGATTCATGCATCATTGCATCATTATAAGTCTACATGAATAGGTTGCACCTTTGCATCCCCAACAATCATGAGAATAGCATTTTACATGAACATATGCATCTTTACATCATAAGGTATGCTCATGTATCATCCTTAATTAGAAAACATTCATACAAGAAGACAGATAGATAGTTTCCAAGAATATGACTTCAACAAAGATTTTTTGCACCTCTGCATCGATCCAGAAGACACGCGCTTGAGTATCGCCTTCCATGAAAAAACAAAAAAACAAAAAAACAAAAAACAACAACAAAGGAACAAAAACACACAAAAAAGAAAAATAAGAAAAAAAGAGAAAAAAAAGGGAAAAAGAAAAAAATAGAGAAAATAACGAAGATCGTTTGACTAGAGAAAACGTCAACATTTTTGAGCCGCCACTCTGGCGGATTTCTAAACGGATAAAACCAAGGTATCACTTAAGGTTTTTCTTAAAAACCAAATTTTGTATTGACATCCTTTCATAATGATGCATTTCTTAAAATCAAATTCTTTGGTTGGATCCTTGCTTAAGGATGTTGTTCTTAAAACCGACTTCTCTAGTTGGATCCTTTCATAAGGATGCTTGTCACAGAAAGAAGACGAAAAACAAAAAAAAGGAAAAAATAAAAGAAGAAAAAAGAAGAAGAGAGAAAAAAAGAGAAAAGAAAGAAAAAACAAAAAAGGGAGAAAGAAGAAGAATAAGGAAAAAGAAAGAAAGAAGAAGAAAGTTTGATTAGAGAAAATTGTCACTAGATGTTCGAGCTGTCACCTTGAATGGATTCCTCATGATGTCTAGACGGTTTTTCTTAAAATCAAATTCAATAATTTCTTAAGGATGTTTTTCTAAAAATTAATTCCTTAATTTATCCTTCCATAAGGATGTTTTTCTTAAAATCGAATTTCCTAATTCAATCATTTCTTAAGGATATTTTTCCAAAAATTAATTTCTTAATTTATCCTTCCATAAGGATGTTTTTCTTAAAATCAAATTTCTTAATTCAATCATTTCTTAAGGATATTTTTCTAAAAATTAATTCCTTAATTTATCCTTTCATAAGGATATTTTTCTTAAAATCAACTTCTTAGTTTAATCCTTTCGCAAGGATTGCCTTTTTGAAGATCAAGATTTCTAAATTCAGGTGCATACCGCTCAAGGATCCGACTGAAGAAACGTGGAGAGTTCCAGAAAAACACATGATTTCGAAGCTTTAAACAGGGAAGTCGGATAAAAATGAGTGTTTATAATCTTTGCTTTGTTCTCGTTCTACAAGTTTTTACTAAGCCCATTAGTAGGATTGGGCTAAATAAAATCCAAAATATATATATTAAAACCAAAATGTTATTAGCAGTCCACAGTCCATATAATATTACAAGAACCCAAAAAATATAATTTACAAAGCCCATTTTCGGCCCGAACCAGACTTAACCAAACCCTAATTCTTATCTGCCCTAATCCCTTCTTTTTCCCCTGTAGTCGCACGATCTGAGCCGTTGGATCAAAATTTGATCCAACGGCCCAGATAAAGTGGAGACCCTCTAGCTGGCACCGCATGCAATGCACTCTCCAGACCGTTCACTCCTCACACGCGCTGACCGTTTGGATATCAAGACGCTACGTGGCAAGATATCGTGCAGTTCAACTTTCTCCAGATTGAATCCAAGCCATCCACTCTTCGCGCAACCTCAACCGTTGGATCATATCTGATCCAACGGTCGAGAACAAGTCTGCTAGGGAACACCCCCACCATGCCTCCTCCACCATGCTACCGTACCAACCACCACGCCAGGGATATCAGAAAAACGTCAAAAAAAGGCTTGTCGATAACAAATCGGAAAAAATATATGTATTTTCATATCTTATTTCTACCAAAAAACAAGAGATCGGATATATATGTAACAACAACCCAAAATTGTAAATCATCATTCTCAGTTTCTAGAAATACAAAAAATACAAAAAAATACAGAGAGTTTCGTGGGTAATTTCTTTCTTTCTTTCTTTCCCATGCATGCGAAATATAAGGCAATATATATATAAGAGGAGGAAGGTTTTTACCTTGGTCGTTTTTGTGTCTCGCCGGTAAGGTTTCTTTTTGGTGAGCTGGTCGAAATAGGGTTGGTTATTTGTTTGGTCCTAAAGCTTAAAAGGGTTTTGGTTCGGTCTCTTTTTCTAGGGTAGAGAGTTTTTTTTGTTTTTTGAGAGGATTCTTGGTTAGGTCTTTAGGATGGTTAAGGGTTGAGGGTGGTGGCTGAAGTAGCCGGACCACAGCCGGCTTTTAGAGACCATGACGGCCGAAAGAGGGTTGTGGTTTTCTGGGTGGTCACTCTGGAAATAACCAGAGAGAGTGGGGATAGCTTTAGGGTAAAAAATAAAAGGAAAAAGTGAAATGGAGGGCTGAATGGTTTATTTTATATACCAAAATTAAAAACTAAATGGTTTAATCACTTACTAAGGACCTCCGCCCTTTCCCCTTTTTCAAACTGAGTCTTCCCCTTGGTCTAATCACAACATTAGTCCCCCTGTATTTTCCAAAAATTTCAATTTCACCCCTACATTGAACTTGATCAGATTTTAAAAGGGGAAATAACGCCCTTAATCCCTCCATGTTTTGAGTTTTTTCACCCTGAGCTTGCCGTATGGGTTTATTATAGTTTAGTCATTGCAGGTTCATTCCGGTTTATAATCCGATCCCCATATGTATTTCTTTTGTTTTTTAATTTCTGCCTTATTTTCTTTATTATTATTTCATTTTGGCCCTTTTTTCATATTTAAATGTTTATTCCCTTTATTTTATTATATTTTATTTTTAGCATGTTCATGTTGCTTATCATATTTATGCATTTTGTTTATATCATGCTTATTTATGTTCTTTAGATGTGTTGTATCTTGTTTTTAGTTTTTAATTTATTTGTTCGTATTATATGTCTTTTTCTACGTGTTATGTTTTAATTTAGTTCGTATATTCATGTTCATGTCAGCATGTCTTCTTTGTTTGTTCATTTTGTACATTAGGATATATGTTAGCTAATTGCATGTTTAAATGTGTTTTGTTCCTTTTTTTAATGTGAGTTGTCTTTATTTAAGCATGTTTTCTCTTATCTATGAATTATCATTCAAATATGATTAGTTTCGTTAGGTCATGGTAAATAAGTGTTAGTTTTTTTATGCTTGCCTTGTTTCCTAGGTTACATGTTAGTATGGAAATTTGTTGATTTTTTCATGACATGTTGATATTGTGTATACATATTTTGTGTTACATTTTAAGTTCTAGTTTTTATGTTTACATGTTATTTTGTTAATTTAGTATCATACTTTGTCATGTGTATATGTCATGCATATTTTGCTTTGGTGTTTTCTTTATGTGTTTAAGCATGTTAGGTTTAATTAATTTAGTTTCAGAAGCATGTCTTTTTTCCACGTCTATATTTATATTTTTGTTTTATTATTAAGACATGTTATGTTATTTTTGTTCATGCATTTTGTTTTTTTAATATTATTATATTTATGTTTTTATGTTTTCAGTTCTATGTCTTTTTAAATATTTGTTTATAATGTTTTTTGTTAAGTTTGCATAATGGATATATATATATATTTAGTCAATACAGTGCCCTTTTATCCGAGCGTAAACGGGGCCACTATCAGGCGTAGTGATGGTGGTTGGGCGTTTACTCTCGGATAACGGGGCTTTTAATATTTACTCGCACTTATGTCTGAATTTTAATTTAATCGTCACTTTAATCCAAAAAGTTCAATATTAATAAAGCGGTAATTATTAAAGTACCAATTTTGGGCGGTGTAGGGGTGCTAATTCTTCCCCATCCGCAACTGACTCCCGAAGCCAGTGGTTTTAAAATCTTTGGTTTTACGATGTCCAGCCTACCTAAGTGGCCGGTGGCGACTACATTTTTAAAATAAATATACGATTTTTCTAAAAACCCCAGGAAATAAATATTTTTAATACCCGAAAGACCCCAAACACCATTAAAACCCCGTTTTTTAGCGAAAACACTCGAAAGGAGACATCGCCACAGCAACCAAAATGGAGGAAACTGAAGTTCCATTACTTTTCGATTTTAGGTTAAAAATCAAGGGAAAATTTTCCTTACCAAACTCATGTAAGATGTGTTTATATGATTTTTCGTTACTAACAGAAGTCTTTTTATTATAACTTCTTTGTGATTTTATGATTTTTCCTTACCAAACTCATGTAAGATGTGTTATTGCATAAATCCTTCTGTCAAACTCGAGAGTATCATTAAAGAGGAAGAACATGAGCACCCTCTTACTTTTTTTAAAACTTAAAAGTATCTATTACTATCCGAATTGTAGCCTTGTGTAGATTTGGTTGCTGGATGTAACTATATTTGCCATGCTTCATGTCCATAATAACAATTTCACTTGTTCATATATGGAGGACAAAGGTGTTGTTGGTCACTATATATGTGAAAACGGCCACTTTTCTTTGGGGAAAACATAGTATGGTCACCGGTTGTTGAACTTGTAATGCATCTTGTATTTAATATCTAAACTTAAGCTTTTTTATTTTAGATTTCCTTGTGAACATTAGATTGTCCTTTGATTATTCAAACTATAATTTCATTGTTTATGTAAACAAATTCTAAACAAAACATGACATCATTCAAACTATAATTTGATGTACTTATAAAAAAATAAAACATTGTATTATATATTTAAAATTTTACAAAAGATAATTTTATAGATAAAATTAACTCAATAAAAATTAAAAAATTGTGTTTGTTCTGCTAAAAACATATTTCTTAAAATATTTTCAGCAAAATTTACCAAACAACAGAAATTGAATTACACAACAACATCCAAACACCAAAAAATACTTTTTGTAACCTGTTTTTTCGGAAAATGTAGTTCACTTTCCAGAATCGATTTTTCGGAAAGCTAATTACAGTGAAACAAACCGACCCTTAATCCAGTCAGTGAACATCTAGAATAATTGGCATTCTAGCGAGAGCTCTATTCGAAGGAAAGTTTTTTTTTAAGAAAAAAATCTTTTCATTCAAGGTGCTATTTGAGACAAATCAACTGTAAGGGTCTTGAGATAATTCGAGCAGAGTATGTAACGACCCAAAATTTCGAGTCAACAATAGGCGTTGACCCGGGTCTTAGACCGACGTGTCCGGCCGAGATGTTGGGCCATAATGGGCCTTCATACGTTGTGGGCTTGCTTTGTGGTTTTGGGCTTGGCTTATGTTGGGCTTAAGGAAGGGTATTATGGTAAAATCATAATTGGGGGAGACAATGGATGATGCCTTATTAAGGTGGGCTGCCATCCTTGTAAGATGGTGAAGTCACCCTTGCCCTCTCTCTTTCTCTTCATCTCCTTCTTCTAATTTCCACCCCAACCCAAAGTAAAAGATAGAAACTTGTTGTGGAGGAGTGTGAATCTCAGATTGGCCATCAAGGAAGAGTTTATCAGTATTAAAGGATCTTCACTTTGAGCTAAACATCATTGGTTTTGGTGGGAGTTGGGCTTGAAGCTTGGAGCAAGGAAAGAGAGGTGGAAGAAGCTTGGTTGCTGCTTAAGTTCGTGAATCTTGCTTAAGGCCAGTACATCCCTGACTCATGTGTTTCATGAGCCTCATAAGATGATTTCCTTGCTTGGTTCTATGTTTATGGGTTGCTTAGTTAGGGTTCTTGAGCTATAAACCCCTCTAATGGTAAATCATGTTTTGAGAGTTGATGATGGGTAAAACTGGTAATAAACCACCTAATATACTCCAAATAACTTGTATAAAGGATTTGAGACTTAACCATAAGGGTTAAAGGAATGATTGGTGTAATCCCGAGCTCTAGGTTTTGAAATCTGGCTCAGTACCGGTACGGGGTGGCTGCGTACCGGTATTCCTTTGTATAACGAGGGACGGAGTGTGAGGGGTGTATCAGTACGTATCCCCGTGTATCGGTACCCCTCACTTAAATGGAAATCCAATAGCGCTTAGGCATACCGGTACGTAAGGGGCGTACCAGTACGCACTGTTACATTGCTTGAGATAGGCCTAGCGTACTGGTACGCAAAGGTTGGAGTACCAGTACAGGGCGATCCTAGTACCGGTGTTGAGTACCGATACAGGATAAGAGCGTATCGGTATAGATTATGGTCTAACTCTTCGAACCTAGTTAGGGTATCGGTACTTATGGGAGAGTATCGATACCAAGAGGGCATACTCACCTTGGAGTATCAATACTCGCTGGGCAATCTCCCTAAAAAAATTGAGTACGCATTCGGGGGTTCTATAATTTGTGGTAAAGGGTCTGGTAGGTCCCTAAAGGTATAAAACAAACTCTAAAAGTGAGAAACCGAGGTTAGCAACCCGTATGAGGATTAATGGCTAAGGACTTGGTAATAGTTGGATGAGTTGCTTGGAATGGTAATCCATAGGGATCCGTGGTGGATCAATTATTGCTACTGGGTAGCTTGGGGTCCTTGTTGTGTACTGAAGGGACGTCTATGTAGGCTTGTTGTCGTGAGTAATGAGATAATCTAATGAAAAAGGCGTAAACGAATCCTAAAGTCATATATTAAATAGGGTAACAAATGAGTCATGCCTTGGGGCATTGGTAATGGTTGGCTGGATGCCTTTTATCTCTCGGTGAGATATATTGATGCTCTGGGATCATGTGGTATCGTATGAGTCTTAGTTAGGAATCTAGATGTCCTAGAGTTAGTGCAAGGGCACTTAAATAAGGGGATGGGTACTCTGGGCTATGTGATCGAGTACATCCGACGTATTCATGGGCTATGTAATCTGGATGTGGTCCGAAACCTATCGTTGGGCTATGTGATCAGGATATGGAAATATAACTCGGGGGTTGTATGAGCTCGAGTAACTCGATGGGCTATGTGATCTCGAGTATTCTGTTCGGCTGTGTGATCTCAAGAAAATATTGATTGTGGCTTATGTGATCTAAGTATGTCTAGGACGTATCTGTGGCTATAGTGATCCGGATATGATCTTTACTCGACGACTATGTGAGCACGGGTAGCCCGACGACTGTGTGAGCACGGGAAAAAAATAGTAGGGCTTCGTTGGCCATTAGGGAATGTATGTTATTTACATTGTTGTAAGGATAAACGATATTGACTAGTTTACCCTTGGGCTATGTGATTAGGGTAGGAGTTATAACTCATTGGACGGTGGGACCTCACATATGGTAAGCCTGGGATGGCTTGGTTGTCTTCTTACATAATAGTGGTATCTTGAGACAGTTGTAAGCTCTAGCTAGGATAGGCTAGAAGATGATCCTTAGATGTTGAGAAGCCTTTCTGTGCACTATTGATTATATTATCATGCATGCTTGTTTTATTATATTCATGAATTGTGGTAGAGTAGAAATATACCACTGAGCTTTGTTAGCTCAGCGTGCGGAATTGTGGTTTCTTCCGTGCGTAGGTTGACAGGTTGCGTTTGGAGGATCACATCGAGAAGGATTTCCCAGCATCGAGCCAATCTCAGAGTACAATGCTTAATGTCTAGTTTGGACTGGTTGTATTCATAGGACCTTACCACAATCGAGTCTGTATTTTTCATTTGGATTTTCTGTTATTTGGTCAAACGGTGTACTTAATGCAGAACTCATATTTTGTAAACCCTTTAATCTCTTTATCTGCTTAGATTTTATGGAAATAGACTGATTTAAGAATTTCTAACTTATGGTTTTAAATAATAAATTTTGATGGGTTGATTTTGGGTAACTCATAAGTGACGCTTTAGATCCGGGTCAGGTTCGGGGTGTTATATTTTGGTATTAGAGCCTAGGTTTAGTCTGTTCTAGAAAACCTTGGGGTGTCGTAGAGGTCGTAGTAAGGTGTCTAGCGAATACAAGTCCCTAAAGTTAAATGTACTTTATAAGACTGGATCTTGATGTGCCACCTTGTTTGTTGTGTTTCAGAAAAAGGGTCGATAGAAGGTGGAATCGGTAGTGGGGAGGCAAGTCACTTTCATGACCTAACCTCTGCCCTTTTGCTTGTGGTTCAAGCTATCCTGAGACGCATCACAAGACTCCTGTAGAGAGGCTTCATTATTTTGAACCTAAGAGTTTCGGAGGCTTGTGTGAGGATGATCCTATCAAGGCTTACCAGTGGTTGCAGGACACACAAAGAATCTTGAGACAGATAAAGAAAAGCCTAGAAGATAATCTCGATTGCATTGTTTCCCTTTTTAAGGGCAATGTACATGAGTGGTGGGAGACCGTAGAGTTGGGTCTAAAGCCTGCGCTCCCGACATGGGACATCTTTGTGGATGAGTTTCGGAAGAAGTACATCAGTGGTGTATACATAGATAAGATGAGGGGCCAGTTTCTGCATCTAGTTCAAGAAGATCGAACGGTATTTGCTTATGAGCAAAAGTTTCTGTGTTTGAGCCGTTATGCTCCAAAGTTTGTTGCCACGGAAGAGTTGAGGTGTAAGAGGTTCAGACAAGGCCTGAATGTTGACCTTCAGTTGCATGTGATAGCGGGTCTGCTTGGGACATTCTCTGAGTTAGCCAATAGTGCGAAGGTACTTGAGCGGCTTCAGAGCTCAGCATCCAATCAGTTCAAAGATTCTAGAGGTCGTGATGTGGAGACCCGAGATATCATGGGTCATTCTCCCTATCCACATGAGAGGTTTTACACTTCGAGGAGTTCGAAGAGAGCTGTATCGGACCAGCTACCGAGAGTCGACACATGATCTAGATCAAGGGTTCGTAAAAGCTCTTTGATTTCTACTCCGAAAGAGAGTATTAATGGTTCAGTTGGAGCGTCGCTTCCACCAGAATACGAACATTGTGGCGAACATCACCCCAGAGTGTGTTTCTTGCTTCGTAGGGTTTGTTATGGGTGCTGGGCACTAGGGCATATGGCAAAGGACTGCCCAATCATGGATGATGACTCATTAGTTCAGTCTCAGAGGTTGGCTGTTTTCCATCACGATCAGAGTCTTGCTTGAGACAGAGTTATAGCACCATCAGGCTATCGAGTTGGAGGTTCTGTGAGATCCACCGCCAGGGTTGGCACGCGAGGCGTTGCTGGGCAGTCTGTAGCTTAGTTTAGAGTTGACAGCTTTGCGACCGAGGATTTGTCAGGTAATTAAGTTTTGTGTTGGTTTCAGCTATTGTGTTAACCGTTTAGCTCTTCGGTAGTGTAATATATCGGTTCTTGTGATATGCATCTTGGTAAATCTTGGGTTTGTTGTTGCTTTAGATGGCAATTAGATTTGCATCCCTTGCTAGATAAGGTTTTTATCGCAGATGGCTGTTAAGAGCGCATGTGTGCCGTAAGATGTGAGCGAGAAGTTATGAAGTTTTAGATTGCTTGAATCTATTTGTTAGTGTTAGTTGTGTAGGATATTAACCACTCTAAGGTAGACGTTGTGCTCAGTAGTGCTAGCTCGATGAAGATTTTATAAGTTGCAAGGTGTTTTTAGCTTTGCGTTGTAGACATGAGGGTTAAGAGTTCCTAGTCTTAGTGTTGTGGGGGTTTTGTGGGTATGGAGGTACCCTTGGTGAGTGAACAATCTTACCGGTTGATTGTGGTTTAGAACCGCGATAAGGGTAAGATCGAGTTCATTGTTAGTGTCCATCACTTCGTGGCATGGTACTTAACAGACTCTTTGTTTGAGGCACACTTGTACAAGCGACCAATTGGGTGTCGTTGCCAAGTGCTTCGCCGAGATCGTGTCTGCGTGGGAGGATCTGTATAGTGGTTTTAGATGTGTTGAACTGTAGTGCAATAGTAGAAGACCACTGATAGGTTCATGAGATTGACGACATTGTTTGGCCATGAAATGTGAGAGCTTCGCGTGTGGTGTCAGAGTAAAGGTACCGTTAAAAAGTTAGATGAAGTTGTGATGATCATGGTTGAGGTCCTAAGGGCGAACTGTGAGGATAGTTGCTTGGCTTGTGCACCTGTTGAGCTAGATCTTTTGGAGTTGGAGGATTGTCTAATCGAGTTCGACCAAAGTTTTTATCGATTAAGGCAAACAGTATTGAAGTTATCATAGTAGCACAGCAGAAATCTGGATCAATAGTTTTGTTGAGGGTAACCGGGTGGTTACTTTTCAAAGAAATATTTTTAGACGAACCAGTTGGCGATCCTTGAGAACAGTCCGATGGCTTTCCACGTCTGATGGTTGGGACCGAGGCAAGGGTGAGGAAGAAGGTGGTTAGACCTTGCAAGTAGAATGGCTAACTTTTGGGTTGCTCGTGTAAGTTCCCAAGTGACGGTGGTTATTTCTCGAAACTAAGCAGTTGTATAGTGAGTGGTTTTCGATCGTGTGAAAGTAAGTTTGGATAGAAAGAAGTTTCAAGTTCCGACTGGATAGGTCAAGTCTAGGGAAAAGAGCTGTCAATCCAAGATAAATTGATGATAATGATCGGTTGTTTGGGTTTTGCTTATCCTTTAATAGTTTGACCGGGATATGGTTGTTAGGCGTGATGCGTTTCTAGCAATGGTTTGTGGAGGTGGTGCAACGTTTTAGAGCGAATAAAGCCAAAGTTTAGTTTGGTTGTCGGATACTAGTAGAAATGAATTGTTAACCGAGATAGAATCCCTTAGAAGTGAGCCTTTTAAGTTGATGTTTGAACAGCGGGGCTCGAGGTTGGTTATGTTATCGTGCTTAGTAGTTCGTCATAAGTGCCATTGGTTATTGAAAAAGGGGTCGTTGAAGATCTTAAGAGAAGCGTTAAGAGTGTGTGGTTTAGTGATATGGTTCTGTTTAAGATGGATTGAGAAAGAACTCTCCCTAATCAAGGTAATCATGTTAGAATAGTGAAGTGGTTAGATCTGTTTGCATCTCTCTTTCATCCGTCTAAATTTCGAGGACAAAATTTCTTGAAGGAGGGGGGAGTTGTAACGACCCAAATTTTCGAGTCAACAATAGGCGTTGACTAGGGTCTTAGACTGACGTGTCGGGCCGAGATGTTGGGCCATAATGGGCCTCCACATGTTGTGGGCTTGCTTGGTGGTTTTGGGCTTGGCTTATGTTGTGCTTGAAGAAGGGTATTATGGTAAAATCATAATTGAGAGAGACAAGGGTTGATACCTCATTAAAGTGGGTTGCCATCCTTGTAAGAGGGTGAAGTCACCCTTGCCCCCCTCTCTCTTCATCTCCTTCTTTTAATTTCCACCCCAACCCAAAGTAAAACATGAAAACTTGTTATGGAAGAGTGTGAATCTCGGATTGGCCATCAAGGAAGAGTTTATCAGCATCAAAAGATCTTCATTTTGAGCTAAACATCATTGGTTTTGGTAGAAGTTGGGTTTGAAGCTTGGAGCAAGGAAAGAGAGGTGGAAGAAGCTTGGTTGTTGCTTAAGTTCGTGAATCTTGCTTAAGGTCAGTACATCTTTGACTCCTACATTTCATGAGCTTCATAAGATGATTGCCTTGCTTGGTTCTATGTTTATGGGTTGCTTATTTAGGGTTCTTGAGCTTTAAACCCCTCTAATGGTAAATCACGTTTTGGGAGTTGATAATGGGTAAAACTGGTAGAAAACCACCTAATATACTCTAAATAACTTGTAGGAAAGATTTGAGACTTAACTATAGGGGTTAAGGGTGAGATTGGTGTAATCCCGAGCTCCAGGTTTGAAATTTGGGCTCGAGTACCGGTATGGGGTGGCTGCGTACCTGTACTCCTTTGTATAATGAGGGACGGAATGTAAAGGGTATACCGGTACGCATCCCCGTGTATTAGTACCCCTCACTCAAATAGAAATCCATTAGCGCTTAGGCGTACCGGTACGCAAGGGGCTTAACGATATTCACTATTACATTACCTGAGATAGGCCTAGCGTACGCGAAGGTTGGAGTACCGGTACGAGCTTGGATCGATACGGGGCTATCTTAGTACTGATACGAGGTAAGAGCCTATCGGTACGGCTTACGATCTAACTCTTCGAACCTACTTAGGGTATCGGTACTCATGGGTGAGTATCGATACCAAGAGGGTGGTACCGATACTCACCTTAGAGTATAGATACTCGCTGGACAATCTGGCCAAGAAAGTTGAGTACGCGTTCGGGGGTTCTATAATTCATGGTAAAGGGTCTAGTAGGTCCCTAAATGTATAAAACAAACTCTAAAACTGAGAAACCGAGGTTAGCAACTCATATGAGGATTAATGGCTAAGGGCTTGGTAATAGTTGGATGAGTTGCTTGGAATGGTAATCCATAGGGATCCGTGGTGGATCAATTATTGCTACGAGGTAGCTTGGGGTCCTTCCTGTGTGCTGAAGGGACACCCATGTAGGCTGGTTGCCGTGAGTAATGAGATAATCTAATGAGAAAGGCATAAACAAATCCTAAAGTCATATATTAAATAGGGTAACAAATGAGTCATGCCTTGGGGCATTGATAATGGTTGGTTGGATGCCTTTTATCTCTCGATGAGATATATTGATGCTCGGGGAGATGTGGTATCGTATGAGTCTTGGTTAGGAATCCGGATGTCCTAGAGTTAGTGCAAGGGCACTTAAATAAGGGGATGTGTACTCTGGGCTATGTGATCGAGTACATTCGACGTATCCACGGGCTATGTGATCTGGATGCGGTCTGAAACCTATCACTGGGCTATGTGATCAGGATATGGAAATACAACTCGGGGGCTATGTGAGCTCGAGTAACTCAATGGGCTATGTGATCTCGAGTATCTTGTTCAGCTGTGTGATATCAGGAAAATACTACTTGTGGCTTATGTGATCCAAGTATGTCTAGGACGTATCTATGGCTATAGTGATTCGGATATGATCCTTACCCGACGGTTATGTGATCATGGATAACCCGACGGCTGTGTAAGCACGGGAAAAAATAGTAGGGTTTCGTTGGCAATTAGGGAATGTATGTTATTTACGTTGTTGTAAGGATAAACGATGTTGACTAGTTTACCTTTGGGCTGTGCGATCAGGGTAGGAGTCGTAACTCATTGGACGGTGGGACCTCGCGTATGGTAAGCCTGGAATGGCTTGGTTGTCTTTCTTACATAATAGTGGTATCTTGAGACAGTTGTAAGCTCTAACTAGGATAGGCTAGAAAATGATCCTTAGATATTGAGAAGCCTTTCTGTATACTCTTGATTATATTATCATACATGCTTATTTTATGATATTCATGAATTGTGGTAGAGTAGAAATGTACCACTGAGCTTTGTTAGCTCAGTGTGCGGAATTGTGGTTTCTTCCGTGCGTAGGTTGACAGGTTGCGTTTGGAGGATCACATCGAGAAGGATTTCCCAGCATCGAGCCAATCTCAGAGTACAGTGCTTAATGTCTAGTTTGGATTGGTTGTATTCATAGGACCTTACCACAATCGAGTCTGTATTTTTCATTTGGATTTTCTGTTATTTGGTCAAACGGTGTACTTAATGTGGAACTCGTATTTTGTAAACCCTTTAATCTCTTTATCTACTTGAATTTTATGGAAATGGACTGATTCAAGAATTTTAAACTTGTGGTTTTAAATAATAAATTTTGATGGGTCGATTTTGGATGACCTGTAAATGACGCTTCGGATCCGGGTCAAGTTCGGGGTGTTACATAGTACAACCACGAGGCACTTCGTGAGAAAAAAACAGGGAGTGAACAGAACCTGCCGCGAAAACTCCTGAAGCAAGGCCAGAGATCAAATTGTAATCGATAATGGGTTTATAAAACAAGAATGATCCCAGGAGAAGGAAAGGGTCCCATAGCCATCATTCGAACCTTCCATATCTCGAAAATGGCCGAGAAAAATGTACTCATTCTTGTTGCGGATACCCTATTAAAGAGACATCCGTATAAGATCAGAAGTCGCCTTCCAGGCTTCCCAAAATGATGACATCTTCAAGAGATTTCTTCATTAAACATATCTTTATCGAGCGGGACAAATCAACACTAAGAAGCACATCTCTTTTCCTTTTATTATTTCAATCTAAGATCCAATCTCCCAACAAAGGAATACAAGCAATCAAAGTACCAAGAACATATATTAAAAAACCAAAGCTTGAGATAGCAAAAAATCACAAGACCCTTCCTGCGAGCAGGGACGGACACAGAACTTTACGTTAGGGAGGGCAAACAGATAAAATTTTAAGGGGGCGAACCTACAAAATTTTAAGGGGCAGAAATAAATTTTCAATAGGAAATACATAGTAAATTTTTAAAAACTTTTAAATAATATAAGAATTTAAAAATTTTAAGGTGGATGACCAACCCCTCTAGCCCTCTCTAAGTCCATCCCTCGAGAGTCAACGGGAACATATTTCACAAACTAGCTTGTAGTAGCGTAAACAACTGGGATTGCAATTTCAAGCTTCGAAAAAACCTCGAAGAAAGCCTTAGAAGCTGCCAGTTGTTCTTTGTACCTTGAGGCCGATCTTATAAGCACAATCCCGAGTTATTTTGGAGAAAAAAGGGAAACCCAAATAATATTTTGGGTTTTGGGGCATCTTAGGGAATATTTGGAAATCTACGGCAAAATTTACAGTCAGGGAAAAGTCGCCATCTGCAGGTAGCGACTTGGGTGAAGATGTCATCTGCAGGTGGCGACTTCTCCCTAATTTTGTCTTGAATCGATAAGAAAAAATATTAAACTATTACACGTCCTTTGAGCCAGACCTTCGTTCCATAGTCACTCTGTGTCTTCTATTTCCTCTCTTTAGACCAACCACTAGAAAAAAACAATGATGTTGCACGTAAAGGGAGATCCATACATCTGAACCCACAAACGAGCAGAATTTCAACGATGTTTAAGTATCGGAAGGGAAAGAGGAAGAATTTGAGACACTGCGGGGTAGACCAGACTCTTTGCGGTGGTCTTTCATGGAACATTTTTTGAAGATGATGTTTTTTCGTTGCAGCTTTTTTTGCCTGTATATTTTTTATTTAAAGATTAAATAATACCGTACAATAATTACATGTTGTATTACTTGAAGTTTTATTTAGATATAAAAATATTAGAATATATTATTTCAATATTTATATAAGAAAATATTATTAATAGATAAATGAGTTAATAAATGAGTTTGTTTGTGAATATAAATGAACTGAACACACCTCTATTTTGTTTATTCCTTTATTAAACGTATTTATCTTATTTATTTAACTTAATAAACAAATATATGTATCGTTGAGTACAATTTATCTAAGATTATGTTCATTTAGACTCTCGTTCTCACTGCAGTGCCAACCACCTTTACATAATACAACATGCAATTACTATAAAAGTATTATTGAGAACCTCATGCACCTACGGTATTGGATATGTGGACATGTTTTATTTTAGGTAAAGTTTACAAATAGTCACTGAATTTTATTAAATTATTTAATTTGGTAATTAAACTTTCAATTCCTATTAAACTTTTAATGTTGTTCCAGTTTAACCATTGAACTGTTCACCAACGTTAAAAAGTTGGCGTTAACAAAATTTGTATAATAACACATTTAGTATTTCATGTTTACACATTCAAACAATTTAATCATAATTTAAAAAATAAATTTAACCCTCTCTATTTATACATTATTTCAATTTAACCTATTTTTAATTAAAAATAATTTTACCATAACCCTAAATCTTACTTCCCACTTGTTTTGGAATATAAAAAGGTGGAAGAGTTCCTTTATATTTGATTTTTTTTTTGTTTCTAAATTTACACAAACCTTAACCCTAAATCTTACTTTCCACTTTTATTTTCCTTCGACTCTTCTGTTGCTTTCCTTCAAAATCACGATGTCCCACTTCGGAAGGTCAGGACCGCCCGACATCACCGACACCTACTCTATTTTCATCCTCGACATCACCTTTCGTAAGCTTTTTTCTCTCCGTCACCTCCGCTCTTCATTTCTTTCGGGCTATGAGTGGTACTATAACCATTGGTTTGGTTTTAATATGTTTAGGCACCACTGCTGATGATTTGTTTCCGCTTTTCGACAAGTATGGGAAGGTCGTCGACATTTTTATTCCCAAAGATTGAAGGTTCTTTCTATCTCTATTTTCTGTTGTTATATATATATATACTGAATTTTATATGATAATAATTTTAATTTATAATGGTAGGACTGGTGATTCTCAAGGTTTTGCGTTTGTGCGCTACAAGTATGCAGATGAGGCTCAAAAAGCTGTGGATAGGCTCGACGGTATCTTTCCTCAACTGTTTTACTCTTGTAATACTCATTTTATGTCCGGGCCAGACCCAATCCTTTTTTAGTCCATTATTGCAACAGCCTAAATACAAATACCCTATACCCAATTATAACCCAAATTACCCATCAAGCCCAAAACCATTACCCAGACCTAAACCTAAACAAAATTAACCCTAGCCACCCTAAAACTAAACCCTAGCTGCAACCATCTATATTAAGTCGCCGTCGTCGAGCCGCAAGCCGTCGTCGCCGCCGCCAAGCAGAGCTGCACCGCCCAACTCTTGACACCTCTGGCCACCGCCCAAAGCCATCACTCGAAGCTGCACAAGCCAAAAAGTAAAAATTTTAGATCTGAAAAGTCTAAATAGAGATATCAAGTTACATGTATTTTATTTTAAAATTTTGGGTTATAAAAACCCAAGAAACTCAGTTGTAAGAGAGGTTTTTGGTTGGTCAAAAATAAAAAAGGATTAAGAGTTCAAAATACAAAGAACATAGAGTAAAAAGCCTCATTCCTCTTCTATTTTCAAACAGCAACCAAGATCGAACAAAAAATAGAGAGAGCCAATCAGAAAATATAAAATAAAAAGGATAACCGAAAAGTCTCCTTCATTTACTCACCAAATCGTGGCTTTTTAGAGAAAATCAACCTCAGATTTGGAGTCCACACGCCGAGAAGATTCGAAAAGACCTGTCTTTTTAGGTTTTGGGACGCCGTAGGCGACGGCGGCGGCGCCCGCCAAGGGAACCAGCAACCGTGCTGGGCAGTGGGAAGTGAGAGCATTTGAGAGGGTTAAGATTTTTTTTTAGATTGTGAATCACAAATGAGTATTTTTTGATCAAATAAAGTATTTAAACATAAATGAAAACGACGCCATTTTGTACAATGCTCGACCCGCGCACAAAACCGACCCGGCCTGGTGGATCCGCGCATCTCCGATTGAGGGGTAAATTGTGTTTTTTGGCCATTTCACTTCCGTCTTATTTATACCTTTGTCTTTAAATTTTTATTTCCCTTTAGTTTCGTCCTTCTTTAGTATTACAATTGTTATTCTCTTACAATTAGGTCACTGTTTTGAATTTACTATTATTTTGTTATTGTGTATATTATTATTATTATTGTTGTTGTTGTTGTTGTTATTATTATTATTATTATTATTATTATTATTGTTATTATTATGCTCGTAATATTTATAATCTAACATATATATATATCCGTATATATATATATTATACATTGTTTTAATCGAAATTTAAATTTAAACCTTTTACTAGGGATTTTTGTGAAAAAAGTACCTCGAACGTAAGGGGTGCCGCTTTCCGTTAATCTCTATTACAAAATATCATTTTAATTCTAAACTATAATTCTCAAAACAAGTTCCCTTTATTCCGGAATCTAACGGAAATTATGCCCCGTGTGTAGGGGTTCTTTTAAATATTTTAAGGGATCACAAATTTTAAATTAAATTCAAATTCTTAATTTCCATCATTTAGACAATATGTAATCGACCATGTACCAATTTTGGGCATTGTGGGGTGCTCATCCTTTCCCACACGTAACTGACTCCCGAACTTATTTTTCTGGTTTTCGCAGAACAAAACTCGTTGTTTTAATAAAAATGACAAAAAACAAGTTTTATTAAAATAATCGGGTTTTTCAGGTGATCCAATCTCACCTAAATTAAAAAGATTAGTGGCGACTCCATTCAAAACCAATTTTTGTAAAAACGCGTCAAGCACCACCGTCGAAGGGACCGTTGTTACAACTCTTAACCCTTCTTTTAGCATTATACGAGCATTTTTGTATGTGTAATTTCGATGTGTTAATTTTCTTGGGAATTGATTATGATATCCAATGTCATTTTCCATCTTCTGATGGTCGGAAATAACAGTTCAGTTTTCCAAGTACGGGCCTAATGCAGAGAAAATGTAAGTTGTGCGTGCCATTTGAACAGATTCTGAGCCCAATGGAGACATATGTTGTTAATAAATTACTTGATGGCAATGTGAATTTGGTTCTTGTTTATCCAAGTATCACTAAGGAAATACCTTTTTGTTTGGCTTCAATGTGGAAAATTTCCACTTACTAAGGAAATACTATTGCATGGATATCTCCTTTTTCAAGTTGAGTGTGTGTGCGTGTGTTGTTACGGTATCTAACTTTGTACTAAGGAAATACAAAGGAAGGATAAATGAATGATTACCAAGGTCAAGAAGCCGTAGTCCTCGCAAAAGTTATTATACCCGCTCCTTTTCTATTTAGGCAACTATGTAGTCTATCTCATATTTTCACAATGTGTTACATTTTCTCTTTCTTTTTTGCCCGCTTTTCTAAATGAATTATGAGAGATATTGATGACGGGATAACCTTGGGATTTTTCATGTTTATTCTGCTTGTTCCTTATGAATTGAAGCACTCTAGCTTAACAATAGCATTAGCATGATGGTGCTGTGTTGTTATTATTAAAGCTAATTCATTGACTTGATGGTTATCTGCTTGTTCCCGCATTGATTGTTTTTATGCACCGATTGTGGTTTGTTGCCCATTTATATCTTGACAATTAAAATTAGGTTTCTTTTATTTATTTTAGTTTCCAGAGGGAATCAAGTACTTCCATGCTTCGATATACGATGCTTTTTATGCTTGGTTGAGTACTCAAACCTATATGGATTAGTTATGTATATTTGCGGTCTTATTTGTGGATATCTGATGGGTATTGTGTTTAATATCTTCGGGCACCGTGATGACCATTACAGAGATAGAGATTATAGGAGGAGAAGTCGTAGTAGAAGTTATGACAGGTATGAACGTGACCGGTATCGTGAGAAAGACAGAGCGACTCGGCGCCGTAGCAGGAGTCGTAGTGCTAGTCCTGACTATTCTAAAAGACGAGGAAGAGGCCGTTATGTTGATGATAGGCGAAGTGTTAGTAGATCAATAAGGTTTTTACTTTGAGATTCTGGTTGTCCAGTTTCCCTTTATTTTATTTTAGTTCGTTTCTGAAGCTACTTTATTGTGATGCATTTATGTTTCAGTGCTTCTCCTGCTCGCCGCAGTCCTAGTCCTCAAAAGAGTCCTTCCCCTCGCAAGGCGTCTCCTCCTACGGGTGCAAGTCCTGGTAGACGTAGTCGTGATGGACGGTCTCCAAGTCCTCGAAGTGTTTCGCCACGCGGCCATCGGAGTCCATCTCCTCGAAACTCAGATGTTGATGTGAGTTTTCTTCACCATCTCATTTATTCTCCTCCCTTTATTCAGTCTTTGTTTTTTTGGGGTAAATTTGCCCTTGCAATCAGTGATTCTAACATTTGGTTGTTTTTTTTATTTGTACTTTTGTAGGAATGATCTTTCGGGCAACATGGGAGTTATGCATACTTTGAGTTGCATGTTTCTTGTTGCTATGTTGATAGTGTTGACGACATCCAAATATCATGTGTTTCCTAGTATTGTTAGGACTGGGATTTTGGTGTTTTAATTGACTTCAGCTGTGTGATAGTGTCTGAACCTAAGTAGTTTGTAGCTTGATGTTTCATTACTCATCAAAGGTTTTACAAAGTAAGTTTCTTATCGTACTTTGTCCCTTTTCTCTCTTCAGATCTTATATTGGCTCTGAGTTCTTTATATTTTTCTCTAATTATGCATGGGGTAGAGTGTTTCTTTTCTTCTTTTTGGGTTATGGTTTATCTTATAAGAATGCTAATCCATCTCAAACCGTCTGTTGGGTTTTATAGGTTATAGCTATGTTCGGGGAAAGAGTGACTTGGGCAAATGGACATGAGTTGATGTTGTGGTTGTTGGTGCTGTTTATATCTTTGATGAATGATCGTGATTGTGATGCTGGTTATAGCAGTGTGGTTGATTGCAGGGACAGTTTATTAATCATTCTTAACTGAAAGATATGGTGATGGGTAAGATCTCTAGTCATGTCTCAGTTTCCAGAAAGCCTTGTACCATTTTGGTTTCTGATGTTCCCATCTTATCATCCTCTGGTCATTGATTTCTAAATATTGGTGCTGCGGAGTAGTTGCTGTGATGGTAAAAAAGCACCCGAGATGATTTTTGACCCGAGGAAAGCTGTGTTTGATGGATCTGTGATGCATTAGACCTGATGCGGTTACTAAATTTGAAAAAGTAATGTCTGGTCTGAACCTTGTAATTGCATTACAGAATTCACTTGTTTCTGATTAATTGTTTGATTGGTGTACACCACTAAATCATGTTTAACCACAATCTTGTTGCTTAACGTTGAGTTGTAGCAAAATTGACCGTGACACGTAGCTGTGACGTGGTGGTTGTGCCAATTCTATTGTAAGATACACATGGCTCGTGGGTAACTACTGATAACCAACGAATAAGCTGTAGCAGGCTGTTGCTGCCTTGTTGTATCACATTGTTTTAGCTGTTGCCTAGCTTTTCCGGCTGGTCTGATTATAGCTGGCTGTTGCTGCCTTCCTAGTATGCTGCTTGTGGTCATGTGTTAAGGGTTCCTTTTATTATCAGTCCTTTTACTTATATGTGCTAGAAGAACGTTTTGCGACTGTCATAGGGGTGATGTTGTGTAGTAGACTAGGATGAATTATAGCCATAGGCTTTACTCCCTATCGTATAAATAGCGGTCTTCGTTTATTTATTTACTCATGCTCTGAGCTAATGCTTGTTGAAAAATTTAGGAATGTGGGCGATGGTGGTTACTGCCTTACTGGTTAAGCATGTGGTTAGATGAGCAAAGTAAGGATTGCATACTTTATGTTGTCGATTAGGTTGCTGATGTGCATTGACCAGTCAAAATGTTGATGCCATTAAGTGCGACATGTCACAATATGAGTGATTGCTGAAATGCCATGTTAATATCATGTATCAATTTGAGAAAATTTTCAAAGGGTCAAGTTTGTGGATGATTTTTAGGTATTATAGTTAGGTCTGTTATTTGTACATTGTCAGTGAAACATGAGAACGTATAATTATAATGCAACTTTTTTTTTTTTGATCGTTGGTTCATTATAATGCAACTTTTAGTTTGGAATATAATTATCAATAGCATTTGTGGGGATATTTATTGTCATTTGATTTCTGATTCGTTGAGAAATAGGGGTTGTGTTGTGTGACCGAGTTGGTATAATGGGATATTATTAAAAGAAATAGTGGGGGTGAGTGAGTGTCGATGTTAAAATAAAATGTCAACGATTCTCTAGAGATGAAAAATTCGTATGAATTTAAAGGTCACATATATAACAATTATATTTATCAAACTAAAGGATAATTGGATTTACTTATAGTCAAAATCTTATGTGTATAATTAAATCAAATTTAAAAATTTTCATTTATAATTACAGCGAAACCATTGGATCTTCATAAAATATAGGTTTAATTATAAAACAGGTGCTCAAATTATACATTTTTTTTATAATTGGTGCTTTAAATATTTTTTAATTAAAATAAATGCCTAATATTTTTTTTTTGAAATAAGTGCCTAAGTTTTGTTCTGTTATTGTTTTAAGGTAATGTCGTTAAAAAAATTATCACCCAATTAGATTTTGACACGTGTTTTTTTATTTATTTATTTTTCTAAAAGTCAAATAAGTAAATTTTAAAAAAATGTAAAACTTTTTAAAATTTTCAAAACAATCTCAAATCCTTAAAATTTCACCCCCAAATTTTAAAATTGGTATTATTGTCGCCATCGGTAGCTTCGTTAGATCCTACCATCTTTCTCATCGAAATTCCCTTTCTATTTTCCCCAACCACACATCGTTGAGGATTTGGGAATGTAGGGTTAGGGTTTAGAGTTAGAGATTTGAATTTTGGGTATTTTGAAATTTTAGGGTTTTATAATTAAAAATATTTTTAAAATATATATTTTTAAATATTATTTCATTATGAATATATATATATTTTAATAATTATTATAGTTATTTTTATATTTTCAATTTTAAGTAAAAAATATTTTTTATAATTTTATACATAATTTTATTTTTTTACACATTTAAATATTGTTTTAATTTTAAATATATTTTTTATAATTCTAAATATTTTTAAAATTTTTGAATGATTATTTGTGGTTTTGATGATATGGCACTCCAGAGTGTGCCACATGTCACCATCATAATAATTTTTTTTGAGTTAACGGTTAACTGTAACGATCAATATTACGAAAGGGCTAAATTGGCCGTAATTTAAATTATGAGGGCTACATTGAGTGAAATTTTTTTATAAGGGCTTAACTGATTTTTTATTGAGGGCCAATTTGACCTTTAAGCTTAATATTAGCCTATTATTATTATTATGAACAATATTGTAAATGAAATGAGATGGATGGAGAGCTACTCGAGCCTAACTTGATCAATATTCGACTTGATTGGATTCGAGTCGAGTTCAACATATTTAAGCTGGAGTCGAGTCAAGCTCGCTACTTAAATTCGACTTGACTCGTTTATACCCCTAAATCCAAAGTATCTAGTACCTACAGCTGTTGACGACTCCAATCTCATGCCATTCGTTATCGGTTGAAGATCACTCCGCTTTGGTAATGTTGGAAATGATTGCATCTCGGTTAAGCATTTGAGTGTTTTTTTTATTTTAACGATTTTATTTATTAACATATTATAATTAAAGTATGAGGAATGAAGAAGAAGATGATGATTTGTAAATTTTAATTTATAAGAAAAATATTATGTGAAAAATAAAGATTTATTTAATTGAGTAAGACCATAGACGAGGTGGTGAAAATAATTCATGAATTAATTTCTTTTAATTTTGTTTGAAAATATAATTAATTGCATGTCAAGCCTTTGAGAATTTTAATAATTATTTAATAGTCATTAAAAATTGACGACGTCTATCGGGGTATAACGTTAGTAGTGTATAGTGGTGTGCATCGCTCGTTCTAAATTTTTTACCTTAATCTTATGATTTGAATTTGTATTTTTTAAAATAAAATTTAATGTAAAATTCGAAAAATGGCAATGGACTATCTTTGGAAGTTACATGTTGCAGCTATACTAGTAAAATAGACCTTGAACATAAAAAAAAACTGAAATATATCTAAATAACCGCATATATCTAATCAACCACATATCTTAAACTAATTTTATAATCAATATTATTTTAGTCCTAAATTATTTTTAGTCAAAATAAATATTTAAATTGTTATTTTAAATTTTTTAATTATTTTTAATCAAAATAAGTATCTAAACTATGTTACTTTTTTTTTTTTTACTTTTAGTCTATCAATTATCTTTTGGTAAAAAAATTATTGTGAACTTAAAGTCAGAAAAAATTAATAGTTAAATTATTTTTTATCAAAAATAGTTGAAGATTAAAAGCAAACTATTATATAGTTTAGGAATTGAGCCTTTAAAAAATTCATATACTCTTACAGTAATAATATGTTTATAGTTGTTGAGAAGGGTGCGGGAGCAAAATATAAATAGCGTTTGTTTTTTTATTCTCTATAAACCCAGTTTTAATGGCGTAAGTGAGTAGAATAGGGAGAGTGTATGTATGTGTATATATATCTCTACGGTTCTTTTTTAAGCCTAGCTTACTATCATCTTTGCATGCTTCACCAACTCTTCAAAGAAGAAAACCCAAAACCCAAATTTAAATTATTTCCATATCAACGAACTGCAATTTGTTATGCATATTGTTCCTTTTTTTCCCTGTTTGTTTTCCATCCTCTCTCAAAGAAAGCCAACCCCAAATTTCCCCCCATTTCCTTTGTTGACGTTGGTTTCCAAAATCTGAGAAAAATTCATTTCTGGGTAACTTTTTATTTAAGTGCTTTTCGATATGTATCTGATGTGGGAATTTTGATTGTTTCTACTTTCTTGGCGTTCTTTTTTATGTGTGTTGATGTTGGAAGCAATATCTGAGATTGGGAAGACGGAGAAGAAGAGGAGGAACAGAGGAAACATGAAGGATGACGAGGAGTTTGAAATGTTGTAGGTGAGATCCCTCACGCAACATCTTCTTCAAAAAACGTGATGATAATTATGTGAACGGGTCGTTTCATGGCATGTATGGGCTTACATAATACCTCGTGTAATCCTAAAATTTGGTGTACAAATCTTATGACTTAGTAAAACCAAAACACTCTTCTCAACATCCTTACAATAGGCACAATAATTGTAGAGAACATAAAAGTGATTACATCTCTCCGGAGAATAATTTACTCTAACTCTCATTTTCTTGTGCTCTTATTCTTTCGTTCTCTTGTTCTCTCATAATTCAAAAAGTTAAATCTAGTCTATATTTATAGACCCAAATACTTGATCACCAAGAAATCTTATTCGATAAGATCTCTACCTAAAATAGATATTTACTCATTAAAGTAAATATTAATTACAAGTAATTTTCAACCATTAGAATTACAATAAAACTAAACTTAATTACCGATTAGAATTTGAGTCAAAATATAACAAATCTCTCCCTTTAACACAAATTCTATTCGAGCATTGATCTTCAAATCTTCAACAGCTTCAATTTTTACGTAAGCCAAATATCCGTTGAAGCACCGCCGCCTAGTCTTCAACAACTCTAATTTTTACGTAGTATTCGTTGAAGCACCGTTAAATTTTTTAGAATTACTCCCCCTGCAACTAAAAGCTTATTGCAGCAATACTCCTCTGACATATCTCCAACATCGCACCGTAAAATCCGCAGCAAGCTTGAACCATAGCTCAGGATACCATTTGTTAGAAATTTGGTATGCGGCAAAATAACCAAAGCGATAACGATATAAACTAAGACATGCACAAGAGACAAGATTTAACGTGATTCAATATAGCCTACCTCCACGGACAAGAGAAATCAATCCACTATCAACGTAAAGAACCCGAAGAGTACAAATACATGATAACCCAGGTAATCCCAAAACCATGACCCGGTGGAACCAAAACACTTTCTCAACATCCTTACAATACCATCTCTACAACGTAGGCACAATAGTTCTTCCTCGAGTTTGTTTTCTAACGATGGGCTGCAGTCTTTATCTGACAATGGATCGCCTCCATTACAAGACCTTAAGCCGCAGCACTTGCCTGATGCACTGGTCATGGATTCAGCTGTTGGGAACAGGTCCAGTAGTGATGGCTTGATTGGTGAATTGGGTGTTTGTAGAAATCGTAGTAAAATGTATATTAGCAATGATCACGAGAAGGTTGGTTCCAGTTTTAGAGATTTTTCAGTCGAATCTGATGCGATTCTACTCAATAGTCCGATCAATGTCGAGAAGTACGAGGCCAGTGGCGAAACAAGGAAGGGGTTTTCTGGTTTTGTAGTATTTCAGCCAACTGATCCAATGAGTGTTCCATTGAATTTCAACGGTGGAATGAATATGGTGTTTCCAAATGATGCTTTGATTTCGAATCAGGGAATGGGTTGTTGGAATGGTGCAATGGGATCTCCTTGGCAGAAAAGGGAACACACATGTAATTATCACCACCAGAATGGAGATTCTGTACTGAATTTAAGAGCTTCTTTGTGTAAGCTTTCGGTCCATGGAAAACGAAATGGTCCGAGTTGGAATGAAGATCATTGTTCTCCCAGGTTGATTCAGGCAACTTCTCGTGCAAGTGTTGAAAGTCTGCTACATCGTGGGCTGCCACTAGCCAGTTGGATGGCTACAGCACATTCAAATGCTAGAATCCCACTTGAAGGTCTTGACGCTTTTACGAGTGAGGATAGTTTTCTTATTCAAGGGGGAGGGTTTAAATTATATGATCTATAAGCAGGGATGTAGCCAGCATTTAGGGTTAGGGGGCAAAATATAAATATTTGAGAGTGAGGGGTCAAATACATAAATAAACTAATTTTTAAAACAATTTATATAGAAAGACCAATTTTTAAATCAATTTTTAAAACAATTGACCCCCACCCCTTAATAGCTCCGTCCCTATCCATAAGGGACTTGATTGTTCAAGGGATCAAAACAAGTGTTCTCTGCAGGAGATTGGTGTGAGTAAGCGTCGAGAGATTCAGTCACGGGTGGATGGTTGGTCTCAAATGGAAGCAGCTTGTGGAAATGCCAAGAATTCTAAGTTACATAGCCATTTCTCTCTGCCACCAAAGTGTAACTCTTTGGCAGAAGCTCGCGGATGCATATACTTAATAGCAAAAGATCAACATGGCTGTCGGTTCTTACAGCGGGTATTTGGCGAGGGTTCCGAACTGGATGTGCAAATAATATTTAAGGAGATCATTGATCATGTAGTTGAACTTAGGATGAACCCTTTTGGGAACTATCTCATGCAGAAATTGTTAGAAGTATGTAATGAAGAACAGAGAGTGCAGATTCTATTAATGGTTACTGAAGAACCAGGTCAACTTGTCATAATATCTCTCAAAACTCATGGGTATGTCCCACACACTGCAATATATACATATATATGTATGTATACATAATATTTTCATATCCACAGGTTCTCACATTGTTTTTCATTCTTTTAGCACTCGTGTAGTTCAAAAGTTGATCGAGACTCTCAAAACAGGCAGCAAATTTCTTTAGTTATATCAGCCCTGGAGCCTGGGTTTCTATCTCATAAAGGACCTGAATGGAAATCATGTTGTGCAGCGTTGCTTGCAATGTCTTAGTAGTGAAGATAACAAGGTAACTTCCATATGCTGAATTGCTGAACATTAATTTATGATATGTTATATTTTTGTACAAGTTTCGGACAATAATGTCTGTTTTTGGGTTCTGCATGATACATGCCATAATGGATAGTATCCCTTTAATCACAAGTAGATTGTGACAGAAACGAAGGACATTTGTTTGCTTCCTCCTTAGAGGCAATGCATTACATGACATGTGCTTCATAACTGCAAGTCATGTGAGCTGTCCGGTGGATGTCGCATTCTTCGGTTAATCATTAATTGGTGTCTGAACTCCGAAGTCGAGACATTATTAGTCCTTGATAATATCTGACTATGCTTTTTCCTTTTTTGATAATGGGTTAGATGTCTTAAGTGGGCAGAAAATTAATCCGGCCATATAACAGCCTCTAGTCTCTTTGGAACCATGAAAAGTAATGTAAACTTGATGCAAAATAGTGCTGTGTTGAACCGCATCTTTGCTGTCAATATACATCGCGCTGCCTGTTAGCTAATTCTTGCAGATGTTGCAGTTGGTGGCAAACTACTTGATTTATTAGGGGTGTCATTTTTTATGTAACTTGGTAGTTTTATTTAATAATTTTTTTTCTGTAAACATTTTTTATGTGAGCTGTCCGGAGTCGTTACTCTCTACAGATATTTCACATTTTTTCAACTGTTTTGTCGGTTTATCTTTGTTGCTGCTGCAAAGTACTGTGTTGATATTGCAACGCATCTGCATGGCTGTTGCGTCTTGCAACGATGCATTAGCCATTCAACTGGGAATACCGAGAAAAGTTGGTCGAAGAAATATCCAGCAATGGGCTTCTACTTGCACAGGATGCATATGGGTAAGTATTAATACAGTATTATTAGTCTATAATTGATTAATTATCAACCATCACTCAGCGGAAAAAAAGTTTTTGTTATAAGGGAAATGTAGTTTTACCCATGGCTTAGCTCTCAGCATAAACTTTTCTAGGAAAAAGAAAGAGAATCTCGACTTACATAACTTGATGCATAGATATGTGTGTAATTATAAGAATTTCTAGTTTGTCGAATAGCCAAACTTATTGGTCGACTAGAAATACAGAAGGTGTGGAAGCAGAGAATCTTTTTGGCATGTGGGATGGTGTTAGGCCTTCGTTATTTACTTCTTATGTGATATTAGAATGTGCTGACGGCAAAGATTTATTTCATAAAGCGAATTAACGGTTGGTTATGTGACTTATGAGTTATGTTATTTAAACTTCAGGCTTGAAGCAAGCTGAATAAAGCTGTTTCCAATTAATCTAGTGCTCATATTGTTGTTCGAAAACAAATGTTTGTCATCACTAGGTCCTTCGATGTTGATCAGTAACGTTAATGAATCACCCCCCCCCCCCTTTTTGTTTACATCTCAAGGAAACTTGTTCTTTTACTCCTCGAGTGGCTCGAACAGTTGGTTTGGTCCACAAGTGTCATCTTTTGTTTGTCAATATTACAAAAAGATGGCAAAAATAAGTCTTAGAAACCGTGAAAGCTTTGTATTTGTTGAAATGAGATCCGGTTTGTTGCTTTTATCATTTGTGGAATACTTCATTGGCATAAGACTGGTTTGTCCATTATGTAGTTTTTGATATAAAATTTATTACATTCTTTTC
Source organism: Hibiscus mutabilis (assembly GCA_019671005.1). Lineage (NCBI taxonomy): Eukaryota > Viridiplantae > Streptophyta > Magnoliopsida > Malvales > Malvaceae > Hibiscus > Hibiscus mutabilis. Next base: position 17,166,081 of record CM033748.1, read on the forward strand.
ACTGCAGATTTAATATTTTTCGTTTTGCAGAAACTATGTTGTTCAGTTTATCTTGGAGTTAAAAATCCCATCTGCCACTTCAACTTTGGTTTCTCAATTTGAAGGGAACTATGTGCACCTCTCATTGCTAAAGTTCAGCAGTCGTGGTTGAAAAGTGTCTCACGGTATTAAATGACGAGAGTCGAACAAGAATCATTCGTGAATTGCTCTTTGCTACTCACTTCGAACGGTTGCCACAAGATCTGCATGCAAACTATGTTGTCCAAACTGCTCTCCGTGTGTCCGAGGTTCTAAAGTCGATACTTTTTCTTTTATTAACGCAACCCCAATCCCTCAACGAACACTCTACCTCACGTCTCTGTGGTGCGAAAATCATAGATACATTTTCTGCATAACAATTATTGGTGTCCTCATACAGAACCACACTTGGTACCAAGTACCTTGTACATGCACAACACTTAGTTCTGATTGAAAATATACGCTCATACTAGAACACAAACTCGATCCCACGTTAGGATCGAATTGTTTAGTCCAAAACCCTCTCATTCCGCATTATTACATCTTTACTAAATATTCATATTAGAGACACGGCTAGTATTCTCATCAGTTTCTTTTGGCGTCTTTGTTGATGACCCGATTCTTGTTTTCGATGCCAGGGACCTCTGCACAACTTACTCACCGAAGCAATCGAATCCCGGAAAGCAATCTCGCGCAACAGCCCATATTCCAAGAGGATTTTCTCCCAGAAGCTTCTGAAGAAGTGATGTAAATTCCCCTTGTCTGTCTCTTTGTAAGAAACAATGCCATTTTGCTTCTTTTTGTTGTGGTACTGGATTTAACCATAAAATGGCAATGAGGAACGTGCATTGCTGCCCATCTTGTCTTCCATGCAATCTGAAAAGGGTGTAAAAAATAAAGCAATTTTGTTGTTTCAGAGTTGCTTTAAATTTTGAACATTGTCTTATTCTGTTGCCTCTATTTATTTCTATGCACTGTATTTTAATTTTATACTCAAACTACGACACTCATTCTTAAGGGTGTGCAAAAAAATCGAAACCGATTCCGAAACCCGAAAAATTGGTTAACCTAACCGAAAAATTCGATTTTAGTTAGGGTTTTTATTTTTAAAAAAGAAACCGGTTCAGTTACGGTTTATGGTTTTGGGACAAACGAGGTAACTGAACCGACCGGTTATTTAATATATATTATTATATTATATGCTATTTTAATATTTTATATTAAAAAAATTAGAGTTTATTTTATTTTATCATTCCCCAAAAGTAAAACCATAATTTCATTTTATGAAGTTTAAGTGTTTAACTTGCTAGTATTAAAAAAGATACTAATATAATGTGTCGATTTTTAAAAGTATATTCTTTTTTCTAATATATTATTAAAATTTATATTTTTAATAAACAAAATAAAAAACCGTTACCCGAACCGAACCGAATTTTTTTGTTAACCGAATAAACGATTAACCTGTTGAATGGTTACGGTTTAGGGTCGAGAATTGCGTCACCCAAACCTAACAGTTAACCGAAATAATTTGCAATTGGTTAACCGAACTCGGTTTTGCACACCCCTACTCATTCTATATAAGTCCCCAAATTTTTAAGCATTTTAATTTTATTTTAAAATCATGACTCTCATTCTAAGTTGATCTTAAACTTTTGAACATTCTAAATGGATCCCAAATATTTGAATATATGTAAACTGTTAATTTTCATATCTCGTGTTAATAAAAACTGTTATAAAATTATTAATTGTTATGTAAATATTTATGTATGTTATGTAATAATGTGATATGGTATAAACGATAATTTGATAATGAAATTAGAACATTCAAAAGCTTGGAAATTAATTTAGAATGAGGTCATATTTTAGGGACCAATTTAAAATAAAAACTATAACTTGAGAATAAAATTAAAATATTTAAAAATTTAAAAACTAATTTAAAATATGAGTCATAGTTTGACAGCTTATGATGCAATTAACTATTTTTTTAAAAAAAATCCATTACAAAGCGACCTTCAATTAACTAATGAAATTTCGGATTAAAAAACTGAAAGGGTCGGCGAGCAGATAAAATAAAAAGAAATTTAAAATGGATGAAACCACCCGCAGTCCAGCCCCTAGCAAGCTAAAGCTAAAGCATGTTTGAAAATTCCCGGGACACGTGTCGGCATTTCAGGAGCTACAAGGACGTGGACCAACCAGGTAAAGGAAACTGATCGGATCTTGTCGCCCAACTCTCATCCACGAATTCGGATATCATACCCCTTTCAGCTCTGCCGTTGTTTTCACCTCTTCCCACGTGGCATCCTTACAGTTCATAATAATTAATAAAATATTTAATCCCAATCCCAGAAAGAAAAAAACAAACAAAATACTAAAAAAATTAAAAATTAATCGCTCTACCCTATTTGTTCTCTCTAGAACCTCCCAGAAATCTCCTCTTTTCAATTTAGGGGAAAAAGGCTGGTTAGGTTAACTGCTGAATCACCTTCTACTGCAGATTTCGGAGCTTTCTTTTGTTGCTGAAGTTGTGCGCTTACCAGTTAAAAAAAAATCTGTCTTATCTTTATTTGGAGTATTTGATTTTCTGGTGAAATTTGTCAATTTCAGGTGAGATTTTGTTTGGAGATTCGTTTTTGGTTTATATCTTTTCTGCGGAACTTTTCTTTTAGTTTATCTGTTTAGATTTGGCTTGGTCGTTGATTTATATTTTTGTTTAGTTGCTGAGAAATGCTTGAAATGAAACAGAATTTTAGATTTTCTTTTTAATTATAAACTGCTGACTAGAAGTTAAGTTAAATCTGAGACTGCTATGTGCGCTTACAATATTATTTTTGTTGTTAATAGGATTATTCTGCTGTTTGGTTGATGAGAAAAAAAACTTGATTAGGAACTAGATTTACGCAAGAAAATAGGAGCAATTATTTTTTGTTATTTATTTACTGCAAAAAAGATGCGGATTGAGATTGGCGCTTTGATGCTGAAGTAAATGCTTTTTATTTGATGTGTATTAGTAGCTTTTTTAGGTTTTAGATTTGATTATTGTTAAAAATTTTGAAGTTTTTTTGCTCTTTAGGATTTCTCTAATTTGTCAAATTTTCTGTTTTCTCGGTCAGAAAGCTTAACCAGACAATAACTGTCTTCCATAAAAGTGACAACCGATCAAAAGATGGGATTTGAGTTTAGTGGTGGATAAGGATCTCGGAGGAATGTCTGACTTTATGTATGAGGTAAATTTTCTTATTTATCTTTTATTTTTAATTCAGTTTACTTCCATTTTCTAGTAGTCTAGTGCTACAATGTCTAAAATATTCTTGTAGGATGTAATAGTTTCAGCTTATTAATTCAACTTAAGATTGGTTTTACTCTTTGTTCACTGGATTTTTCGTCAATATAACTTGTGATGTGGGTAAGAAGAAAAGCAACAATAATCAAAAGAAATAAGGCTGAACAAACGATTAGGAAAGATGTAACTCAAGAAAAACTTAGGGTCAAAAAGGAGACCTCTAGTTTCTGTTAATTCGAAGAAAATAATAATGATAAGTTGTTGCTGTAATATTTTTGCAGCTTATTTATTCTAGGGTTACAAAGATAATTTAATCCTAGCCCTACATTTAAAACATAAAGGAAACTTATAATAATATATAAATATTATGATAATATAGCTCCTGCTGCCACCATCAATAACCAAGTCACAAACCTTCCCACCACAACACACTTTAGTACGGAGAATGCTAAGTTGCCTCCAATCCTCTTGTTCACCTTAGTTGATGTTGCTAACACTAGTAAGAATCAAAGATTTTCCTTGAATAGGGTACACATCAATTTCTTCATTCTCTTCATCATAAATGGGGTCTAGGATAATGGCCTCTTGCTCTTCCATCTCGGTCAAAGTCACACTTCGTCCAAGACGAGAATAAGAACTATGGTCTTCTTCATCACAAGTAAACCAACGAATTTGCGAGTTGCTACCAGCCCTAGAAATTTTCTGTCCGACTCTATTTTCATCCACAAATCTCACTATGGCCTTCCCCTTGTCAATCCTCTCAAGATTTCTCATATTTCCCCCACCAGGATTCATAGAAGAAGCCTCATGATTATTTTTGGAAGGTTGTTTGTTCAATTTTAACACCTTGAACAGACCTAAACCCTCTTTTTACTACTCCTTCAATTCTTCCAGACACAAGCTTGGTAGCACCATAACGCCAAACAAGCTTTTCAGCCGTTAAAGCCTGTTGTTGTGCATCTTCTAGGTTGAATAGTCGAACCACTCCCATCTCATCCCTAATAGACTGATTTAATCATACTAGATAATTAGACTTCATCTGTTCATTACTCTCATTCAAACCAGTTCGAATAAAAAGATTGTTAATTTCAGAGGTGTACTCTTCCACTAACAATCCCTTTTGCCTTAACGAGTGGAACTTCTCATACAACTTCATTGCACAATCAGAGGGTAGGAATTGTTTCCCGTGTCCTCACTTTTGGTGTGCACGTTGCTCTTAAACTCTATTCCACCATTGAAGCACAGTGCCTTCTAATTTTAGCTTCACAAACAGCACCTTCCTAGCCTCTACCATAGGCTTCCATTTGAAATAATTCTCTAAACTAGCTTCTCAATTCAAATAATCTTTCACGTGCATCTCTTACCATGAAAGTCAGCAACTTTGATCCTAATTCCGCCCCTATTTAATTCAAGGGCATGTGCCAATTGCTCCTCCAGTCTGCCTCTTGCCACCTGATTTACGGGTCCAGCATCATGAAAGGGGTTTACTTCATCTCCTAGATCAGATTCATCAGTTTGACTACCTTCCGGTATTTCAAACTGATTGTGGGCACCTTCGAAATCTCTATCAGAGCTCCCAATGGTTCTTGTACCTACCTATCATGAATTGCACGTGACAATTCTTCTATCGTATGTCGAATTACAGCCTCTATCGCGTCCAACAATGGCTTCAAAGTAAATCTTACTTTAAACCCTTATATTGATTTAGGTAAGAAGAAAAACTACAGTAATCAAAAGAAATAAGGCTGACAAACGAGCAGGAAAGATGATGGAACTCAAGAAAAACTTAGGGTTAAAGGAAACCTCTAGTTTTCTTTTAATTCAAAAGAAAATAATAATGATAAGTTGTGGCTGTAATATTTTTACAGCTTATTTATACTAGGTTACAAAGATAATTTAATCCTAGCCATCCAAAATATCTCTAATATTTAATAAAACTAAAATAAATAAATATTATCATAATATAAGCTCCTGCGTCAGCTTGAGGTTGTATAACATGGAATAACACCTCTTTTGTTATGTTACTAGTGGAGGGATTTATTGAAAATTTGAGGGTGATGGATTTGTTCTGAAGAAAATCTCAAGTACTGTAGTTTGGAGCTGGTTGTTTCATTTTTTGTGGGTTTTCTGTTTCCCGTTGGATTTTGTTGATAAGTTGGGATTTAGGTTCTGTTTGTCCATTGTCTTTTGGAACACTCTATGATTAAGTCCTATTTGGGGATTTCTTTCTCTCTCTGTGATGGAGGGGGTACTTTCTGTGTTTGTGTTAAGTCTGGTTTTCAAGTTACGCTATATCATATCATATAATACAACTGTGCTCTAGGAATGGTTCAAGTTTTCTCTTTTCATTAGAGGTTGGGCATCCTGATAAGTTTGGATGAATTTAACCCCAAAATGGATTTTATTCTTTTAGTTTATGTTGTTTTCAATAATTTAACCCAAACTGGATTTTATTAGCAGGAATTGTTGTTCAATCTGCTTCTTGTTGTGTTGTTTTATATAGCTATTTTTTCACTTTACAGACTTGATAGGACAATGTTAGATTTGTTTACTGATGCCGATTATTGGTACAATAGAGCCATTATCATCTAGTGCAATGGTAAAAAATCTTTGGGGTTGAAGTATGCAAGAGCATGAACACAGGCACATACACGAGATGACTGCTTTATAAAAAAAATACTTTGTAATGGTATTTATGGTGGTGGGATAATAATTGGAAGGTATTCTTTTGAAGATTGCCCTTCAGATTCGCCTTGAGCCACCTTAACGGCCACCTTCGTTTTGGTTGCATTACCATTTTAAGGAATGCTTTCTGCTAGTTAAGGGATGTAACTCAATTCATCCATCTAGAAGTATATTTAACTCGATCTTCTCTGTTTTCATTTTTTCTTTGATAAAGAATGATTGATTATGACTAAACTTAAAGTAACCGATATTACAGCTTGAATATAATGTTTGGGATGAATTCGGTGCTAGTACTACCTATGACCATATAGTTCCTCATCCTGTTGATGAATATGGGGCTCAATTCAAAGTTCAAGGGGATGGTCTGACAGATAATACGACTAAACATGGTATTTTTTGGGGAGAAGGAAAAAGGCTTTCATTCTTTGAGCATAAACAGAATGTTAGAAAAGGGTCCATGGTCTGACAGACCTGATGGCATATTTCCCACTTCGGGTGATACCGACTCATTCAAAGAAGTAACAGGCATGGTTTCTGATGATCCAATGATGTCCAACCATGGTCTCAAAACTGGCGATATAGATTCAGTTAGCAGTGATTTCTGTGCAGATGATCCTGTCTTGGTTGACAACTGTGCTACAGAGAACAATAACATCTACCGTTTTCCACTAAATCATACATCTGAAGCTAATGATGATCTCAGATTTTTTAGTAATAACCATGAAGACAAAGAAAATAGTGATCTTCTATGTTATGGTTGAGGAGACATTGGAAATTTTGAGGATGTCGACAGGATGTTCAGGTAATTCTTGAAATCCCATCATTAACTTTCATGTTATGCTTTACCATGTAAAACCTGAGGTTCACTAGGACCTCCTCTTTGAGTATAACTTTAGGTATACACGTTCAAACATCCATATGTATGCACATAAATGTACCTGCACCATATTTGTATCCATGCATGTATGTGGTGTTTACAAAGTACTATCAGTACTTCCTTTCTTATTATTCTCACAGAAATTGTGATTCAACATTTGGGTTGGGTAGTCTCAATAATGAAGATGATTTGTGCTGGGTTTCATCTTCACAAGCAACTGGTGGATCTCAAGATGGATCTCAAGATGTGTTGAAAGCTGATGGTAAATTGAATAGTTTAGCAGAGAATTTTGCAACTTCTAGTCCAGATGCAGGTTCTTCAACTATTGATTCCAACAAGAAAAGTGTTTTTCTAGATGACAAAATAAGTTCCCTTGGTATGAGCAGTAGGAATTCTGGCCTTGCTCACATGTCATCTTTGAATGCATCCGATAACGAATCTGGAAATGGCTTGACACCTAATGAGCAGGTTAATAAAATCTTTCTTCTTCTTCTCTCTCAATCTCTTGAAATCGACTTGTTTAGGAATATCCTGATATCTAATTTTGGCACCCAGAAATCATCATCCTCCTAATATCTTTTAGGCATATTTTCTTCCCAAAGATAAATTTCAAGCTACAGTGAATTAGGATGATAAGTAGAAATAATACCCTGTTTTGATAGTGCATGTTCATAATTACAGATTAGTCCACAAAAGAACCAGTCAAAGCAACTGAGTGCATCGGGAGAAAGAATAGATCATCTCCAAAATGGTGACTCTTATCACCAATATGGTAACATCAAGCAGTTTGCAGACGTGAAGCTTCCCTCTAGTGATGCATCCTGTCAACTCTTTTCCCCACTGGATCTTCAGCAGCACAAGAAAAACATGGGACCTGATTCTGTAAGTTATGTACAGACAAACTTTCCTTTTGTACATCTCAACCACAACAGTCCTTTGAACCAAATTTCAAGATGTACAACTCTAGTTAGTAGCAGATCTGAAAAAGATGGGCATCCTTTGACAAATGGGTCATCTTATGCATCAAATCAGGCACAGTCCATAAACCGTGGTCATTCATTTGAGGTTACTGACATTATAACGAATGAGAAGAGAGGAAAGCTGTACCACCATGTCAATCAAGCAAGAGGTGAAAGACATATTGCATTTTATGATCCAGTCACTGCTCAAAAGCAGGTCCGTCAGTCTGAGCAGGCTGAAGGTCATAGTGAAGTTGAAGGTTTTAGTGTAGGGAAGCAAGCAGAATTAGATTCTTCAGACGGGCAGGAAAGCTCTTGTGTAAGTTCGATGTTGGATCAAGTCTCACTAGAAGCAACTAGTTTTCGACAGCTTCAACAAGTCATGGAAAAGGTATGGTAGATGAAAATATTTTTTGATGTGCTTATTCACATGTTCCTTTTTTGTAATAAGTAAACAGGGTAATTGATCAAGTTATTGAATTTTCAGTTGGATATTAGGACAAAACTGTGCATACGGGATAGTCTGTATCGTTTGGCTAGGAGTGCTGAACAGAGGCATAACTGTGCAAATACGAGAAGTGGCAGTAGAGATGACAAAGATGCAAGTGGACCATTGGAGGCCGAAGAAACAAGCAAGTATGTTTTTGTGCTTTGAACGTGAATTTCTTGGTAACTTTTATGTTGTCACTATTTGACCACTCGAAACCCATGATGGGTTGAATTTGGTTCGTCAATGCTTTGGCTTCCTAGAGACTAGGGATAATTTAGTTGCTTTATATTGTTATTGTTATGAGGCGCAAAGTAGGGTTCGAATTCTGATGTTGTGAATGGGATCAACAGGGTTGGGAGGGTCGGCCTCATGATGGGGCCTCTGCAGTACCCGATCCGGATTAGTTGGCCAATGGGTTGGATACTAGTGGTAATACCAAAAAAACTAGAATAACGCACAAATTGAATTTTGAAGTATATGTATCTAGGTTAAAAAGCACAGGTTATGAATTGAAAAACCGTGCGCAGCTTAGAAACTTAATCCATTAGGTTATGATTTAGAAATAGTTAGCAACCGTGATTGTATTGATTGAAGCTCTCTCCTTCACCTACATTCTGCCTGTCTGCTGCATGGTTTTGTACAAAGGAACTTACAGATGTAAACATGATAAGAATCTAATTGTTGTAACGAACTACAAACTGTTACATCTCAAATATTGTGCGTGTTTTGTCACATCTTTTAATCAATTCTTTTCTTTTTGTAATTCTATTTTTCATTTTTTCAGGTGCACTAGATTTATGGATATAGAAACTGACACAAACCCTATAGATAGATCCATAGCACACTTGCTGTTTCACCGGCCTTCAGATCCGTCTCTAAGGCCTGCTATTGATACCACATCTTTAAAGTCTCATGGCACGGTAAGCATTCGTTTTCCTTTGAGCTTGAAGAGAATTCTCTTTTCCCTAACCTTCACAAAGCCTTATGGTTGTGGAATGGAAATGGCAGATTCGTGGCTCCATGGGCAACGAGGAAACTGATGCTGGTCCAGATGAAAAACTGCAGAGCAGACAACAGGTAACATCGGGAACACTTTAAAATGTGATGTTATTTTATGATAATGTAAAATGATTGCGGGTGCGGCGGCCTCAAAACATAAAGATGATCGGAGGTTTATGGTGCATTCTTGTAGGCTATGAATTTAGTAGAGAATTGGTTTGTGAATGCCTGCTGATTATCTCTACTTGTCCACTTATCTGTCGCTAATACTCCAAAAATTCTGTGTCCACTTCCTTTTCTTTACAAGTGAGGTGTTTTATATTCAGCTATTTGCAGGTAAATCTCTTTTTTTGGGGATCAAATTGCGGGTAAATCAAGTAAATAAAGATGGAGGAATTTTTATCAACAAAATTAAAATAGTTTTAATAATTAAAAATTATTTATCGCCCGATAAAATAAAAAATTACGTTTGCTAATTAAAAATTATTTATTATCAGATAAAATTTAATAATATAAGATGGATGTCTTAGTTAAAAAATCATGTGATTAACACGTGCATCACGACAGAAACTATAATAATCCAGGTTAATCTTCTCGAAATGCTGGTTTTGTTATGATAACACTTGATATTTTTTTCTTTTTTATTATTATATAACCTTTTAATTTAATTATAAGATAATATTTTAATCTGATAATATGTATGTTATTTGAACTCGAGTCATTTAAGAGGAATAATATCATCTTATACTGAGATCACTTTTTATTATTTTGAATATATAATTAATTTTTTTTATTTTTTTTTTAAATTTAAGTTTTGAAATTGTTTTTTTAAATTTGAAATTCATGGTCTCAAATTTTAAAAATAATCCATCAAAAGTATTTTATAAATGAATAAGAATTTGAATATTAGAAGATATATTTGGCTCATCAAGAGCCAAAATACTATTCACCTTTGTAGATGAGAGGAGGTTAGCACTTTATGTGATTATCTTTTTTCTCTTTTTTCTCATAAAATTTCTTAAGCTTCTTTTAATTTTTTTGACACTTTTAGATGGCGAGACTTTAAAAATCTCTTCATTTAGGGCGCAAAAAAAATGTGCATTGTCTTTGCGTTTAGCTCGACTTTTGTGTCATTTGCACCCCTTCTTATTCTTAGGAGCTTTTAAGTAACTATCTTCAATGATATCTCAAATTTTAAAATTGAGAGATTTGATGAAATACTTTATGGCGTTGCATCAGTGAAAGAATACTTCTCTTTTGAAAGACGGAGGACACGAGATATAGTGATATTTTTCAAATCTTGTCATTTTTTTGAACGGTGAACTTTGAGCAAATAAGCTTTACTCATGGATGTTAGTTATTTGATGGAGACGGGGCTCTGATACTAATTGAAAGGTTTGTAGCACGCTCGAATCGATCTTTTATAATCATCAAGAGAGTTGATTTTTGTTCTTTGATAAATTGGCTAAAATTAATAAAAATAGTAGATAATTTTTACAAGGTATTAGAGTGGTTTGACTACTCAACCGAGTCTACATTCACTACCTTAGCACACCACTAAGGATTTTTCAATTCACTAAGAATTTTTCTCTTTTTCAAGGATCAAGAGAAAATTTTTACACCCCTATCTTTTTAATTGCTAAGATAGAAACATTCTACTTTTTACTTAGGCTAAATTAGAACATCTCCCTTTTACAAGATAAAAAATGTAAACAATTAAACCTTACATGGTGTGAAAATAAAATAAATAAAATTGCTCTACAAATATTTACAAGAAAAATAATAAAAATAGGACTTGTAAATTAATTTCTCTTGAACATTTAAGCTTGGATGTGTTCTCTCACAATCTTCAAGTGTTTTAGCCTTCTTTTCATTGATTGAAATGAGCTTGTAGTCATTACTAGTTGTTAGGGATAAATGGGAGCTGTTGGAATATTTTTCTGTCATTGAAGACAGTTTTGGGCAGTGGGTATCGGTACGCGTGATGTTCATATCGGTATTTATATTTAAATTAGAGAATTAGCCGTTGCATGTCGTTGGGCGTATCGATACTCGATACTTCCATATCAATACGGTATTAGGGGTATCGGTACGTTGCATAGCGTATCGGTACCAAAATTTCTTTCTGGAATTCTAGAAGTAAGCTTGTATTGGTACGAGCAAGGCCAGTATTGGTATGGTTGTACATTTTTTACTGTTTTGAGTAATTAAACATGTATGCAAGTCAAAAACACTTCACAAAAATTATTTTACTTCGTTATATCAAAACAATATCTCAACATTTCTTTTGTTTGATTTAGTCCCAAGAAGAATGAAAGCTCCCCTATCGTGCTCATTTTGAACTCTCTTTGCATTAACTTAGCAAATTCTTGACAAAGAGTTTCATTAGTAGAACTAAAACAGTGTTATCAACGTAAATTTAAACTATTAAAATATCCTTGCCTTTTCTTTTTATAAAAAGTGTAGTATTAACGTTTCTTTTGTCAAAACTTTTTTTCTCTAAAAAATTAACAATCTTTTGTACTAAGCTCTAAGAGCTTGTTTCAAACCACATAATTTTTTTTAAGTTTGAAAATATGTTTTGGATATTTTGAATCTTCAAAATTGGGAGGTTGTTTCATATACACTTTTTTATTTATAAAATCATTTAAAAACACACTTTTAACATCCGTTTGAAAAATCTTGAATTCATGAAAATATGCAAATGCAAGCAACATTTTAATAGCTTTCATTCTAGTTGCAGGTGCATAAGTTTTTTCAAAATTAATTCATCCTTTTTAAGTGTAATCTTAAGCAACAAGTCTAGTCTTGTTTCACTTTATTATCACTTTCATCTAGTTTGTTTCTAAAAACTCATTTAGTACCTATTGTAGATTTATTACTAGGCTTATCAACTCATGTTCAGGCTTGACTCTTCTTAAATTGATTTAACTCTTTTTGCATAGCCAATATTCAATAATTATTATTTAATGTTTCTTTGATATTTTAGGCTTCGTGCATGAGATAAATGTAACATAATTATATGTATTTTTAAGAGATGATCTAATGGTTACTCTTTTAGATGGATCACCCAAAATCTCTCCACTTTTGACATAGTTGAACTCTCTTGGGTAGGTGACCTCCCTTTCCTCTAAGACATGTCCTTCAAGATTTTTAGAGGTGGATCTTGTGGTTCTTCTTTTGATAGAACTTTATCTACCTTTGATGATTGTCCTTTATCATTTTTGGCATCCAAACACTACAATAAATTTATCAATTTATGACAACTTCTATACGATGTTGCGATAACGTCACAAAGTTTACTATAAACGTGACGATTTTGTGTTTTTGTCATAAATAATAAAAATATTATTTTTGACAATTTTAAAACCGTCATTGATTTTCGTCACTATATGTTTGGCGTCTCAAAAAAAATTGGAGGAAAATATTTCTATGACGTTTAGATCAAATGATGACATTGTAAAATCGTCACCAATGAAATGAAAGTATTAGTGACGGATTATTATTATGACGATTCAATGTTAATTAGTGACATTGTAAATTCATCATTAATATGCTCTATTTGTGACAACTTGATTCGTCATATTTAAAAAAAAAAAACATAAAGGGTGGCATTTTCTTTGTGTCCTGAGAAAGTGGTGTATTGTGACGAAACACACCATTCGTCACAAACTTTTATATCTCTTATATTTTTTATGAAGATTTTAAAAAGAATCATGAGATTGTGTCACTTAATGCTGACACCAATAATTGTTGTAAAAAATTGGTTGGAAAATTAAATTGTGATGACTTTTCAACTGCTATAAATTTTAGGCCCAACATTTTAATCGTTAAAAAACATAATAAAATAATATGATAACCTTAATGAACAATGTAATTTAGGGTTTTTTAGTGTTTCCAATATAAATTCTTATTAATGATAATTTTTTATTTTTTATTTATATCCTTTTGTCACTATTATTAATAGAATTTGTTATTTACAATTTCATTCGACGTATTTATAATACATTATTTTGTCACAAGAATAGGTTAAACATGGCACACACAAAAATTGGTTTAAAAATATTTTAGTAATGCTTTGATTTTTTTCTTATGCTACTAATTCAAAATTTTATTAATGATGAATTTTAAATGTTTCATATTAATTGTGCCAATATGATAAAAAAAATTTAAATGGTTCTTTCAAGAAACATCAAATAAGGGTTCAAATATTATGTTAATCGAATTAGTATTAAACAATTAAATATTTTTAAAATATTCCATATAAACTACAAATTATATAGTTAATTTTTTAAAAATATTAAAATATGTATGTAATATGTCACGAGGCTAGAGTCTGACTAGCTGATTCGTACGGCTTTAGTCGATGTTCTCGAGACAAATGACTAAGTTAGCCTTGAAACTCTATTCGGAAGATCAAATTCTTCCTAGGCACTAAGAATGCTGAATCGTTCTAGCGAAAGTGAACAAATGTGAAGGTAACTCAAAAACGAAAGAAGAACGCTTAAGAACGTTTAAGAACGCTTAAGAACACAAAATAGGGTTTAGAGTAAATGCCTTTTTACTCAGAGAATGGATAATTTATAAATGATGTGGGAGCCTCTATTTATAGTTGAATCCCCGTACAATGAATGGTCGAGATCGATTCACATCAGCGGTTTAGATCGAAAGCTACCAACTACATCCTAGCTAACTATGAAAAGTCTATCTCCTTAGAATACTTTCCTTAGTTTGCGTTTACTTGGATGTTCACATTGTTGAATATTCCTTTTCCTTAGAATATGCCTTGGTATGATGTCATCTATTAAATTACCAGTTTTAATGTGATCAGTCCTTCTCTCAGTTTCCAACGGTCGGGCCAAGTCTGGTGGTCTTCTAGGCAAGCCTAAAATCTTGCAAAGAACCTCTTAGGCAGCTTGTCGCGCACTTGTCTCAGTTGCGAAATCGATGGTCGTGACAAATATCATTATATATATATATTTATTTATTTATTTATTGTATAAATTTCTTATAATATTATCTTATCTCATTAATCTTTAACTTAAATCTCATCATTAATTAGTTTATGACGAATAACAAAAATGATTCAAACTTATGTAAAGTAAAACTAAATATATTTTTACTATTGATTAATGATAAATCATTCTTGAAACAAAATATCACTTTTTTGCCGAACTTTTTAAATTAAAATTTTTATTTCTTTTATAAATAAATAATATAGTACCAAAATATAAACTAATTAACCAATAAATATGAGTATATTGCAATAAATTAAATTATTTTATATATTTTTTGTAATTATTTATATGTTTTAGTTTTTTAATTCTATAATAACATTTAAAACATTCATAATTGCTTTAAGTAAATTCAAAATTATATGATGAAGTATTTTTTCTTATTATTTTTATGAAAATGTCTCATATTCGATGGTGGGAAAAAATGAAAATTAAAATATCTTCCCTTCTAATTCTTTTTTTTTCATGTCTTGAATTTCAGACTAAGAGTTCTAGTGATTTTTCTAAAATTTTAAATTTTGGAATTGCTTTTAATTTTAGGACCAAATTGAATGAAATGTAAAGTTTTGGGGTAAATACCGGAAGTTTAGGCCCCTTTTCGTAAACCCTAGAAAATATTGTGATTGTCTTCCCAATTAACCCTTTTTCTCTTTGTTTATAATCTCTTTTCCTTTTCCTTCAGCTGTTTCAACTCCATTGAAACCCTAGCTCAGCCCCTTCCATCATTTCTGATTGTTACACGCCGCCATTCGTTCTCCCTGGTCGTTCATCCCCCTAGCCTTTCGTCAGTCTACCGTTCTTCCTCATCACTGATCCTGCTCTCCCTTCGCCCTCCTCTGCTCGTCACCCAATTTTTCCATCAAGCAGCCTTCGAACCCGAACTTAGTGCTGCCCTAGTTGGTTCTTGGCAAAACTAGATTTATTTTTAAGGACTATTTGCTAAATAGTATCCTTGAGATAGCTACTTAGTGGATGATTTATTGGAAGAATTATTTATTTTCTGATTTTGATAATTGTATTATTAGTTTATTACTGTAAACATTGGTTTCGTATGTGAATTATGTATTTATATTGATTATATTAATAGCTGGTCATGGTAAATTACATCATCGTCTTTGTTGTGATATCTTAACATTGTTGTTTTCTTGCCTTTCCTTTCGCTTAGATGCTTGCTTGAAAAAAGTGACTAAAAATGGTGATTGAGAGGTAACGGATCGGGGGCCATATTATGGTGACGAAGGAATCGTGTCAGAAATGTGGATTGGCGAATTTGAGGACTATTAGAGTGACTTAGGAATCTTGGTCGAGAGGCGGTGATTGATTTTTGAGATCAAATTTTAATTATCCTATAATTTTAGGATTTTATTGTAATTTGTAAAATTTATGCGTTTTTATTGTAATTTGTAAAAAACCCGGCTTGTAAATTTAATTTATAAAAAGTTTGGGTTTTACTTATCCAAAAAACAAGTTTGGGGTTTTTTATTATAATTTATAAAAAATTTAGGCCATTGTTATAATTTGTATTAAGTTTGGGATTTTGTTGTAATTTTTATAATGTTTGGGCTACTATTGTAATTTATAAAAAGTTTGGATTATTGTTGTAATTTATTAAAATAGACTTTTCTTATAATTTATGTAAAATTTGGGTAATTATTGTAATTTATAAAAAGTTTAGGATTTTATTATAATTTATAAAAAGCTTGGGACTTTATTATAATTTAGAAAAAAAATTGGGTAGTTATTTTCTTATTTGTATTATTAATCGATGACGATATTTTTGTCATTTATAAAAAATGTTGTATTATTCATGACGGATATTTTATATCATTTGGTAACGTAATTAATTGTCATTGAATACCAATTATAACGTGACGTTATACATTGACGACATTATATTCTTGGCAATACGTGACGAATAACAAATGCATTGTCACGTTTGACATTTAGTGACACGCTTAACGTGACGAACGTCGTGACATTAAAATTTTCGTCACAAAATATAAATAGCGACGTAAATGTAGGTTTCAAAGACAATATTTCAGATGTCACAAATAAGCAAATTTGTTGTAGTGAAAATTCTATCATCATCACAAGTATCATTCCTCGGAAGGAGGTTATCATCGAAAACAACATGAATAGACTCTTCAACCATTAAAATTCTTTTGTTAAATACACGATAGACTTTAGAGTTTAAAGAGTAACCAAGAAAAACAGCTTCATCACTTTTTGCACCAGACTTGCCTAAATTGTCTTTTCCATTGTTTAAAACAAAACATTTCCACCCAAAAGGATGGAAATAGCTAATGTTAGACTTTTTATTTTTAAAAAGTTCATAAGGTGTTTTCTTTAAAAGTGGCCTAATCATTACTCTATTAATAATATAACAATCGATATTTGTGGCTTTCGTCGAAAATACTTTGGAAAATTATTTTCACAAAGCATGATTTTAGCCACTTCTTCTAAAGTTCTATTTTTTCTCTCTACAACCCCGTTTTGTTGAGGGATGCAAGGGGCCAAAAAATTATGGCTAATACCGTTAGAGTTGCAAAACTCTTCAAAACCAAAATTTTGAAATTTGGTTCCATGGTCATTCCTAACATGAGAAATAAAGTAACCAACATCATTTTGGTTTGCTTTTAAAAATGTGATGAATTTTTCTAAAGCCTCATCTTTTGTACTTAAAAATAGAACCCCAAGTAAATCTAGAGTAGTCATCAACAAGCACAAAAACATATTGTTTTTCACCCGAGCTCATAGTTCTAATAGGGCCAAAAAGATCTATATGGATCAATTTTAATATCCTACTTGTTGATATATCATTAATGGATTTAAAAGAAACTCTTTTACATTTGCCTTTAGCACATTTATCACAAATTTTATTAAGAGAAAACTTAATTTTAGGCAAAACTCTTACTAGATCATTAGAAATTATTTTTTCTAAAACACTCATGCTAGCATGTCCTAGTTTTCCATGCCACAACCAAGAATCATGCTCATCTTTAGCAACAAAACATGCATTTGAAATATGAATGTCATCTAGATGTACCATGTATATATTTTCTATTCTATGACCAATAAACACAATCTTATTAGATGCAATGTCAATTATATTGTAACCATTTAAATCAAACATGACATAGAAACCTTTATCACACAATTGGCTTGTGCTTAACAAGTTATATTTTGGACTGTTGGCATACAAAACATTCTCAATAAGTATGGATGAGTGATTATCAATGGAACCAATTCCTTCAATATGGCCTTTGGAGTTGTCACCGAAAGTCACTACTTTTCCACTCATTGGTTTTAGCTCCAAGAATCGACTCTTGACACCAATCATATGTCTCGATCCACTATCAAGGTACCATGAATTTGCACTTGACGTTTGGGCCTTGTACTACAGCTCTCCTTACAAACATAGAATTAAGTCTTGATTTTTGGTACCCAAATTCTTTTGGGTCTATGAGTAGTAGCTCCCAAAATCTTGGTTCCCTTAGGGATCCAAGAAGTAATGGAATCAACATTATTAGAGGTTATATGTTCCTTAGGAACCCAAACACTTCTAACTTCCTTACCGTTAGAGAACCTTTGGAAGCCTCTATGTTTGTACCCATTAAAGTTTCTTCTAACATAGTTGGGTTTTGAATGATTTCCGTTTTTAAAACAAGGTGTCCCAACTTTGTTTAAAGAAGCTTTAAGATCACTCATTTCCTTTTGGTGATCATCATGAACTCTTGAAAGTGATCCATACAAGTCTTGATTTTTTTTTCTTTCAAAATTATTTATTTTTGCTTGCATTTATTTTACTTTACTTTCAAGATCCAAATTGGTTATAGACAAAGAGTCATTTTTACTTTTCAAATTTGAAATAATATTTTTTGTTTTTCAAAATTGACCCCCTTAAATTCTAAAACCAATTCATCATAAACATCTTGCAATTCATCATAAACATCTCGAAGTTTATCAAATTCAAAAGTAGATGAATTAGAGGTTACCTTATGATCCTTCTCAAGTGCCATGAGACATAGGTTGGCTACCTCTTACTCATCCTCATCGGACGAGTCTTCATCGCTCCAAGTAGCTACGTGTGCCTTTAGCTTATTCTCCTTTCCGAAGCTCTTCTTCTTTAATTGGGGATAATTGAACTTGATGTGTCCCGATTTTTTACACTTATAGCAAATGATTTGGTCATTCTCTTCTTCTTTTGGCTTGTTCTTGAAACCCTCTCTTCGATGAAACTTTCTTCCACGATTGGATTTCATGAACCTTGTGAATCTCTTGCCTAGCTTAGCCATTTCTTTATCTTCTTATTCGCTAGAATCACTCTTTTCTTGTGAAGCTTTGAGAGAAATTCCAACTTTCTTCTTCTCTATTTTTTCCTTCTCTTCTTTCTTCTTCTTCTTTTCCTTTCTTTCTTACTTTATTAGAACATGAGTGAGAAGTGACCCCATGAGATCATCAAGCTTTAATGTCTAGAGATCCTTGGCTTCGATGATGGCGGTCTTCTTTGAATTCCACAACTCGGGAAGAGAATAGATAAGCTTTCGAAAAAGCTTGTCTTCCATAATAACTTCTCTATAGCCCTTTAACCCATTGACAATGGCAGAGAATTGATCAAACATCTTGGTTATGTCTTCATCTGGTTCTATCTTGAAGTTCTCATGGTTTAGATTAAGGAGCCCAATTTTGGTCTCCTTTACCTCATTTGTTCCTTCATGAGTAATTTCTAGCTTGTCCCAAATCTCATTGGCACTCGAGCAAGAAGAAATCTTTACGTACTCATCCAGTCCAAGAGCACAAAACAAGATATGCATAGCTTTATTGTTTAGTTACAACTTCTTTCGATCATCATCAGTTTATTCTTGTCTTTCCTTAGGGACGAAACAGTCTCCTACTCTCTTCATCGGAATGGTTGGTTCATCCACCATTACATCCCAAAGGAGGTAGTCATTAGACTTGATGAATAGCCTCATCCCATTCTTCCAATATAGATAGTTTACCCTAAACTCATATGCTACATTTGGGCCACAAGCCCAAACCATTCCCATAAAATTTTTCATTTGTAAATCCAATAAACACAATTCGTCAAGTCCAAACCATGAAAATTATAAAATATTAAGTTCAACTATATTTAAAACATTTAAACATTCAAAAGGAGCTCCAAATAACCAACATTTAAAATATTTGACCGATACAAATTTAATTCAAATAGAGTTACAAATACAAGGGTCCTACGAATACATAGCCCAATACATGTAAGTAATTGTACTCAAGCACAAAGGCCAATGTTGAATTCCCCGCTTCGATGGTGCTCTGCAACACATGATCAACATATCTACCAATGAACGGAAACAATGATTTCGAATGCTGAGCTAACAAAGCTCAGTGGATACACAACCACTCGACCATGCTTCAGGTGAATCATAATTAAGAGCATGCTAGATGATATGATATCAAGGTAAGATAAAGCAATGACGCTACCATAACTGCCTAAACACATGTTATGTACAATACAACATCTCAAATAACATAAGCACATCAATAAACAAACCAAGAGTGAGGCCCAATGTCACCCAACACTAGAAAACCCACTTATGCTCGAAATCTCACATCGAGCTGCTTAAAATCTTACATCGAGCGGATGTAATTAGAATCTCACATTGAGTCTTCAATTGGAATCTCACATCGAGTGAGGCTTAGAATCTCGCATCGAGCAAATATCATTACCCGAAATCTCACATCAAATGACCTTCATTTCATCACTCAGAATCTCACATCAAGTGGCCTTCTTGTGTTGCAACACTCACTCACTAGGTATCCGGATCCCACCAAACAAAGACAAATAACCAAACAAGTGCCCACACATGGCACAACCACATATGATCCACCAAAGATCCCTAAGATTTGCTAACACAAACAATTCTCTTTTACTCAAACACATTATTGTCCAAATAATCCACATAAGAAGTTAGAAACACATTTTCTCAGTTTTACTACCCATCTTAGATCATAAGAGACCCATTGGGACCTTAACCACAAATTATAGAACCCTAAACTTAAAACGTAAAATCTTGGACAAACTATCCAAGTTGTACCGATACGCCTCCATGGGTATCGATACTGTTAAGTGTCTAAAAGTACTATTTTATTCACCCTTTTTATTCATATTATTGCTAGACTTAGGCTCATATTAGTTGCAATATTAGCCATTCATGCATGTTTGCATTGTTTCCTTGGTAGAGAAGCTTGATTTCATATTTTGCTTAATTTCGTGGAAAAAGATAATGCTTTGGTGTGTTTTTGTGTGTGTGCAGAATCACTTGCCAAAGAAAGGTTGGAACCAGTTGCCAGGGCAATGCATGAAGGAGATGCCGAGCTAGTTGCCAGGGCAATGCATGAAGGAGGTGTCGAGCTAGTTGTCAGGGCAATTTTCGATAAGGGATATGATGATATGGTAGTCGAAATTGATGACTAGATAAGCCCAAGATGACGTGGAGCAAAGTTAAATCCTAAAGGAGTTTGATTTCCATGAAAAGGTCAAAGAGAAATTAAATCCCAAAAAGATAGGAGAAGATCTAGAAGGAATTTAAATATAATAAAGAATTATATTATTTTAAAGTATTTAATTCCAACTTAACTTCCTCCTCAAGAAGGATTTTGACCTAGCCATCTCATATTTAAAGGAGACCAAGCCGTCAAACTAGAGGGGAGAGCAAGGAGAGATTTCAACAAAGGAGAGATTTCGACAAGAGCAAGGAGAGATTTCGACAAGGCTTCAACCATTCTTCATTTTTTTCTTTCTTGTTCAATTAGGTTTATGTTAGGAATTCTTTGTCTTGTGTTTCTTTGGAACCTAGCCATGAACTAAATCTATTTGGCTAAGGTTATTGTGTTTTGTGGTTGTGAGAAACAATTGGATTTTGTTTAGGTAATAAGAGTTTGCACTCTCAATTCAAGGTTTACTCATTCTTGGTTTTTCTTCTTGTTTGCGAGTGAATTGGGAGAGGATCTCGTAACTTCATCTACTTATCTAATATCGGGAGAGTTAGATTCAAGAAACGAATGAGTATGGTCTTTATTCAATCTATTGATGGTGAAGATTAATCCGACTTAGGAATAAGTTAAGGATTTCAACGGCTAAGAAGAGCGCAAGATTGGTTGTTGTTCACCCTTGATTCACGCAGGGATGTATTGTCAAGGCATGTACAATTAGCTAGAGTTTCGACTTAGGGATAAGAAGAAACCATTGAAGAACGCTCTGCCGAACCTTGAAGCTGTTGCCCAGCCGCCCAAACAGTTGCCTAGCCAGTTGCCCCACTGCGCAAATTGCCACGGCAACTCAGTTGCCCTTGCACTCTTTTACCAAGACGATCCATTTGGCTATCACACCTCAACTCACGATAACCTGGCCTATTCTCTCTCATTTGATTACATCTTCTTTTACTTATTTGCTTTCTAGTTTAGTTGTTAGTTAAACTCTTACAATCTTCTTCTTTTGTTCTTTTAATTTTTACAGTGTAAGAGATTAGATTCTTGAAGTGGCACCAATCCTTGTAGAGACGATATCTTTTATACTATAACTTGCAACGTGTACACTTGCACAATTGCGGAGCACTTATTACGCGCAACAAGTTTTTGGCGCCGTTGCCGGGGATTGGCAATAGCAACTTTGTTTTCATTTTCTTGCACTTTTTATTTTTCTTGTTTAAGATTCAAAGGGTTAACAAACTTTGGTTTTACATTGGTATATGACCAGGGCGAGACCAATTACACCAGAATATCCCTTTGATCCAAAAATCGAACGAACCTTGCAAAGACTCAGACGAAGGTTAAGAGTAGCAATGGCTAATCAAGACGGAAATATGAATCAAGATGTTCTAGCAAGAGGAGGAGTGATTCTTGCACGAAACAGAACTATTCGAGACTATCTTGAAGAAGATCTTGAAGGACTTAATCCAGGAGTTGTCACACCTGAAATTGAAGCCGACCACTTTGAGTTGAAACCAGTGATGTTCAATATGATCAACACAATTGGTCAATTTGGCGGCTCAGCAACTGAAGATGCACGACAACATCTTAAATCATTCCTCGAGATTTGCAATTCATTCAAAATACAAGGAGTCACCCCTGATGTTTTATGACTAAGATTATTCCCCTATTCACTGAGGGATAGGGCGAAAGCATGGTTGAATAGTATTCCTGCTGGATCAATAGGATCTTGGACCGATCTTTGTCGTGATTTCCTTGCTCGATTTAATCCTACAAATTTGACTAATAAGCTTCATAACAAAATTATTTCTTTTCGGCAGGTAGATGATGAATCCATGTACGAGGCTTGGGAGCGATATAGAGAACTTCTACACAAATGCCCCATACACGGATTCCTAGTGTGGACACAAGTAACAATGTTTTACAACGCCGTGAATACACCAACAAGGATGATGCTAGATGCCTCGGCAAACGACATACTCCTAGATAAGTCACCGGAGGAAGCAATGCAAATTATAAACAGGCTTGCCAAGAATGATTATCAATTCCCATCTGCTAGAAGAGGATGAGTTAGACGCCAAGCCACAATACATGAACTGGGATCATCAGACTCAATTTCGGCACAATTGGCCGCTCTAACCAAGATGGTCCAGAACGTGCAGAAACCAAACAACACACAGGAGGTCAAGGTAATGGATTCCTTTTGTGAGTTATGTAGTGGTAACCATGATTCTTCTGAATGTATGCAGAATCCGGAATCCAGCTTTTATGTAGGGAATTACAACCAGAACAACAATGTGATGTCCAATACATACAATCCAGCTTGGAAGAAGCACCCAAATTTTTAATGGAGTAATCCCAACAATGCTCTAAACCAGAACAATCAGAATGCACAAGCATCGGGATTCCAACAGAATATGCCACGGCAACAGTTGCCGTAGCAACAACCGACAATATCTAGTTCTTTGGAAAATTCTCTCAATGCTTTTATATTGAAAACTGAATCTTATATAGCTGAGAATAATAACTTCATAAAAAGAACTGATGCTTTTATTAACAGGACCGAGATGAGATTGCAAAACCAAGAGACGGCAATCAAATCATTGGAAAATCAAGTCGGACAATTTGCTCAAAACCTAAATACTAGACCGCAAGGAGGTTTACCTAGCGATACTGAAGTCGCAAGAGGAACTGGCCATGAACAATGTAAGGTGATCTCCACTAGAAGTGGCCAACAACTTAAAGAGGCTCAAGCTCGCTCATCAAACAAAACTCCACAAAAAGAACAAGACAAACTTAGCGGCAAAGCCTCAGATGCTGAACTAGGAAGTGGCTCGGCAACTAGCGGTAAGGATGCCGCGGTAACCAACGATAGGCACGCCACGACAACCCCAGTCGACGATGCCTCGGCAACTCCAGTTACCCCGGCAATGCCATCAATTAGGTTCCAGACCAATGAAAGGATCGAAGATATCTGACTTCCACCACCATTCCCACAAAGGTTGAAGCGACAAAAGCAAGAATATCAATTCAAGAAGTTTCTTCATATCCTAAAGCAAGTCCACATTAACTTGCCATTGGTTGAGGCGATTGAACAAATGCCGAACTATGCCAAGTTTCTGAAAGACATCGTGTCCAAGAAAATAAGGCTAGGAGAGTTTGAAACAGTTGACGCAACAAAGGGATGCATGGCCATGTTGCACAATCGCAAGCCACCCAAGTTGAAGGATCCCGGAAGTTTCACAATATCGTGTTCCATTGAAAACCACTATGTCGGGAAAACATTATGTGACCTTGGAGCAAGCATAAACTTGATGCCTAAATCGGTTTTCCAGAAACTAGGAATCGGGAAGGCAAGACCTACAACAGTTATGCTACAGCTAGCCGACAGATCCTATGTGTATCCAGAGGGAAAAATCGAAGACATACTGGTAAAAGTTGATAAATTTATTTTTCCCGCTGGCTTTATTGTTTTGGATTGTGAAGCAGATGATCATGCACCTATCATTCTCGGGAGACCCTTTCTAGCGACAGGGAGAACCTATATCGATGTTGAAAAGGGAGAACTCACAATGAGGGTGAATGACCAGCAAGTTAAACTAAATGTGTTTCAAACACTAAGGCATGCCGATGATCTAGAAGAATGCCAACTTCTTTATGCCACGGTAGAGTTTAACTTCGACGAGGAATTTAGTTGCCTCGGCAACTACATTGCCAGTCAAGAGGAACCTGAGGAGTATGAAGAACCGATCGATGAGGAACAACAAGAAGAGACAAATTGGTTAGTCAATCGACCAGGTTCATACTTTGAACCACTGGATTACTCAGGTAAGAAAGGTAAACTCGAAAACCCCTCCATTGAACAACCACCGATTCTTGAGTTGAAACAATTGCCAGGGCAACTAAAATATGCTTACTTGGGAACTGATAATACATTGCCTGTAATTATTTCCTCTAAGTTACAGCCTGAGCAAGTAAAGAAGCTGATCAAAATGTTGATGCTACACAAGAAGGCAATAGGGTGGACAATTGCCGACTTGAAGGGAATTAGCCCAACAATGTGCATGCACAAGATTTTGTTGGAAGATGATCACAAACCTTCGATTGAGGCCCAGAGGAGACTGAATCATGCCATGAAAGGGGTTGTAATGAAAGAAATCATCAAGTAGCTTGACGCCAACATCTTATACCCTATCTCTGATAGTACATGGGTAAGTCTGGTACAATGTGTACAGAAAAATAGAGGTATAACGATGGTAAATAATGAAAACAATGAACTCATTCCAACAGGACTGTGACCGGTTGAAGGGTTTGTATGGATTATCGAAAGTTAAACAAAGCCACTAGGAAAGATCACTTCCCATTACCCTTTATTGATTAAATGCTTGACCGTCTTGCAGGTAAACCCTTCTTATTGTTTTCTTGATGGTTATTTAGGTTACAATCAAATTGCCATAGCACCATAAGATCAAGAAAAGACAACCTTCACATGCCCATACGGTACTTATGCTTTCTGAAGGATGCCGTTCGGATTGTGTAATGCCTTGACAACATTCCAAAGATGCATGATGACACTCTTTTCAGACATAGTCGAAGACTTCCTTGAGATCTTCATGGATGATTTTTCCATTTTTGGTAATGACTTCGACAATTGCCTCGGTAATTTAGAGAAGGTGCTGGCAAGATGTGAAGAAACCAATTTAGTCCTTAATTGGGAGAAGTGCCATTTTATGGTAGATGAAGGAATAGTGCTCGGCCACAAGATTTCATCCAAGGGAATTGGAGTAGACAAAGCCAAGGTGGACGTGATCGAGAGATTACCTCCACCAAGTTCAGTTAAAGGAATCTGAAGCTTTCTTGGACATGCAGGTTTTTACAGGAGGTTCATTCATAATTTTTCTAAAATTACTAAACCCTTGTGCAATTTGCTTGAACAGGATAAAGTCTTCAATTTTGATTATTCTTGCGCCCAAGCATTCAAAACCCTAAATAAAAAGCTTGCCTCGGTACCCATTGTCATTCCACCCGATTGGACGCTATCTTTTGAGCTCATGTGGATGCAAGTGATTTCGCGGTAGGAGCAATCCTAGGCCAACGCACAGGTAAGACCTTTCATGTGATATACTACGCTAGTAAAACTCTTAATAGTGCTCAAGTGAATTATACAACAACAGAGAAAGAGTTACTAGCCGTAGTTTTCGCATTTGACAAGTTTCGATCCTATTTGATTGGTATAAAGGTAATTGTCCATACGGACTATTCGGCAATTAAGTATCTATTTGCTAAAAAGGATGCCAAACCTCGTTTGATTCGTTGGATATTACTTTTACCAGAGTTTGACATTGAAATTAAGGATAGGAAATGAACAGAAAATTAAGTGGCCGATCACTTATCACGCTTAGAACGCAATAGGGAGGAGGACACGGATTTAGAGATATGCGATGCATTCCCGGATGAGCAACTGTTAGTTGCCTCGGCAACTATAGACGCGAACGCCTCGGTAACTCTAGAAGCGTATACCTCAGCAACCACTGATGTGTACGTCTTGGAAACCCCAAACGCGTATGCCTCGACAACCCTTGACGTGCATGCCTCGGCAACCCTTGACGCGCATGTTACGGTAACTCTAGACGCGCACTCTTCGGCAACCATGGAAGCAGTTGCCACGGCAACACATGCCTCGGCAATACCCTGGTAAGCGGATGTAGTTAATTTCATTGTTTGTGGTATTTTACCTTATGGCCTTACTCACCAAGGAAAGAAGTGGTTCCGCCATGATGCTAAGCATTACTTTTGGGACGAGCCTCTTTTGTTTAAATAATGTGCAGATCAAGTTATACGCTGATGTGTCCCTGAAGAGAAGCAACAAAATGTACTCCAACATTGCCATTCTACAGCGTATAGAGGACATTTTAGAGGAACTCGTACCGCGGCTAAAGTTTGCAATCCGGTTTGTATTGGCCAACACTGTAGAAAGATGCCCAAGAGTTTTACAAGCAATGTGATCGTTGCCAGAGGACGGGCAATATCTCTAGACGACATGAGATACCGCTCTAAAACATCATCGAGGTGGAATTGTTCGATGTATGGGGGATTGATTTTATGGGACCTTTCCCATCTTCATTTGGCAACCTCTACATTCTACTTACCGTCGACTATGTGTCTAAATGGGTTGAGGCAGCTGCAGTTCCCACCAATGATTCTAAGACTGTGTAACGATTCTTGCAGAAAAACATATTTACACGGTTTGGGATGTCGAGAGCAATTATCAGTGATGAAGGCAAGCACTTCGACAACAAACTCATCGCCAAGATGTTACAACGCTTTGGTGTATCTCACAAGATTGCTACGGCATATCACCCACAAACCAATGGGCAAGCAGAAATTTCCAACTGGGAATTGAAGGGTATACTCGAGAAAGTTGTAAATCCCTCTAGGAAGGATTGGTCAGTAAGACTAGATGACGCACTTTGGGCATATCGCACTGCATTCAAAACACCCTTAGGTATGTCTCCCTTCCGACTTGTCTATGGCAAAATATGTCATCTACCGGTGGAAATTGAACACAAGGCATATTGGGCAATCAAGACCGTGAATATGGATTGGGAAAGTGCCGGACAAAAGCGTTTGTTAGACCTCAACGAGATAGAATAATTCTGTGCACTCTCCTATAACAATGCACGAATCTACAAGGAGAAAACAAAGCAATGGCATGACAAGAAACTATTGTCGCGGCAATTCATGTTAGGGCAACTAGTTCTCTTACTCAATTCTCGGCTAAAACTTTTCTCGAGAAAATTGAAATCAAGATGGTCGGGACCATTCGAAGTTGTCAAACCGTTCTCCCATGGTGTCGTGATAATCAAGTCCATCGCTGGCGAACATGAATTCAAAGTCAACGGACAAAGATTGAAGCACTACAATGGTGCCCATGTGGAATGTAACAAAGAAGTGGTCACCTTATGAGATGCATGAGCATGCTCTCCTTTCGATATTTTATTTTTATTTTTATTTTTTTGAACTATTTAATTTATTTTATTTTATTTTTATTTATTAATTGCTGTTATTTTTCTTTTTAGGATAGATTTATTTATTTTCTTTAAGATTAAGACTACATCTTTCTTTCATATTTATCTAATTGTTTTTAAATTTTAAGTTTAAGAATTTCTTTGCACATCTTTATTTATTTTCTTTTATTAGTTTTTATTTAATTTTAATCATTATTTTATTTGTTTTTTAATTGTAGGAAAAGAGTTCAAGATAAAGAGGAATTTGTTTCAAGAAGGAAACTTCCTAAACAAGGAAATTAATGGGCTAAATCTAAGGCTTATATTAAGCCCCCAACTTACCCTAAATAAACCCTACATAGCCGGCCAAACACTTCCCCTTCCCCAAATCCCCTAGCCCTCACCTCCCCCCAATCAAAACCCTTGTTTTCTTTCTTTCCAATTAATCTCACCCACCATATTTACTACATATCTTTTCTATTTAACCCATCACCCTTAACTTCCAAGAAACCTATTCCTACTTTTCATCTTGCAACTCTTTAGTTTATTTTGCTTTCTTTTCTTTGTTTTTACCAAACTCACAACCAAGATCATTCATGGCATCCAAAATCGAATTTTTGGTTCATCCAAGTTCATCCAAAGAACCAAGATACAAGAAGTTTGCTACACCGGTGGTTCAAGAAAGATTTCACTCCAAGTTTGAAAGCCGGAAGATTTACGAAGAACAAGGCTTTGAATACTACAACTCTCATCAAGATTTCGGACTTGAACCATTCATCTTCGAAAGGATTGCACATCAAAAGTGGCAAATCTTTTTCCATCAATCAGAACCGGGTAACATCTCATGGGTAAGAGAATTCTATGCTTACTCACCTAACCCGAATAATCCTTATATTTTTGTTTTGTTCGTGACAAGGCTATACTCATAAGCCCTAAAAACATCAACACCTTTTACGGGCTCTACATTGAGAAGGACGAGCATCAAGCCTTTGTTGATCAACTCACGCCCAAGCAACTCGACAAGGTGCTTCAAGAACTCACTCTACCGGGAACTCATTGGAACGACGGTAAATACAAGGGCACGGTAAATCGCCTTCGGCTTAAACCTGAGGCAAAATTATGGAATAAGTTTGTTAAAACTTCTTTAATGCCCACAACACACAATACCACCGTTGATACACCTCGTCTTTTACTCATACATTCTATCTTGTATAATCGCATCATTAACATTGGAAAAATTATTTGTGATGAGATTTTTGTATGTAGCACAAAAGACAAGGGTTCTCTTTTCTTCCCTTGCTTAATTTCCAATCTTTGCAAGGAGATGCATGTCCCAAGTGAGTCCACTGATGAAAAGGCCCTACCAAAGTCCGGTTGGAATCAAGCACAAATCCGAAAGCTAATGGGAGAGGCACCAGTAAAATCCTTAATGCCTTCAGTTACCGCGACAACTCCTACTGCCTTGGCAACTCCTAATGCTCAAGCAACTGATGCCCGGGCAACTCGGACAACAACCCCGGGACAACTTGAAGCACTCTTACAACCGTTGGCGAACCACCTTAAGCAAATTGAAGACCGACAACTAATGTTCATGCGGTACATGAAGGATCACAACAATGCCATCACCCAAGTCATCCTGGAAAAGTACTCGGACAGCCGCGTGCCGTTCCCCATCTTTCCTGCCAAAATCTTTGCCACGACAACCAATGAAGCTGTTGCTACAGCAACCGCAACAGATGATGCCGCGACAACCTACACTACGCCTGCCCAAGCAGTTGCCATGACAACCAACACTGAAGATGTCGCGACAAACAAAGTTAAAGACGCCCCGACAACCACTGCAAAAGCCAAAGGTAAAGCACCTATGCCTGAATCAACTCGTACTGAATCATTGTCTGACTTTTCAGATTCGGACGAGTCCTCCATTGCACCAACAAAGACCTCACCAATCGAATCCTCCAAGCCCAAGCAAAAAGCCAATGACATTGATGAAGAGGACGATGAGGACAACCCCATTCAAGCAAGAGAATCAAGACACCGACCAAAAGGAAACTAATCATCCACGACGACGAACTCTCAGAGTAAGTCCTCGTTTGCATTGTACTTTTCTTTATTTTTATTTTTCTTTGTTGCATGCATTGAGGACAATGCCTCACTCGAGTTTTGGGGGGATTGTTATTAGTTAGTTACCATGTTTAGTTGCATTCATCTTAATTATTGCATTTAGGATACATAAATTGCTTGCCATACCTTCAGTTGGAACAAGAATTGCCTAGATTTGATGAATATCCGATGATGACTTTGCCAATGTACTTAATTGATAGAACTTTTTATTCTAGGATAAACATGGAAACACTTAGAATCATACTATGATGCTAAACTTGATGAAACATTGTGTGGCTTGATTGATTTAAGGAATTCTAGCAAACTTAGGTTGATAGTTAAAAAAATTGGGGGATTAGAATAAAAAATTGATGAATGCTAGAGGTGCCCGAAATTGGCTCTAGTATGTGCTAAAAAATTGATCGCTAGAGGTGCCCGAAATTGGCTCTAGTATGTGCTAAAAATTGATAGCTAGAGGTGCCCGAAACTAGCTCTAGTCGAATTAATTAACTAAAGAAAACTAAAAACAAAATACTAGAGGTGCCCGAAACCGGCTCTAGTTAAAACATGTTAAAAGAACCCAAAGAAGTAATTTGAAAATCTCTTATTTGCATAGAATCCGAAAAATCAACTTGCACACAACTCCGCACACACTCACAAGCGTTATAGTTTGATTCCGAGAAACTCCTAAGTTTTCCAAAAAATGAAAAGCCAATCATACTTTGTGCCACAGTTCTGAGAATTGAAATCAAGTTCAAAGCTAAGTTTGTGAAAATTGAAGTCTTGGCGGGTAATTATTAGTTTGCATTGCTTGAGGACAAGCAATAGTTCGAGTTTGGGGGTGTGTTAAGTGTCTAAAAGTACTATTTTATTCACCATTTTTATTCATATTATTGCTAGACTCAGGCTCATATTAGTTGCAGTATTAGCCATTCAAGTATGTTTGCATTGTTTCCTTGGTGGACAAGCTCGATTTCATATTTTGCGGAAAAAAGATACTGCTTTGGTGTGTTTTTGTGTGTGTGCAGAATCACTTGCCAAAGCAAGGCTGGAACCAGTTGCCAGGGCAATGCATGAAGGAGATGCCGAGCTAGTTACCAGGATAATTTTCGATAAGGGATAAGATGATATGGTAGTCAAAATTGATGACTAGATAAGACCAAGATGACGTGGAGCAAAGTTAAATCCCAAAGGAGTTTGATTTCCATGAAAAGGTCAAAGAGAAATTAAATCCCAAAAAGATAGGAGAAGATCTAGAAGGAATTTAAATATAATAAAGAATTATATTCTTTTGAAGTAATTAATTCCAACTTAACTTCCTCCTCAAGAAGGATTTTGACCTAGCCATCTCCTATTTAAGGAGACCAAGCCGTCAAACTAGAGGGGGATAGCAATGAGAGATTTCGACAAAGGAGAGATTTTGACAAGAGCAATGAGAGATTTCGACAAGGCGTCAACCATTCTTCATCTTTTTCTTTCTTGTTCAATTAGGTTTATGTTAGGAATTCTTTGTCATGTGTTTCTTTGGAACCTAGCCATGAACTAAATCTATTTGGCTAAGGTTATTGTGTTTTGTGGTTATGAGAAACACTTGGATTTTGTTTAGGTAATAAGAGTTTGCACTCTCAATTCAAGGTTTACTCATTCTTGTTTTTTTTCTTCTTGTTTGCGAGTGAATTGGGAAAGGATCTCGTAACTTCATCTATTTATCTAATATCGGGAGAGTTAGATTCAAGAAATGAATGAGTATAGTCTTTATTCAATATATTGATGGTGAAGATTAATCTGGATTAGGAATAAGTTAAGGATTTCAACGGCTAAGAAGAGCGCAAGATTGGTTGTTGTTCACCCTTGATTCACGCAGGGATGTATTGTCAAGGCATGCACAATTAGCTTTCGACTTAGGGATAAGAAGAAACCATTGAAGAACGCTCCGCTGAACCTTGAAGATGCTGCCCAGCCGCCCAAACAGTTGCCTAGCCAGTTGCCCAGGCAACCGTCGATTAGTTGCTAAGGTAACCCCGCTGCGCAAGTTGCCACGGCAACTGAGTTGCCCTTGCACTCTTTTACCAAGACGATCCAATCAGCTATCACACCTCAACTCACGATAACCTGGCCTATTCTCTCTCATTTGATTACATCTTCTTTTACTTATTTGCTTTCTAGTTTAGTTGTTAGTTAAACTCCTACAATCTTCTACTTGTGTTCTTTTACTTTTTACAGTGCAAGAGATTAGATTCTTGAAGTGGCACCAATCCTGTGGAGATGATATCTTTTATACTATAACTTGCGACGTGTACACTTGCACAATTGCGGAGCACTTATTACGTGCAACAGATACCTAGCTTTGGTTCAAAAGAGTTTAGTCAGCCAGTCGTACCGATACACCTTTATGGAATATCAAAGCCTAACATCAATATGCATACCCTGTATATCGATCCCTAAGCCCGTATCGAAACGCCTACGTGATGTATCAAAGCTAAACATTAATACGCCCGCCTTGTGTACTAATCTCAAAGTCGTATCGATACACCCCTTGGGGTACTAATACCCATTTTGGTCACTAGAAATTGCAATAAAACACTGGTATCGATACGCCCATAGAAATACCAATACCCCTGTGCAATTTTGCTTGGAAGACTCATCTTCCATAAGGGCGTATCAATGTTGGCAGGAATCGTACCGATACTCGAGCCTAAATTTCATGCTTTGAAGATTGAAAATCCCCTAATTTTTCCCTTACCCTTAACCATTGAGCCCCAAATCATTCATACATGTTATGATGATTTATTTAGGTGTGTTTCTATCAATTTTTATCCTCAAACAACAACGATTATAGATTTTACCATGGATGATCAACCAAGCTCTATCTTAACCAAATCATCATGTTCCAAGCAAACATACCAAAATGATGATGCATATGAACACATAGAAGTTAGAAGTGTACTAACCTCGAATTATAGGTTAGAAAGAAGCTCTTGGCACTCCTCTAAGTATTATCTTTCCCCAAGCCTTTGGAAGGTTCTCCAATCTCTTTCACTACAAGAAAGATTGCCAAAGGATTACTACACCATTGGAGACGTTTTAGGAAGTTGAAAACCCACATTAAACCATAAATGATGCTCCCTAAAACACACTATTGTTCTTCCTCAAAAACCTCCACTAAAACCTCAACCCCTACCATTTTAAACCATTCTTACCTTGTTTTATAGATCCTTGAATGCTGATAAAACTTCTCTCTACAAGCCAAACGTGTTTGAATGGGAGAATGGGTTTAGATAAAAAAAAGAGGAAGAAGACATAAAGACAGTAATATTACAAAATTCTGCACAATGCAGAAAAATTAAGGCTTTTCACCTTATTTTGGCATTTACCAAAATACCCCTATGTCATATTCTCAAGCCCACACTCAAGCTAAAAACCCAAGCCCCAAAAAGTTAATAAGGACCAAAAATATGGCCTAAACATGAGGCTCTTATCTCGAGTTAATCCGATACTCAAGTTCAAAGCCTGGGTTGTGACAACTCTCCACTCTTTAAAGAAAATTTCATCATTGATATTTACCTGGTGGAAACAAATATGGATAGAGCTCTCTCATAATGGTCTCAACCTTTCACGTAGCCTCTTTAATTTCGTGATTTCTCCTTAACATCTTTACAAGGGGTATACTCTTATTACGTAGCTCTTTAA
This sequence comes from Hibiscus mutabilis, assembly GCA_019671005.1. Lineage (NCBI taxonomy): Eukaryota > Viridiplantae > Streptophyta > Magnoliopsida > Malvales > Malvaceae > Hibiscus > Hibiscus mutabilis. Next base: position 17,199,696 of record CM033748.1, read on the forward strand.
CTTCCCTATCGAGCACTCTCATCGGCTCTTCTCCATATGTCAAATATGTGTTAACCTTAATATCCTCTAGCGGTATAATATGCGAAGGGTCAAAATGGTAGCGCATCAATATGGATACATGGAAAAACATCGTGGATGTACGCTAAATCCGGAGCCAAAGTTAGCCGATATGCTACTGGCCCAACTCTCTCAAGCACCTCATAAGGTCTAACATACCTCGGGCTAAACTTGCCATTCTGTCCAAAACAGATTATCCCTTTCCACAGTGATACTTTTAGAAACACTTTCGCACCTACCTCATACTCGATGTGCTTGCGTTTTTTATTCGCATAAGCCTTTTGACGATCAAAGGCTTCTCGCAACCTCTCCTTGATGATGTGAACCTTCTCTTCGGTTTGCCTTACCAAGTCGGATCCCACGATCCTCCTCTTATTATGCTCGGTCCAACATAAGGGTGTCTTATATTTACTTCTATATAAGGCCTCAAAAGAAGCCATCTTAATGCTCGATTGGTAGATGTTATTGTAAGAAAACTCAACAAGCGATAACTTCTCCTCCTAACTTCCCTCAAAATCCATAATATAACACCGGAGCATATTCTTTAGAATCTAGATAACACGCTCAAACTGACCATCCGCCTGAGGGTGAAAAGTTGTACTGAAGTGTAACTTGGTGTCTAAGGCATTATGAATCTTCTTCCGCAACCTAGCTGTGAAAAACGCGGGTCTCTATTCGATATGATCAAAGATGACACTCTATATAACCTCACTATCTCCTTGATGTACAATTGGGGCAACCTCTCTAAGGTAAAATCCATGTGCACTGGCAAGAAATGGGCAGACTTGGTCAAACGACCTACAATCACCCATATAGCATTATGTTTCCTTTGAGTTATCGATAAGCTAGTAAAAAATCCATGGTGACTCGATCCCACTTTTATTGTAGAATCTGAATTGGCTGAAGCAAACTTGATAGAACTTGATGTTTCGTCTTCACTTGTTAGCAAGTTAAGCATCTTGCCATAAATTCAGAGACACCCCTTTTCATACATGGTCACCAATAAAAAGGTCGAAGGTCATGGTACATCTTGTTGCTCCCCGGATGTACGATAAAAGAAATACGGTGTGCCTCCCTCAAGATACGATCCCTCAAATCCTCTAAAGCTAGAACACACAGTCGACCTTTAAAGTACAAGTACCCACTATCTTGTACATTAAATTCTAAGGCTTCGCCTCTCTGAACCGCCTCAATCTGTGCTACCAAGTCTTCATCCAAAACCTGAAACCTTTGTATCTCTTATACCAACGTAGTCTCAACCCAAATCTTGACCAGGAGTTTACCATCCTCAATCATCCTTAAGCGGGCAAACATGGATCTCAAATCGAATATAGACTTACGACTCAAGGTATCTGCCACTACGTTTACCTTGCCCAGATGATACTCAATGATGCAGTCATAATCTTTTAACAACTCAATCCAATGACGTTGTCTCAAATTTAACTCTTTCTGGTTAAGCAAGTACTTTAAGCTCTTGTAGTCCGTATAGATGTAACATTTTCCCCATAGAGTAGTGCCTCCAAATCTTTAATGCAAAGATGACTGCGGCAAGTTCCAAATCATGGGTAGGGTAATTCCGTTAATATAGTTTAAGTTGCCTCGAGGCATAAGCAACCACCTTACCCTCTTGCATAAGGACACAACCAAGCTCATTCAATGATGCTTCACTAAACACAACATAATCCTTTCCCGGCTCGGGTTGTGTCAAAACTAGAGCCTCCGTGAGGTAGGTTTTTAATTTCTCAAAGCACTATTGTCTCTTCTCATTCCATTCAAATGAAACTCCTTTCTATAGTAACTTGGTTAGCAGCGCTGCTATGATAGAGAAACCATTAACAAACCGTCGATAATATCCTGCAAGTCCAAGAAAGCTACAGACTTTCGAGATACTTCTAGGTGGTTTTTATTCTACTACAGCTTGAATCTTCTGAGGGTCGGCGCAGATTCTATCTGCAGCAACGATGTGACCTAAAAATACTACCTCTAAAAGCCAAACTTACATTTACTGAACTTAGCATAGAGACGTCTAGAGAACTACACGCAAATAGTATCGTACTCCTCTTCCGAGCGTGAATATACCAAAATATCATCAATGAACACCACAACAAACTGATCCAAATAAGGCCGAAGGATTTTGTTCATCAAATTTATAAATGTTGCTAGGGCATTGGTAAGCCCAAAAGGCATCACCAAAAACTCGTAGTATCCGTATCATGTTCTGAAAGTAATTTTCTGAACATCTTCTTCTACCATCTTCAACTAGTAATACCCCAACCTCAAGTCTATCTTAGAAAATACCCGAGCACCTCACAGCTGGTCAAACAAATTGTTAGGATTTTTGTTTTGATATAATAATTGAAAAATAGTTTTGGACTAAATTGAAAAGATTTCAAAAATGTTTTTAAGTCTAAACAACTTGAAAATAAGTTTGAAGTATTTTTCAAAAGGTTTTGGAAGTGTTTAAAATGTTTTAAAGTAGCCAAAATCAAGTTTTCAGCATGACCGTACTCATACAATTACATCTAGTATCGATACACTTTAGGGTTTTAGCTACAATATTTTTTTAGAATCGAAAGCCCGTAATGGTATAGGCTTAAGCGTATCGATACAGACAGAGGTCGTACCGATACGCCTATAGGCTTACTGATCCTTGCTTTTCAAATCCCAACGGCTAGTTCAAAACCCCCCAACGGCTATTTCCCTGTAGCATACCAATACACCGTATCGATCTATCGTATCAATACGGACTGTAGCGTACCGATACGCTCCAAAGGCGTATCGATACACTAAGGTTGTAGCGAGCATAACGGCTAGTTTTGAAGAATGAGTATCGATACGGCTATCCTTGTATCGATACGGCTATCTCCAGAACTGTATTTATTGTGGGGAATAAAGTCTCCAATGGCTCCAAATCATCCCTAACGGTCTCCAACGGCTAGAAACTCATTTGGGGGTATAAAAGAACCCTTCAAGCACTTGGAACAAAAAAATGATCAACATGTCTATGATTGTAATTAAGTCTTTTGTGCTTTAATTCCCATTCTTTGTATAGACTACACTTGTAAGCAAAAATGTTTATGTATGCTCAAGTGTATTAGGATTTTGGGTGAGAGCAAGAGTGCAAACAACTACCTAAGAGAGGATTTTATTGTTTGCTTTGTTTTTCTCTTGTTAGAAATGATTCTCAAAGCTTGGGTTGTAAGCTTTGGATGCTAGGCTTAGTAATTGAGTCTAGGTTGTAAAGGTTGCCTTCTAAGCCTTGCAAAAAGGGAATAAATTCTTAGTGAATTTAGGAAATCCTTAGTTGGGAAGCTAAGGTAGTGGATGTAGGCTTTGGTTAGAAAGTCGAACCACTTTAAAATTCTTGTGTCAATTTTCTATCTTTTTGCTTCCCACAAAAATCACCCAATAGCAACTTCTCCACCACTTGGAAAGTAATTTCGGTTGATTCTTCGAGTTCAACAATTGGTATCAGAGCGAGGCTTAATCGCGAAGGATTAACATCTTATTGAGACAATCCCAGCAAGCTTGAATCAACAATCTATCAATTGGTTTCCATGGCGCAATCTATTGACAAACCACCCTTCTTCAACGGTGAACATTATGCCTATTGGAAGAATAGGATGATGTTTTTCATGAGAGCCAAAGACTACCATCTTTGGGATATAGTTCTCAATGGACGTGCTACAACTAAGCAAGGTGGAATAGAGTACGGATGATCGCAAGAAGATGGAGCTTAATTGCAAGGCCTTACACATTCTATTTTGTGCATTGAGGCCAAATGAGTACGCCAAAGTTTCTTCTTGTGAGAGTGCCAAAGAGGTATGGGACAAGATTGAAGTGATCCATGAAGGTACAAATGAGGTGAAAGAGACAAGATTGGTCTACTCAACCTCGACTATGAGAACTTCAAGATGAACCCGAAAAAAGACATCAAGAGTATGTTTGACCGTTTCTCCACAATCATCAACGAACTTAAAGGTCTTGTAGAGGAGATTTTGAAAGACAAACTCGTTCAAAAGTTGATTTATTCACTTCCCGGATCATGGGAAAACAAGAAGATGACTGTCATTGAGGCCAATAACTTAAAGGAGCTCAAGCTTTATGAGCTAATTGGGTCTCTTCTTACCCATGAGTTAATGTCCAAACCATTGAGAAATGAGAAGGAGAAGAAGATCAAAGAGCTCAGAATCAAAGATCTAAACATAGTAGCTCTTAAATCCTCCACAAGCCATCAAAAAGATTTAAGTGAGGAGAAAAGTGAGGATGAAGAAATGGTATATCTCTTCAAGAAGTTTGCTCGATTCATGAAGTTCGAAAATGAAGAATCCAAGCATGAATTAAAGAAGAAGATGAATGATCCCCACAAGAGCCATGAATGCAAGAAGACGAGGCACACCAAATACGATTGAACTTGCTTCAACAAAAAAGGATCATCTTTAAAGAAAACATATGTGGCCCAAGTATTATGTATGAGAGTCCATGGTATAATTGGCATGCCAAAGAGTCTTTAGCAGCTGCACCCTTATGTTCATGTTATCAAATAGATATTGTGACAAAATAATTGTGTCACATGCACCCTAGGGATCTACGTCCACTGTGCCCGAGTACACTGTCGAGGTGCTTTATGTTTATGGGGAACAAAGAGCGTCCCCGAGTACGTACTTATCTTTATGTTTACGTTAGACACTACAGTGTCATTTCAAGATGACTCGCGTACCTCGATCTCATATAGCGTACTTTGGGCAATGATAAAAGAATCATGTCACGTAAAAGAATCGTGTCATGTAAACAAATCATGTTACGTATATGAATCATGTCATGAATATGAACCATGCCATGTATATGAAATATGTTATGTATATGAACCATACCATGAATTCGGAACATGCCATGTATATGAATTAAATTACGTATATAAATTATGTCAGGTAAAGAATCATGTCATGTAAATGAATCAAGTTATGTATATGAATCAAGTTATGTAAATGAATCATGACATGCATACAAATATGTTACGTATATGAATTATGCCATGCATGTGAATTATGCCATGTGTATGAAATATGTCATGTATGTGAACTATACCATGTATATGATTTACTTGATAATAATGGCATAAGGAAAGCATTACTATGTTCAAGTACATGATATGCAAGTGATGGCATAATGAAAGTATGACTATGATAAGGTATATGATATGCAAACGATTGCATAATGAGAACATGACCATGATAAGGTATAAGTTATGTAAACGATTACATGATGAAAGTAAAAATATATTAAAAGACATGTTATGCAAATGCTTACATGATAATAATAGAATGTTGGAAGCATGGCTATGATAAAGATTACGTTATGTAAATGACTAATGAATGATCATGAAATATTGATTGCATGTTTCGATGACAAAACTGATAGGTGACGTGAATTATGATTGAAAACATGTCTTTGTTAAAGAATATGACATGCACATGAATACTTGATGATTATGGAATAATGATAGTATGATTCTATGTTAGGTAGATTAATGATATGAATTATATTTGGACATGCTTGCCATTTACAAAATATGTACTGCACTTTTCATATGATACACTATAATACATTGTTTCATGTTTAGATAAATGAGATTAATTGCCTCACTAAGTTCGTACTTAGCGTGTGTTTTATTTCACACGTAGGTTCTTCGAAAATAGACTAGCAGGGACGAGCTGTTAATTGGGAAGATCAAGTTACTATCTGTAAGTACAGTACGTACATCTTTAACGTAATTTGATAGACTACTGGGCATGTAGTATTTTAAGTAGGTAAACTGTTTTGTAAGTCTAAGTTTATAACGTATTTATACATTTTCATGGAAGTATAGACTTAGAGAAATGGTTTGCTATTAATAACTATGAATTTTTGACATAGTTAAATGTTGTTTAACCCTTATCGCGTAAAAATTTTAAAATCAAGAAAGAGTCTAGTCAGTGTACATAGTTTTCACTATGAATTATATTTTTATTTCAATAACTCAATTATGAATTTTATAAACCAATTCATGGTTAAAACTAGCTGCAATAGACTGACATAGTTTTTAATTCAAAACCGAGAAAGGGTTAAATTGTAAGATGATCTTTGGTATATATAAAAAAATTACAAGTCAAGAGTTCTTTCAATGACTCCGTAACATCTTTAATGTATATTTGGTTTACGAGTATACGTTAAGGGTGTTACATTTATTGGTATCAGAGCTACAGTTTTAGCCAATTCTGGAGGTTAAACTGAGTTAAATATGATTTAATGTTAGGTACATGCCCCTAGGATGTCATGTTACTGATGTACTATCTGTGTAACTTGATTATGCTCCTCGTTTACATGAATAAGTTTTAGTGGAAATAGATGATGTTACTGATGGACTGCGTTAAATGTTTAATTATGGGGATTAAGAGAAGGTTTAAAGTGGAAGTAAAGAGATATAGAATGTTTCACCTCTAGCTCCTACCACAACTGAGCCACCTACGCAGTAGGAAGCTCCAGCATAAGAACATGGAACCTTAGTACGAGCCCTAAAAAGCTATGGTTAAAAAATTTCAAACCCTAATGCTTGTAGCAATCTGGCACCTACACCAGTAAAGGTATGGCATCGACTGTTAAGGAGCTTAAGAAGTTAGGAGCTCCTGAATTTAATGGAGAAAATGGTTCTATAATTGCCAATTTGTGGCATAAAGATGTTAAAGTCACGCTAGAGGAATTAAATTGTACAGATACTGAAAAGTTAGAAAAGTTGCATCCGTATTAATGGAACATGCTTGTATTTGATGGTCAAAAGCCACAGAATTATACCTGTTGAGAAAATAACTTGGACATTCTAAAAGTGTTTAGAGTCAAGTATGTTGGCGACCAGTTTAAGAAAGAGATGTTACAGTAGTTTCAAAGTTTGAAACAAAGTACTCATACTATCTACAAGTAAGAGTTGGATTTTAATGGATTAAGTCGGTATACAGCTGATTTGATACCAACTGAGAAGTCCCTATGAGAATGGTTTATCGAGGGGCTTAACCTGAGGTCTAAAGAGTAATTCTCAAGTATGAGTTTGTCGATTTACTAGGATGCTATAATGAGAGCAAAGGAATTAGAAGATAGGGTTGAAGTGTAATGGATAAGCTAAGATACCTTTTCAGAAAGGTTTTGATAAAGACAATCAGTAATAATATAAGATGATGAGTATGACAAGCATTAAAATGATGTGAATTGATAGAAAAAGGTTTTCTAATGGTCTAAGTGATCAAGTATTAGAAGATATTATGAAGATATTATTCCGAGAATCTGAAGTGTAATTAAGATAAGTTGGTTATCTGTGCACCAAGTATAAGTGATTATAAGAAGAAACGTTTAAATTTTAAAAAGGAATTAGTTTCTTAATGAAGTCAAAACAAGAGTGTTTAGTTGAGGATTGTTCCGGCTAACTAAAATTTCCATAGAAATGTTTCTAGACAAGAACAAGAATCTCGGATCATAAGGGTTATAAAGATACCCGTAGCAATAACAATGAAATCAAGTATGAACTATTTTCCGATTTTTACCTAGATTGAGCTATTGGTGCAGTAGGGGGCTCAAGTACAAGAACAAGAAGTACCTAAGAGGTTGTAACCTTTGGCAACTGTATATAATAAAGCATGGATTGTTTAAATGTTTAAGTTGTTGAGAGCCTTAAGTGTCAGAGCAAAAGAGAAGTTATGATTGTTTATTTGGAAATGAAGGATGATTTGTATAGGTCAAAAAGGGAAAACTTAGTTTTAGAACTGTTATACCTCAAGGAATCGTGAAAGAGTTGGACCAAGAGTATATTAATGGGTCTTATCTCTAGAAGTGAGCAAAAGTCTATGTACTTATGTTTTGGGGGCATTGGCTAAATTATTTACATGTCATCACTCCTGAATAAATTGAGATGTAATTAGATTTGATACACGAAGGAGTTAGTAGAAATGTTAGTTTATGGAATTAAAGAATTAAGGAATAAGAAAAGTTACATCGGTGAAGGCCCTAAAAAGAATTACAAGATTTAAGAAGCCACTTGGAAGGTTGAGAAGAAAATGAAGGAGCAATATCTGCAATTGTTTGAAATGAGTATGTTTTGAAAATTCGATGACGAATTTTCTTAAGGGGAAGGAATTGTAATGTCCCAAATTTTGGCCAGTGACCAAAATGTAATTTTTGAGAGTTTTGGGGTTAAAGTGTAAACTTTGGAAAATTTTGGGGACTAAAGCATAAATTTCCCCAACAAGTAATTTTATTCAGTATAAGAGTGAATCGGATCGTAATAGGTATCTTGATAATGGTTTTAAGAATTAAGACGCAGAAAAAGGTACCAAATTTGGATCGAATAAAATTGTTAAGCGTGCTCAGGCCAGGGAAATACAATGATGGGTGACCTTCGGGAAGGTCCCATAAAAGTGTTTATAATCAATATTTTGGAATCAGTAAAAGTAAAGAATATTCGAATGGATTATCGATAAAGGATTTCTAAGAGAAATTTTATTCTATAAAGATTTTCGATAATTATCGGAATAATATACTGAGTTAGGAAAATTCAGTCTAAGTCATTGGAAAAGGGAGTTTTTATGGGATAATAGAGTTTATTTCCCGAATATGAAAATATAGAATTTTTGGAATAAATCCAATAGCTTAAAAAAGGTAAAATCGCAGTAGAAGTATTTTATGAATATCGGGAAATCGGATCGAATTGAAATTTCAGAGGCGGATCCAAAAGCCATGGAAAAGTCATAAAATATTATTTATGAATATTTTATTATATTTGGTTGGATTCCAACTAGACTTGGTTGAATTTTTACAAGAATGGCAAACTAGTAAATAAAGACTAGTTGGAGGGCAAATTGGTCATTTGACAAGGATGGCAAAATAACTCGTCCCTGACCCGACCCTGTGTGCCCCGACCCGACCCGATTGGGTTTTTTCTTATGATTTTCGGGGATCGGGGTGGGGGCGGGTATTTAAAAATGTAAATCGGGTCGGGGCGAGCTCGGGTATGATATGAAAATTCCCTGACCCACCCTGATATTTTTTTATTATTTTTATTATATTTATAAAAATACCACTAGATATAAATACTTTTAGGAGTTTCAAGCTATTTTTTTAGTTTGTGTTTATCTTAAATTTTTGTTAGATATTGTTTGAATTTTAACATATCTGATTATAAAAGTCAATGGCCGAGTTTATTTTTTTAAATATGTATTTTTTCTTCATATGAGTAATTTAATTGGTTTTATTTTATTTTTATATAGTTTAAAGTCTGTGAAATTTATATTTTGTAAATATAATGGTCATTCGATCGAATCTAACATTTATCGTCGACGAAATTTAATATATTTTTTTACATTTTTGGGTTGGGTCGGGTTTAGGGTTTATAAATCGAGGCGGGCGGGTAAATTATTATTTTATTTTCGGGGCGGGACGAGGTCAGGTTTTGGGATTAATATATCGGGGCGGGTTCGGGGCGGCCAAAAACTTGCCCCGCCCCGTTGACATCCCTAATCAAATCATGGCCATTGATTTTTGATAAAATTAAGTCTTGGCCATTAGATTAAAAGGGCAAATTAGTAATTTCACTAATTAAATGAATTTTAAATTTATTTAATTTTAACACGTGGATTTGAATAAGTAAAAGATGAACCAAAATTTTCATCTTTCTTGAAACATTTCGAACTAAGGGGAGAAAAAAGGGAGAAAATTTTTCAAGCTCGATTCAAGCCTTGAAACTCGATTTTCAAGTAATCTTTCGAACTGCAAAGTTGTTATACTCTTCAAGCTCTATCTCTTGATGTCAATAATTCATGGAATACATGCTTGATTGATGAGAATTTTGATGAGAAAGAAATTAGGGTTTATGGATCAAATTGGGTCTTTTGAGATTTTATTATGTTGAAATTTAAGTTGAAATTAAGTTGTTATGATGATAAAATCATGTTTTTGAGTTGGGATTTAAACCCTACATATTTTAGTTTGAATGAAGATGATTAAGGTTTATGGATTCAACTTTGATTTAGGGTTTGTGATGTTGGATAAATGATCTAGTAAGCTTGAATTTGTTATTTGGAAGCAAAACCCTAAAATAAAGGTATATGGCTCATTTCGGCAATTCTGAAAGTTAGAGGAATAATTTGAATTTTTTATAATTTTTAAGTGTAATTATGTTATTAATGATATTGGAGATGTGAAATTGAAGCTAGAATGTTGAATTGAAGTTGAATCAAAGTAGTGACCATTTTGACAAATTGTCAAAATTAAGTGACCATTTCGGCAAGGAGGTTTTTGATAAGGATTAAATCTGAATTTTGGTTGAAATAATAGAATTCAAGTAGTAATGTTGATTTGAGGACTAAATTGCAAAGTTAAGAAGTTTGAATCCTTATCTTTGCATTTTAGTGACTAATTCAGAAAGAAGGAAAAATTAGGGGGTCAATGTTGAATAATTATTTGATGAAAAAGGCTGATAAGTTGATGGTTTGAATCAAGTATTGGGATTAAATTGAAAAGTAAAGAAGTAAGGAGAAGTTAGTATAAAGTTTGGAGTTATTTATGGAAGTAGTGTAGAAAACTGGATTTGGTAGTAAGTTTGAAAATTCGCCATAAATTCTACAAAAATGGTTAGAAGGTGAATTTTATGCCGATGTAAAGATTTGTTCGTCTAGTTTCGTGTCCAACAAACAGAAACTGATTTTAAGTTCCAAGTAAAAAGATATGAATTTTTAAGTGGTGAAATGTCAGAAAACATTATGACAGTCTGTTCCGAAATCAACACTGGAAATTGACTTTGAAAATTCGCCATAAATCCTACAAGTTGATTTTGGGCTATTAATTTATATGGTTGAAAAGCTTATTGAATCTAGTTTCTTTCAGAACAAAAGGAATCAAATTATGAGTTGTAGATTATTTTATAGAAATATTTCTTTGATGGTAGTGCAAGTTGACATAAAATGGAAATTGAGACAATTTGTGTCTAATGTTAGTTAGCAAGCTTGGAGGAATTATTTGAAGATCAAAATGGTCATTAGGTACCAAAGATGAGTTTGTGAACAGTATAAGGAATGAAAGAAATTTATGGAAAATTTTTATGTTGAATGATTAAATAGCTTAAGTTAAATATTGTTAGAAGTGAATCTAACATATGTTTATTTATATTCATGTGATAAATGAAGTTGGATCCGAATCAAAAAAAGGTTTGAAGTACTATAAAAGAAAGGATCAATAGAGCTTAGTGAGGCATATTAATAAATGGCCAAGGTGAATGCATTTTTAAATGTTTACATTACATTGAAAATGGCATTGCATTTCTCTATAATACATGATATGATACATTGCTCGACATGGCAAGCTTGATAGAATACCAGGTATGAATTATTATTTTCATAAATGATGATCTATGTTTAACATGAATATTTATGATGAAGCATGAAATATGAAATGCCTATTATGATGATTGATTGATGATAAAAGAAATGCCCAAGTATTATGTATGAGAGTCCACGGTATAGTTGGCATGCCATAGAGTCTTTAGCAGCTACACCCTTATGTTCATGTTATCAAATAGATATTGTGACAAAATGATTGTGTCACATGCACCCTGGGGATCTACGCCCACTGTGCCCGAGTGCACTGTCGAGGTGCTTTATGTTTATGGGGAACAAAGAGCATCCCCGAGTACGTACTCATCTTTATGTTTATGTTAGACACTACGGTGTCATTTCAAGATGACTCGCGTACCTCGATCTCATATAGCGTACTTTGGGCAATGATAAAAGAATCATGTCACGTAAAGGAATCACGTCATGTAAACGAATCATGTTACGTATATGAATCATGTCATGAATATGAACCATGCCATGTATATGAAATATGTCATGTATATGAACCATACCATGAACTCGGAACATGCCATGTATATGAATTAAATCACGTACATGAATCATGTCAGGTAAAAGAATCATGTCATGTAAATGAATCAAGTTATGTATATGACTCAAGTTATGTATATGAATCATGACATGCATACAAATTATGTTACGTATATGAATTATGCCATGCATGTGAATTATGCCATGTGTATGAAATATGACATGTATGTGAACTATGCCATGTATATGATTTACTTGATAATAATGGCATAAGGAAAGCATTACTATGTTCAAGTACATGATATGCAAGTGATGGCATAATGAAATTATGACTATGATAAGGTATATGATATGCAAATGGTTGCATAATGAGAACATGACCATGATAAGGTATAAGTTATGTAAACGATTACATGATGAAAGCAATAATATATTAAAAGACATGTTATGCAAATGTTTACATGATAATAATAGAATGTTGGAAGCATAGCTATGATAAAGATTACGTTATGTAAATGACTAATGGATGATCATGAAATATTGATTGCATGTTTCTATGACAAAACTGATAGGTGACATGAATTATGATTGAAAACATGTCTATGTTAAAGAATATGACATGCACATGAATACTTGATGATTATGGAATAATGATAGTATGATTCTATGTTAGGTAGATTAATGATATGAATCATATTTGGACATGCTTGCCATTTACAAAACATATAATGAACTTTTCATATGATGCACTGTAATGCATTGTTTCATGTTTAGATAAATGAGATTAATTGCCTCACTAAGTTCGTACTTAGCGTGTGTTTTATTTCACACGTAGGTTCTCCGAAAATAGACTAACAGGGAGGAGCTGTTTATTGGGAAGATCAAGTTACTATCTGTAAGTACAGTACGCACATCTTTAACGTAATTTGATAGACTAGTAGGCATGTAATATTTTAAGTAGGTAAACTATTTTGTAAGTCTAAGTTTATAACATATTTATACAGTTTCATGGAAGTATGGACTTAGAGAAATAGTTTGCTATTAATAACTATGAATTTTTGACGTAGTTAAATGTTGTTTAACCCTGATCGCGTAAAAAATTTAAAATCAAGAAAGAGTCTTGGCAGTGTACATAGTTTTCGCTCTGAATTATATTTTTATTTCAATAACTCAATTATGAATTTTATAAACCAATTCAGGGTTAAAACTAGCTGCAATAGATAATTCAAAATCGAGAAAGGGTTAAACTGTAAGATGATCTTTGGTATATATAAAAAAATTAAAAAAATTACAAGTCAAGAGTTCTTTCAATGACTCCGTAACATCTTTAATGTATATTCGGTTTATGAGTATACGTTAAGGGTGTTACAACACTGGTATCGATATGCCCCTAGACGTACCGATACCCCTTTACAATTTTGCCTAGAAGACTCATCTTTCATAAGGGCGTATCGATACAGGCTGGAACTGTACCGATACTCGAGCCTAGATTTCATGCTCTAGAGCTCGAAAATCCCTTGATTTTGCCCTTGCCCTTAACCATTGAGCCCCAAACCATTCCTAATGTTATGATGAGTTATTTTGGTGTGTTTCTATCAATTTTTCCCCAAACAACAACAATTATAGATTTTACCATTGATGATCAACCAAGCTCTAACTTAACCAAAACATCATATTTCAAGCAAACATACCAAAATGATGATGCACATGAACACACAGAAGTTAAAAGTGTACTAACCTCGAATTATAGGTTGGAAAGTCTCTTTTGGCACTCCTTTTAACCTTCTCCTTCCCCACGCTTTTAGAAGGTTCTCCTACCTCTTTCACTATAAGAAAGATTGTTAAAGGTTTACTACACTATTGGAGAAGTTTTATGAAGCTAAAAACTCACATTAAACCATAAATGGAGCTCCCCAAAACACACTCTCGTTCTTCCTCAAGAACCTCCACTAAAACCTCAACCCCAACATTTTAAACCATTCTCACCTTGTTTTATAGATCCTTGAATGCTGATAAAACTTCCCTCTACAAGCCAAATGTGATTCAAGAGGCTAAACTTCAAAATCCTACCTTTGGTGATGGTGTTTGAAGGGGAAAATGGATTTAGGGAAAGAGTAAGAAGGCATAAAGATGGTGATATCACCAAATTCTGTACAATGTAGAAAAATTAAGGCTTTCCCCCTCTTTTCACCCTATTTTGTCATTTACCAGAACACTCCCATGTCATCTTCTCAAGCCCACACTCAAACTAAAAACCCAAGCCCAAAAAGGTTCATAAGGCCCAAAAACATGGCCTAAACACGAGGCCCTTGTAACACCCTTAACGTATACTCGTAGACCGAATATACACTAAAGATGTTACATAGTTGTTAAGAAAAACTTGACTTGAATTTTTTTATACTAACTTTATTTTATAGTTTAACCCTTTTCTCGGTTTTGAATTAAAAACTACGTTAGTCTATAGCAGCTAGTTTTAACCCTGAATTGTTTTATAAAATTTATAAATGTATTCAGGGTTAAAACTAGCTGCTATAGACTAACGTAGTTTTTAATTCAAAACCGAGAAAGGATTAAACTATAAAATAAAGTTAGTATAAAAAAATTCAAGTCAAGTTTTTCTTAACAACTATGTAACATCTTTAGTGTATATTCGGTCTACGAGTATATGTTAAGGGTGTTACAGCCCTTGCCTTAGGTTAACCCGATACTCGAGTTCAAAGCCCGGGTTGTGACAGGTACTCAGTTACCAAAATGCCTGGATGAGTACCAAAACACTTAGAAAATATTTGGGGATTCAAAAGTTGACTTAGAAAATTGTTTAAGTTCGAATGCTTGTCAATTTTGTGAGTAAATTCAAGTACCTTAAAAATTTATTTATTTGCAATTAAGTCCTTGTTATATCAAAATTAAATATAGGTTTAACATTATCCTTGAGTTAAATTACTATTTTATTAACCAACAAAGGTTAGGTGCAAGGCATATTACTCTCTCAAGAAGAGAATCTGGATTCGTACCACAAATTTTAAACATAGATCATAAAATAGATATGTACTTATCAAAAAAATTACCATTTAATTTACAAATTGAATATTTTTCACAAATACATGAAAACTTTATTAAAATATACATGGGATGGTAAATTCAAAAATATCATTAATTGAGTCAATATAAATATATTAAGTGTTTCAATACAACTGTTTCAATTGAAACACTAGGTGCACATTCTCAAAGTTTAATTTGGTGTGAGTTTCACTTTTAAAAATAGTAATATATTGTCTTCCTCTTCATATTTTAACCTAGACAAAATAATATTTATATTAAATATCACTTTATTACTAACACTATAATTAATTTTTTAATAACATCAAGTATTAAATGTTAAATATTTTTAGTACCAGAGCAAGATAATCAGGATTTATCACTAACAAGTAACATTATAGGAAATGGAAAAAAATAGTTCTAACAATATATCTCTTTAAAGTTTTTCTCTCCTTTCCATCTAAGAACCAGAAAATCTTAGCCTTCTTTCTCGACGGCTAGCTGCCTCTACTAGACGGTTGGTCTCATTCTTTTAGGCTCTTTTTTCCTTCTCTTTTAGTTTTTTTTTATTTTTTCTTTTTGTTTCCACTTAGCTGGTCTCATTAGGATCTTTTCTCCCATCCAGCTTTAGTACGAGAAAGGGTCTTTTTGCGAGGAGAATGATCGACTTTTTTGGAGGTCAAGGTTGAGGAAGATTGGGGGAAGGGTCCCTTTTTCCTCCATTCAGTTTCTTTTTGGTTTTAAAAAATAAGAATTCAACAAGTGGTCCCAGTGGAAAAGAAGAAGATGTTCATACTAGGAGATCTGAGTTCAAATCGCTTTGTGTGCATTGTCAAAGGGTTAAGAATATGTATGAACATATATTACATTGTAAACACTTTAAGATTATTCAAAAAAATGTATTAAAAATAGGTTTATTCTTTATTTTTTCTTGTTCCACTCTTCTCTTCGTTTTTATACCTTTTTTTCATTGTTAACGACGACACAAACTTTGAGTTGGTCGCCAACCGATGGGTATCCTTTCTCTAATTCTTCTCACTTTTCTCATTTTCTTAATATACTTTATGTTATTTTATTTTGTTTAATTAATCTTCTCCTTTTTGCATGAAAATGATTGATGTTTTTTCCCGTAAAGTACATGTTTATTTTATGGTTCATGTTCGAGATTCGTGGCTCTCCCTCCCAACAGTTTCGTCTCCAAGCTTGATCCCATGTTCTCTCCTTGTTTGTGTTTTGTCTACTTTTGTGACACATTATTTTACTCTTGTGGCACGATTTTTATGCTATTATGGCACGTTGCTTATTTTTATTTCTTGTCTTATGGTTGGATTTGACGTTGTCTTTCTTGATAATGGTCATTATGTTATCCTATTGATCTATCGCTGCTTTGAACCCTCGGACTAAAAATTGATAGACTTTCAATATCACTGAAGATAAGTTACGATTGAGATGTGGTAATACCTGTTTCTCAACAGGATATCATTGTTATATACATTTTAATGTTCATGGTGTTTTTTTCATCGCCAACAATTGTATTTGTTTGTATCTATCATTTGTTCGAGTTGTTTGGTTGGATTTTTAACCCTTTCCGTGTTTGATCTTATTTTATTATTAAGTCGTTAGTTTGTACACTATGATAATTTTAAAGAAATATTCCAATCAATCGTATTTTATTGAATAAAACTAATGACTATTATTCGTAAAAGAAATATAATGTTAATCAATGTAGTGATCATAAATTATATTATTCTAAAGAAAGCACTTAAGTTTAAATCTTAAAAAGTATGTAGTATTAGAAATAACAACTTAAATCATGACCTTTAGAAATAGATAAAAAAAAAAACTAACCACAGTCGATTGGTCCCATGATTGATTAAAGAAGAACAAAAAATAATCTAAAATAAAATGATAATGCAATTAACGATAATAGATGATATTTCATAGAAAAAACTTCATATTATTCGACGTGATTTGTAAACAATAATATTTAAATAAGTTCAATAAACAAATTACTCCCTAACGTTTGCATATTTTCTAAACTTGATACTTAATAACTTTTTGTTATTAGTGTTTCCTAATGTTTTTGTCCTTTATGAAAATGGATATTATCTCATGTCATTAATAGTTGTTAAAAAAATTCAGACGATAAGATCGTGTCATGTTAGTGTTTCATTGACCATATCAAACCTGTTTGATTTTAAGTGAAAGAGTAAATGACATGCCAAAAAGTCTCAAGTTTTTAATTTAGTCCCTGAAAAGTTTATTTGTTTTTAAAATTAACCCTTATTTATTTTTAAATTTTATAATTTATTTTAATATTTATTATTGTCAGTAATATTATTTTATTTAAATGTTAATATTTAATAAAAATATTATATTTAATAAAACCATTAAAAATAGGGATGGCAACGGGGCGGGGCGGGTTTTTGGCCGCCCCGAACCCGCCTCGATATATTAATCTCAAAATTCGACCCCGCCCCGGAAATAAAATAATAATTTACCCGCCCTGCCCCGATTTATAAACCCTAAACCCAACCCCAACCCGGCCCAAAAATGTAAAAAATATATTAAATTTCGTCGACGATAAATATGTTAAAATTTGAACAATATCTAACAAAAATTTACGATAAACACAAACTAAAAAAATAGCTTGAAACTCCTAAAAGTATTTATATATAGTGGTATTTTTATAAATATAATATAAATAAATAAAAAAATACCGGGGCGGAGCGGGGAATTTTCGTATCATACTCGAACCCGCCCCGCCCCGACTTTATATTTTTAAATACCCGCCCCGATCCCCGAAAATTATAAGAAAAAACTCGATCGGGTCGGGTCGGGGCACACCGGATCTGGTCGGGGACAGGTAATTTTGCCATCCCAGTTAAAAAATCAAACCCTGATACCAGGATCTCTAACAATAAGAATTCGGTTCAAATTTACCCTTTGAATGAGGTTCAAAAGATGAGGCTTTGACCAACGATGAACATAAAATCAGGAAACAGTTTTATGATATATATATATATATATATATATATATATATTGGCTTATGTTTTTTTATTTTCTATTATCTTTTTTCTTTTTTTTTCATGTTTTCTAGAAAACACGAAAGAAAGAAAAAGGGATTCTGAATTCTTTTATATTAGAATTTTGTTAATGACTGTTTTATTCATTGTTGAGTGATAGAAGCGAAAGCGGAAGTAGAGGAGAGAAAGTGAATTTTCTCTCTTCTCTTCCATGAGAATATATTATTTTTGGCGACGAAGGCCAAATTCTTTGGTTTTGTTCCAGGAAATTAGGGTGTGGCTTTGGTGAAATCTAAAATCCTGAATATGATGCATCGTCCTAATAGCAATGCTTCGTCTCGGTCTTCTACTTCTTCTGATCACGTAAGTTCTTCTTTTTCTATGGATTCGATCGGCGTTAATCTCTGTTTGTTTGCTAAAAAAACGGAATAAATAAATAAATATTGTTTTTATTCACGTTCCTTTGATATGTAATATGAGTTTTTCCCTTGTTTTTTTATTTTGTTGTTTTCGTGGCGTGATTATTTGTCGCTAATAGCTGGATTTTAAATTGGCAATATTGTTTTGTTTTCATTTCAAAATCTGCATTTTCAGTGTAGTGTTTTGAACTTTTTCTTTTCGGTTGAAGCATTTTGAACGAATTATAATTTCTATCTATTTAACGATTAATGGTACTCCAACTCTTCTTTTATTTTGTGTTAGAAGATATCCTAATTTCAATCATTTTGTCGTGTGTGCATAGTTTCTTATTTTCTGCCATCATATATATATATATAATGTAATTTTCATTGGTTAAGCTGAAGTTTTAGATTATATGTTTATCATGGTGCTTGATGGTAAGCCTGGGTGGTTGATTTTACGTACAGCATTGTCGTTAATTTGGTGGTAGGTTGGGTTGTATTTAGGGATGTACACCCGAACCAGTCGAATTTTTGGTCCACCCGAACCCAACCTAAAAATAAATATCATAAACCCGAACCAGCCGACCTATAGAAAAATTAAGTTTAGGAATTTAATTATAAAAAATAATTTTAAGGGACTCAATCGTAAAAAAATTATAATTTTAAAGACTAAATTGTAAATAAAAAATCAATTTTAAGGACCTAATTATAAAAAATATATATATAAAGAGGGTACTATTATAAATATTCCTAAAAAATTAGGAGAAAATTACACAATTAGTCCCGAGTCGTCGAATATTTTTCATTCTAAACCTTAACCTGACCCAACCCGAACCGAACCCAATTTTTTCATTAAAAATCCGACCCAATCAGGTCAGTACCGGGTCGGGTAAAATACCCATCCCTAATTATATTATAGGCGTAAAATATAGTTTCAACCGTGATAAAATAAGAACCCAACGAACGATTCAGTAAAAAAAATGATATTCATGTTAGAAAATTTGAGTTTAAATTTATAAATATACTTTACATAAATTAATTGAATACAACTATTAGTTTATACTCTAATTAACTTATAAAAAAAATCTACAAATAATAAATAATTTAATATCGCTTAAATATTCTCTAATACAAAACTTTAATTTTGTGTATATAAAAATTATCTCCTTATTCCTTAATAGAATCATCTACTAAAATTATATATGCAATATAAGTCTATCCGAATGGCGTGCAACAGAGAGGGCATCAAAAAAAACTTCAGAACAAAATCTACATATATGAATTTGGTCTGACATTTAAGGCATCTTTGACTCAATTGATGCATTCCATGATTGATGCCCATTTATGTAAATTGACTGGAGAGCCTTTCACGGCCTTCACTCGTCTCTCTCCGTCGATCTCCTTTATTTCTTCTTGTAAGCGCCGCCGTCTTCCCCTCCAAAAAAATCCCCCATCCATTTCTCTGTACATTTTAATTACTAGTAATTTAGTCAGTTCATATAAAAGAACACAAGTAAACATATAATTCAAACAGTTTTTTTCATCTTTTTCTTTAATTTTTTGAGAGGGTTTCAAAGCTTGGTGTCCTTTTGTTTTTGGTTTGTGTTTAGTTTGTTGTTTCCAACGCCGGTGAAAGGGGGTTGACCATGAAGAGCACCGTCTTTAACAAGCTACGGAATTTGGACGCATACCCGAAAGTTAATGAAGATTTCTTCAGCCGTACACTCTCCGGTGGCATTATCACCCTCGTCTCCTCCCTTGCCATACTACTCCTTGTCTTCTCCGAATTCAGTAAGTTTTCTCTCAACCCTCTTTTTCTGTGAATTTTTGCATGTATATTAACTTTAGAAAATTGAGGAGTTTTTTGGTGTTCTTAATTATATACACAATGTATAAAGGTGAGATCTTTGAGGAAGTGATTCAGTATTGATGTAAAATTTTGTTCTATTGTGGATACATATTGTATGCCTTTTTTATTTGATCTCCACTTTCAGATATAAAATTTTGTACTATTTGTAGATACATATTGTTTGCTTTTCATATTCAGTCTCCACTTGCAAGAGAACCGAAGGTGTTTATGCAATAAGTAGCTTACTAGAAGTTAAGCAACTTACTCTATAATCAAATTGTCACTATATATATTTTCATCCTAAAAATATGTTTTTTTATTGGAAACTGGTGGTGTTTAATTCTTGAATCATGATTATTTTTATTATTTGATTTTTTTTACCAGGATCATACCTTCATACCGTTACTGAGACAAAGCTATTGGTGGATTTTTCAAGAGGTCAAACCTTCCACATAAATGTAACTATCCACCTTTTTGAGGTTCTTCATAATGTTTTTGGACTTCTTGGTTGATCTCTACTGATGAGGAAGACTCAAAGCAAGTTTTAGAGCCTTTTGTGTTAGAAAATTTTCATGTTTGATTGTTATTGCGGTTTAATTGTTTTAGTAAACATTCTTTCATGCTTTATTTACACCTCATTTCTGTCTGGATTTGCAGTTTGATGTCACTTTTCCTGCTATTCCGTGTACACTACTCAGTGTTGACACTATGGATATCAGTGGCGAGCAACATCTTGACATAGTACTTTCAGTGCAAAAGATGCTTAGATTTATTTTATTAGTTTCAATGAGCTTTTTTTCCAAATTCTTTGTCTGCTTTCATTTGTAACCTTCAATGTTTATGTGCAGAAACATGATATAATTAAGAAAAGAATCAATGATCGTGGTGATGTGATAGAATCCAGGCCGGATGGTATTGGAGCTCCAAAGGTAGTTGAATATAATTCTCTAGCCTTTCTTGTTTGCATGCCTTTTTTGCGTTTCTTGGTTTTGAAGGATGGTTTTCCTTTAATAGGAATGACTTGTGCAATAGAATGGTGTGTTACAAAGTTGGCCATATCCTGAATAGAAACAACAGAAAGTAAAGTATTCTATTTCTACCGATGAAAAGAAACGATGAGTTAATGGGATCATAAAAAGGCTATTGCTTAAAAATTGAACGCTTCTCGTTTGTTCTAGAGCAGATATACCAGCTGCGGTTTTTGTGATGACTGAAAATTTTGAAGTAATGGTTCATAGCTTACATTTGAGAAGATGGTCCCGAAAACTTTTGTTTTTCTTAAAGGTTCCTCTGGTAAAACTTGAGGAAAAAGTGAAAGTAAACATGCAACAAAGAAAGACAAGGTTTTCCGGCTTTCTGTTAAACAGTTGGGAAAGATAGCAGTTTTTGGGCTGCTAACCTTATTTGAGAGTTTAATTGCTAACTGGTCATACAACTCGTTATGTGTAAACTTTTGCATCAAGGACCCTGTTACAAATGTTTGATTATAATGCTCTCTGATTATAAGATGTTGCTATCTCCTCTCACCTTAAATCCCTGACATATTGGTATTTGATGGTTGTTTTCACCACGTAATTAAATAGTCTTAACCATGTTTCTTTTTATTTGTTTTGGCACTACCTCAAAATTTGGTTCATTTTGGCTTAATTTTCTTAGTTTCTTTTTAGATTGAGAAACCTCTGCAGAGGCACGGTGGCAGGCTTGAAAAAGATGAGACGTATTGTGGTTCATGCTTCGGTGCAGAGCAGGTATGTTTGATTTCAAGAAACCCTTATCTCACTTTGTTATTGAAGCATGTTGAATAACATCACTCAAGTGCTAACAAGGATATGAAAGTGGTTGATTAGTAAATGGCTGGGAAATTTTCCTGAAATATTCAACTATTTGTTGCTCTAAGAACATAGACACTTGTTTTTGTGATCATTACATTGTGAGTAATGTGTAGTTTATTTCTCTAAATTTTTTCTCAGCTACATATTCAAACTGCTTGCTGTTGTATTAAAAATAGATATTGGAAAAACTAGAACATTCTATGTAAAATAAAACAACCTAGTGATTTTCTTAAGAAAGTTGGTGGCTACTACAAACCAATGTTACCTAATTCGTGGTTCGCTTTGATTCGCGGAACGGGTACGGGATCGCAATTTATTAGTTTTACCGTTTGCAGTTCGTTGGGGTGATCTTCTTTGGAACGTAGTTTGGGATCATAATTCGTGATGATATTTTGTTTGGTTCGTTGATAAATTTTTAATAATTTATTTATATGTTCATTCATTTTTTTCTTTTTTTCAAAGCAATTATTTTTTTAGGTGAATAACTCTGTAGTTGTTGTTCATTGACTGTCGAGCTCTCTTCAATCCAAACCCTGCTTTTCTTCAATTTAATAATATGGTTACTTTTATAATAATAATAATAATAAAAGAAGCTAAAGTTTTTTGAATAAAGAGCTTATAATTAATTAAAGTAAAAAAAAAAAAGTAGTTCAGGTCATTAAAGCGTTTTTCTCGGGCCCCACAAAAACCAATTAACGAAAAATAAATTAAAATAAAAGAGGCTTTCACGTGGGTTCTTCTTCTCCAACTTCTTCTGCAACTCTTCTTCTTCTTCAATTTAGGTAGGGCAAAGTCTTCTTCTTCAACTCAGGTCGCTCCGCCTTCGCCGGTAAAGGCGTTTTTCTCGCGCCTACACCTTAAGTGCGCCCAAACGTGCTTTTTAACTAAGGTAAACGAGTTTTTTTGGTATACCAATTTTATCGTTCCAACACGCGTTTCTTACCAAATTGGAACGAAAACGAATTTCGAATTGGAACGAACCCAAACGAGATTCATACGAGGTGGGGGTGAATTAGGTAACACTGCTACAAACAACAATAGGCAGAAGTGTAGTTTGTATTTCAGTTTTTTTACCCTTGGAGCTTAAATGTTCCTAAGTTAATCTTTGTGCAATGATCTTCAAGTGGCTAAGAGTAAAAATCGTTCTCATGTCAGAGTCGTTCATGTGTATGTGTAGGAAAACAATGATTTTGAGAGATTTTGAGGTAGAGAAAATTGTTCTCTATTTCTTGATAATTATTGATAAAATAGCACCTATTTATAGGTTACAAAAAGAGCCTAATCTAGGGAAAACTACACAAAATCAACAACTACAAATATATGCATCTATTTATTGATAAATTCCTAAATATAAGCAGCTAGATATTAGGGAATATAATTCTTTAATTTTTCGCAATCTACGTCAATCAATACTCCCCCTCAAGCTGGTGAGTAAACGTAGTGAGACTGTGAGACTCCCAGCTTGGATCTTGGATGTGTTCTCACCTCTTTGGTAGCGATTGTGCCGTCTCAAAAAGTAAAAAATCCTCCCTTATTTCGGGAGCTGTTGAGTTCTCCAACAGTCATTGTTGATAATTTGCAGCTATTGTGGCTGGATTTTGCACCTTCCTGAGATGTCTTCCAGCTTTCTGGTTTCTGCATCTTCCTTTGAGATGTCGTCTAGTGTTTTTGCCATTCATGGATTGGGTAGCTGCTGCGATTCAACTTAAAGCACGTGGTTGACTTAACAACACTATCTTTTCAAAGCTTAGATAGAACCTCATATAGTTTTTTAAAGGCTTAACTAGAACCTCTTCTGCTACCTTTTACAATGGATGGCTAAGATAGAACCAGATAGTTTTTTTTTAAGGCTAAACTATAACATTTCCCTATCTTTTACAATGGATGGCTAAGATAGAACTAGATAGTTTTTTAAGGCTAAATTATAACATTTTCCTATTTTTTACTGGCTAAGATAGAACCGTTAAAAAGAACACTACCAGGCATCTTGCTGGGATTTTTCAGACTCTCTTAGCTCGGATGCCATGTAGAAAAACTGAAATTTTGAGGTAGAGAAAACTGTTCTCTATTTCCTGATGATTATTGATAAAATAGTACCTATTTATAGGTTACAAAGAGAGTCTAATATGGGGAAAACTACACAAAATCAGCAGCTACAAATATGTGCACCTATTTATTGATAAATTCCTAAATATCAGCAGCTAGATATTAGGGAATATAATTCCCTAATTTTCCGCAATCTACACCAATCAATAGTATGATGAAAGTTGTGATTAATGGGCTCTACTTTCCAACCTTGTGGCGAATGGTCTGTATAATCTGGATTAGTTCAATTCTAAGGTTGTCAGTTTTTTTTGTTAAATGTTGGCAATACAGTGTGGCTGAGTCTTCTAAGAAAATCCAAATTGTAGTCAAAACTCTAAAGTGCTTTAAGAGATTGCCTATGCCTTAAAAAGGCATGGCACTTGAAGACACATTACAAGTGCTCTCTGCAAAACTGATAATGTAACAAATAATTACATGAAGTTATTTTGATATAATGATCTCAAGGTTGCTACTTGCTATACAAACTTAACTGGAATACTTATCCTATGTGTAACATCTTAGATAATTATTTAATTATCAGTTTACCACTTATGAAAGGTTCTCTTTTTCCTCTCTATGGTGCAGTCAGATGACGACTGCTGTAACTCCTGTGAAGAGGTTCGAGATAGATATCGGCGAAAAGGGTGGGCAATGACTAATGCGGACTTGATTGACCAGGTTTCTTTGCAAGTTCTTTACCTAAGCAGTTTCTGGAAAATTTAATCCTCTTGCTCCCTACATTGGGAAAACAAATCCTACTTTGTGGCTTGATATTTTCTCGCTTTTTACAATTTTTTTGGTTTTCCAGTGCAAAAGAGAAGGCTTTTTTGAAAGGATAAAACAGGAGGATGGTGAAGGATGCAACATTCATGGATCTCTTGAAGTTAATAGGGTTGCTGGAAATTTTCATTTTGCAGCAGGCAAAAGTTTTCATCCATCAAACTTTTTGTTCGATGACTTGATATCTTTCCAGAAGGACAGTTATAATGTAAGGCTCACCTTTGTATTTAAGCTCCTTTCTTAATGGAACTGTTATGTTCTAATATATGCATGACTATATATATATATATGCTTTACTTTTGTTGCAAATTTTACTGGTAATGATATTTTACATTTGTGGTGTTTAAAACAGATAAGTCACAGGATTAATAGGTTAGCTTTTGGTGAATACTTCCCTGGTGTAGTAAATCCTCTTGACGGGTAATAGTTCTTTCTTTTTCTTCATGGCGTTCACACTCTTGAAACTTGTGGTATGTTTCTTTTCAAAATGAAAGTGAAACCAAATGCAATCGCTGAAAATTTTTAATGGTTGCTTCATATTGCTATTCCAGGGGACAATGGACACATAAAACCTCGAATGGAATGTACCAGTACTTCCTCAAGGTTGGTATTTTAAAGTATCTATGAATGTTCCTTGTTTTTAAGCTCTTTTATTGACAGATGAACATTTTCCTGTGACTTGCTTTCATTTTCATGCCCATGGTGGCGGATTGGGGGAATCGATTTTGGTGTGAATAAATCATAGGCTTACCACATTCATGAAGCCAATGTATGGACTTGCCCCAACTGATATCTTGTTTAATTTTGCAGGTAGTACCGACCATATATACTGACATCAGAGGCCGCACTGTTAACTCGAATCAGGTACTGCTTGAAAGTTGGCACATTGAGAATGAGAATCACATTATTTTATCATATTTATTGGATCATGTTCTGAGATTTGCTTGCATTCCTACGGCACAGTATTCCGTGACGGAGCATTTCAAGGATTTGGAGTTCATTAGTCCTAATTCTCATCCTGGAGTTTACTTCTATTATGACTTTTCTCCAATCAAGGTAGGTTTCTTTTATTCTAATCAGATATCTGTTGCATAGTTTCATAATGATATAGTTAATTAAAGATGTGTTGAAAAGTAAGGAGGGAAACACAGTCCGTTTTCGAATTGCTTAGATATTAACTCAAAAAACATCTATAAAAAGACAATATAACATTGGTTTTCATCTTTCCCTGTGTAGGTCACTTTTAAGGAGGAACATATTTCATTTTTGCACTTCATCACCAATATATGTGCTGTAATTGGAGGTACCATCATTTGTAACTCCCACCATATTTTCCTGGGTGGTAAAATGCTACTAATGCATTGGCTTTGCTTTACCTGATATGTCATCACTGTTCGTTTAAAGTGACGAAGATTGTGTTGCTTCTCATTTAGGTATCTTCACAGTTGCGGGAATCATCGACTCATTTGTATTTCACGGTCAAAGAAAGATCAAGAAGAAGGCTG
Organism: Hibiscus mutabilis; assembly: GCA_019671005.1. NCBI lineage: Eukaryota > Viridiplantae > Streptophyta > Magnoliopsida > Malvales > Malvaceae > Hibiscus > Hibiscus mutabilis. The sequence goes on from CM033748.1 coordinate 17,226,171, forward strand.
AAATCGGGAAATTCAGATGATTTTTCCTTTATTATTCCCATACATGGCCTTGGCTTAAAAAGCAAAAAAAGCATTACCTTGGCTTTCAACACAGTTTTGAGTTTTCCGACTGATCGGATGATGATCGTGCTTGCATTGGGATCCATGCTGCTGTTTACATGGCAGCAGGGTGTATGACTACATATTAGTCCTTGAATCGTTGCTGAAACTGTCTGATTTACCCGATATATTTACAGTCTAAAAGAATCTATTATCTATGCACTTGTAATTTGTAACTGATTTTCTTGTTCTAATTCTTATCAACATCAATCAGTTCCAAATTCATGGCAGATATGTCTGAATTGCGCCCCTGTTGATCTGTTTAGTGTGGAAATGCGTTGTGGCAATGATATAATATATAGTGGTAACACCAAAGCATGGTCAATCAACATGCTGCCTTGCGGTCTCTTTGCTTACATATCGATATGCCTTAAATCTAGGGTTGGTAACGGGGCCAGATGTATCGAGAAATTTTCATTAAATGTTTTGAGAATTTTTGAGAAATCTCTATCTTAAAAAAATAAGGCATAATGTTAAAAAATGCTTCTAATGTTTAATTGAATTGTCATTTTAGTCCCTATTTTTTTGAAGTAATTTAGCCCTTAACGTTTTATTTTAGGTCAAAATGACCTCTTTGCGGATGAAAATTATTCGTGAATAGACGATAAACAATTTGAAATGACTTGACAGAATGACATGTTAGAAGAAAAATATTTTATATTTTATACAATTTTATAAAATTATTTTTTGATTGATGTGTTATTCTATGAAGTCGGCATATTTGCCTACATGACACTGCTATCGCGACGTGCACTGTCATTTAGGTTTGTCATATCATTTCAAGCCATTTACTGTTGATTGACTAACAGTATTCATCAGCAGAGTGGTCATTTTGACCAAAAATAAAATGTTGAGGGATAAATTACTTCAAAAAGAATAAAGGCCAAAATAACAATTCAGTCAAACGTTAGGGCATTTTTCGACTTATTATTTTATTAGCTAAAATATACTACCAATGTTAAAACAAGTATATATTCATTACAATTAAAAATTTTAATATATTAAAACAAATATCCATCGACTAGTTTATCATCATTTTCGAAAAAGTGCGATGAAAAAGTATTTTTAAAAAATTTTGGTTTAGATTTTTAATTTCTGTCAAAAAGTGCTTTTAAATAAATAAAATAACCATTACAGACATAATATTATAAAATAAAAATAAATCAATTTAAATGGTACATAAATTTATTAATTTAATGATATATTAAATATGTTAATTAAAATTATAAAAAATATATAAATATTTTCATGATAATTTATTAGCAATATCTTGATATATATATATATATAAGATATAAATTTTAAATACTTTTTAAGTAATTAAGATAAATGTAAAAAACTTAAAAATGAAATAATAAAATGATATTTAAAATTATAAACACCAAAAGATTATGTTACCAGTAATATTTGATCAAAATATATTAAACAATTTATATAGTTTCAACATTAGATAATAAATATTATGTAAAAAACATTAATAATAAACATAAATATACACAAGAATATTGTTCAAAAGAAAAATATACACAAGAATACCGTAGAAAAAAATGTAAATTTATTATGCAAACTCCATATAAGAGATAAAATCCCAAAGAAAGACGACATTTGAGAATAAAAATTGAAACAAAGTTGATTGACTAGACTAGGGATGGCAATGGATCTTGGACCCAACCCGAATCTGTAGATTTAGATTTGTTTTATAGGGTTTGAATTTTAAAATTTTGGACCCAGGGATCCGGCCAGATCTGGATCCTCTAATTAAAGTACGAATCTGACACTAAGATCTGGACCCGTTTATAGAAAAACTCACCTTAATATTAATATTTAAATTTTACAAATATTATTTTTTATTAAACAAAATTTTCTCTTTGGTTGGTTGTTTGTTTTAGGATGTTGATAATTTAAGTAGTGATGAATACTAGCATTCAATGGAATTCATGATCTACATTTTTTAATATTTGTGTTATTCAAAAGACATTTGTGTAATTGTGTTGGAGTTTATTTTGAAACTTTAGTTTATTTTTTTTATTTTGTTGCTAATTGTATTAAAATTAATCTTTCCTCCATTGAAGATGTGATGTGAAATTAGTCAACGACAGTTTTATTACGTTAAAAATTATGTCGAATAGTTTTTTTTAATAGACTCGTTTTGGACCCGGATCCGTAAGATCCGTTGGATCTGGATCTGAGTCTCAATTTTTTAGACCCGTAAATCCGAGGCGAGTCTAGATCCATGATGTGGAAATGGGTCCGAATCTGGATCTAGCTGGATACTGTCCAGATCCGCCTCATTGCCATCGCTGGTCCAGACAATTGTGGACGTGGCTGATAGGAAGGAAATTGGGGATAGAAATGTAATTTCAATCTAACGAAAGCCAAAAATTAAAAATTAATGCATTTTCGTTTTCCTGTATAAGTGCAGTTCAGAAAGTACTTTTATCTTCAAAAATTGCCTGTTTACTAATGATTTTAAGTTGACAGACATTTTTATATTATAAACAATCCTCAAAGCAGTCTCCAAAATAATCAATTAACAACGAATATATATATTAGGTGTTTGGGGTATATAAATAAATGAAAAGTAAGTATATATGTTTTAAAATTTTGTAAAATATTAAAATTTCTATAGATATTTTTCAAAGATCCCCACAGTCACTCACACCTGATCGCCACCTCTACTTAAATCACCTAAAATTAGTACTCGAAAAGAGTAAAAGCTAAAGAATATGCCACACTCGGTGTCATCTTTGAAACAATGGCAAGAAGCAAATGGTGCTAATATTTTCTGGTCAAGTACTATTTGGTCTCTATAGGAACTTGTACTCCGGTTAGGTCGATTGAAGCATGGGACAGCTTTAACCTGATAGCTTCAAATTCGGTATTCTGCCATTCTTCGCAACTCAAGGGAGAACTCTCCTTGAAACTGCTCATCCTCGAAAATCATACGATCCTAACTAGATTCGAATCAGAGGGTTCCTCTGCATAACTCTCTAGGATGTCCTTAATGGCACCAGACCAGATAGGTCGAGCTACCTTAAGAAACTCATGCAAAACCAACACTGGAAGGTTCACACTTCCGAGTTCAGACTCGCCATTCCCACCTCTTCCATGATAATCTGATCCTCCAAGCTTCAGAAGGTCATACTTATCCGCCAAGTCGCTAAATGCTGTAAACCAAAAAGACATAAAAAGCTTTTAACTATCAGAAGTCTCAGATCAGCTGTGTAAAGTTCGGTTCAATATAAAACGAGTAAGTAAACAAATATCTAAATCTGCAATTATGCAATCATAAGGAAATAATCAAGCATAGCATGATTGTATTTTTTCTGTCCAAGTACATGGACAGCTAAGTCAATACGTAAAAGCATGCCGGAGTTACAAAGGAATATTAACAGTTTAACACATCAAACATAATACCTGCCAGTCTTCTGTCACTTCTGTAAACCTCCATTCCATGAAGACCTGCCTCTTTTAACTGTCTTATGATAGGAATAGGATTTTTTTAGTGCCCACGGATGAGCGAGGACTGCTAAACCCCCAGTTTCACATATAAGCCGCACTGCTTCTTCTGCAAGAGGCTCACGTCCTCTATAGCAAGGACCAAACAAAAGTTTTCATGTATCATTGCTAAACGTGAAGAAATATGCATTGAATATGATTAAGCGGGAAAAGATATAAAGAAAATATTACGTTGAATAAGCAGGGCCTCCATCATATAAATATCTGGCTAAAGCTTCTTTTAGATTCTCTACATAACCTGCCTCAACCATAGCTCGAGCCACATGCAATCTCCCAGGAGCCACTCCCTTGCCTGCAATCTTTGTAACATGCTCCCACTTAAGCTGTAGCTTGAGTTTATTGAGTTTCAAAACCATGTCCTGGGCACGTAGATAACGTCCCTCTCTTATGTTGGCCAATAATTTTTCCAACTCCTCGTACCTCATGGGGCCACAGCTGCTGTAATATGCAAGGATGTACACTGGTTCCTCCATTTCGGGATTTCTGCTTTTGAATCAATAAATGAAACATAAGGGGCCTAGAAGTACAGAAAAGAAAACCAGACAATCTGCTTATTTCGATTTTGGGCTAACTTTTGCTGAAGGATTATACAAATAAATATTTTTTTTCATTTTATGATTACTTATGTATTAATCAAACAAGAACCTTGGAGAGAAAATGGTGCTGATCTCAACACCAGGGATTATCTTGATACCAAATCTGCAAGCTGTTTCAACTGCCTCAGTGATGCCAGACATTGTATCATGATCCGTCAGAGCAATAACTTTCACCTGTTCTGAACACAATGTACTAATCATATTCCATGGGAGAGTTGCCAATTTATCCAATGAAAAAGTAGAAAAAACAAAGATATGAAGATTACAAATTTATAACCCGATTCAAATAGATAATTCCACGTAAAGGATCCATGAATTCCTCCTAAAATACTAATTTGCTTCATAAAATGAAACTGATTTCCTGATTCGACTTTTGCTATTCCTCGAAGTTAAGATATGTTTGGGAATTGGAGCTCAATTCAGCCATTCCATAGCGTGAGCAACTTGCTATGTAATAATGCCAAAGTTATGAAACCGAGGAAAGACTTCTTTTGGACAATAACCAATAATTACAAACTCAAGCAGATACATAGACATGCATCTGCAAAGGAATTGCTCAAATGAAAAATCAAAACATCACACCAAAAAGAGAAAAATGTCCGAGTTGAAGGTCTGTTAAAAAAGAAACTCGCTTAAACCAAAAGAGAAGCATGTGAAAACATTTCAGTACATCAATAACAAAAAATCAGATGGACAACACAGTCAGAAAACTAATAAAAACCTGTTGCTCCAAGTTCTCATTTTTCCTGAAATACTAGTTTTTGACAAATATCCATCCAGACATAAGTATGAGGTGGGATTATGATATTTCAAGGACACTCCAAATACATATAATCTATTTAGATCATAGGCAGATTAGACCAACCTCTTACATCCTTAACCCTAACATCCTCCTTTGAAATGCCAATGACACAAGTATTTAGTAGTACCTACCTTTTGCTCGAATTCACCATCAAAACCTAAACATTTATACCCAGTTTTTAATGGGATGGACCGATCACCCCTTAAAATTTGGAATTTGTATATGATTTAAATTTTTTTTAGAAATTTTCTATGTATTTTCTATTAAAAATCTATTTCTACTCCCTAAAATTTTATAGGTTCACCCCTACCATAAAATCTTACGTCCGTCCCCGGCTTTTACCATTAATAAACCACAAAATACAAAGATATGGACCATCATGGATTAACGACTTGAAAGCAGAGAGAAGCCTTTAAGATTGCAAGCGAGACAAAAAGACGGGGAGTCTAAAGAATGGCAAGTTAACATACGGCTAATAAACGGCGGGTTCTTACAATCGATGGATGAGTATTTTCTTTAAAAATTTTAATTTTGACCGTTAGATCAAGAAAAAAAGTGTGTAACCGGAAGTGTGTGTAGCCGGTAAGTTAAAAAACACGAAACTTAAAATGTTACCCATCAACCTAAATGTTATAACATTTTAAGTTGACATGATAAGTCTAGAAACTTACTAACAAGTATCGAAACTTACTATAATATGTACCCACCAACTTAAATTTAGTATGTTACAAAAAGATATAACATTTTAAGTTGACATGGTAAGTTTCGAAACTTACTAACAAGTATGGAAACTTATCATAATATATAATATTTTAAGTTGCAACCTAAAATTAAAAAAAAAACACGAAACTTAAAATATTACCCACCAACCTAAATGTTACAAAAAGATATAGCATTTTAAGTTGACATGGTAAGTTTAGAAAATTACTAACAAGTATCGAAACTTACTATAATATGTAACCACCAACCTAAATGTTACCAAAAGATATAACATTTTAAGTTGACATGGTAAGTTTCAAAACTTACTAACAATTATGGAAACTTGCCATAACATGTAACATTTATGTTATCATTATATATAACATTTTACGTTACAACCTAAAATTTAGAAACATAGATAACATTTCTGGTTGCAACCTAAAATGTTACCAAAAGATATAACATTTTAAGTTGAAACCTAAAATATAAACTACTATGAATAACACTTTAGGTTTGAATGATACAATTTTTGTAAGTGTCGAAACTTCCGACTAAGTTTTGATACTTGTTGTGAAACCTAAAATGTGACTAGTATGTATAACATGTTAGGTTGGAATGACACAATTTTTTTGTGAGTTTCGAAACTTCGACTATGTTTCGATACTTGTCGTGAAACCTAAAATATAACCAATATGTATAACATTTTAGGTTAGATTGCTAATTTTTTGTAAGTTTCAAAACTTCCGACTAAGTTTCGATACTTGTCGTGAAACCTAAAATGTAACCAATATGTATAACATTTTAAGTTGGAATGACACAATTTTTTTATGTTTCGAAACTTCCGACTAAGTTTCGATACTTGTCCTGAAACCTAAAATGTAACCAATACGTATAACATTTTATGTTGGAATGACAATTTTTTGTAAGTTTCGAAACTTTCGGTTGCAACCTAAAATATTACCTGATATTTAGGTCGGAGTCTAGCCGAGTTTCAAGTTCTTTAACTCTTTAATGGTGATTTTGTTAATTTCGAATTAAAGCTAAATTTTCTATTAGGTAATGAAGATTTCTTAGAGTATATGAGTAATCTAAACTTGATTTTAACAAATTAAACCCAGGAATATGTATTTGAAGAAATAACTTATTTTCAAGCTCTTTAACTTTTTAATGGTGATTTTGTTAATTCCGAACTAAAATTAAGATTTTTATTGGGCAATGTAGATTTCTTAGAGTATATGAGTAATCTAAACTTGATTTTAATAAATTAAACTCGGAATTAGGCAATTGATGAAAGAAATAACTTATGTTCAAGTTTTTTAACTTTTTAATGATGATTTTGTTAATTCCGGCCTAAAACTAAGATTTTGTATTGGTAATGAAGATTTCTTAGAGTATATGAGTAATCTAAACTTGATTTTAACAATTCAAACCCATAATTTGGTAATTGATAAAAATTGTAATATTGCTTTTAAGCTAGAATTCTTAATTTTTAGTAAAACTTAGAGCTAAGTTTCAATACTTGTCGTAAAATATTTTCATTCTTGGAAGATCAAATCTCATATAACAATTTAGGTTGAAGTGTGTAAAATTTTAAGTTTCAACCTAAAATGTTATACAAAATCATAACAATTTAAGTTGCAACCGAAAATGTTACCAATACATATAACATTTTAGTTTTGAAACCTAAACATGAAATATTATCCAAAATTATAACAATTTAGTAAAATTTTAATTTTCAACCTAAAATGTTATACAAAATCATAACAATTTAAGTTGTAACCTAAAATGTTACCAATTTAAATTTCAACCTAAAAGGTTACCGATACATATAACATTTTAATTTTAAAACCTAAACCTGAAATATTACTCAAAATCATAGCAATTTAGGTTGCAACTGAAATTGTTACTAATATATATAACATTTTAAGTTGACAACCGGGTAAAAGAAAGGAACGATCATATCATATATTAACCGCATTTTAACCTGTCGTACAACAGACCTACCCAAAAAGACAAGCACTAGGAAAATTTAAATTAGAAACTTGAGAAGTAAGTCTAAGTTACATGAGGCCATTTTCCATTTTTTTCTGAGATTTTTTTAGGGTGCTTGGAGAATTATATCATCATATCCATATATAGATACAGTTGGATAAAGATGCTTCAAGAAAAAAAATGAACAGCAGGGGGACATAGAAGGAAGTACAAGTCTTTAAATGTTCACTAAAGTGTAGAAGCAGAAGAAAAAGCAAAACCATCTGAATCTACTGTTCATGAAATAAAAGACAAAATCCCTTAAGAACTGTAACCCAAATCGATCAATAAGAAAGTACTATCGTTACTATTCTATGTCAGCTGTGGGCAGCGAAGCATTCAGTCAAAAACAAAAGAAAGCAAAAGAAATCTAGACTCACTCACCCTTCTGCCATGAGCTCTCTCAACGAGCTTAGAAAGAGACAAGAACCCATCGCTATGTTTTGAATGGGAATGCAATTCAAACACCATTTTCTCCATCCCTCTCCCTAAACTCTTTTGCACCCCGAAATCATCCACCACCCACGACAATAAAGCCTCCATGGAAGAAGATGATGATGATGATGAATTGGGGCGATCCAAATAAACCCATTCGGTCACCGATTTGAAAGCGGAAGTTTGCTCGGCCGTCATCTTGCTTTTGCTACCCCCCACGCTTCTTCTTCTTGTTGTTTTCTTTTGGTTTGCTGCCGGAATTGTTGTTGTTATCACCAAGACCAACCATGGATAACCAAGTTTTGTTGTTGTTTGAGAAGAGAGAAAGAAAGGGGGATTGGTGTGCTTGAAGAAGATTGGACAGACTGTAAGTATGGAAGAAATGAAAAGATAAGATACGGAAACGGCAAAGGACAGGTAGAGAGATGTAGGGGACAATGGCAATGGCTAAATGCTTTCTTTGTTAGAAGAGCTCGATATTTTATGCCACTGGTGTCCTCTCTTTCCTTTGGTTCGAATGGGCTTTATTGTTTTAATATTCTTTTTTGAAAAAAAAAACGCAATTTCACTCCTTTTGTAGTACATTTGGATAAATACCCACATTCGGCACAATTAAGATAAATTTGCGTTTTGCCAAGCGTGGATTACAAAGTCGAGTTTTACCTGACGCGAGATATATCTGATGTGGCGCCACTTTTCATATCAACGGTTATTTAAATTGGATAAAGTAATTCGCGTATAGCAGAACTCGAGTTTTGTAAGAAATTCAGACGAAACGACGAGATCTTAGCGTGGTTTTCGCAGAACTCGCATTGCATAGAACGCGAGTTGGTCGTCACATAGATGAAGAAACAAGTATCGGTAGGCATGTTTCAAGTGAATTTACACTTTGTTGGGAGATGATTTTTCTTGTTATTGAACATCGAGGTCGTAATATAGATTTATCTCAGTAAAGCGGTTTAAAAATCATCCAGTCTATGGCATCCGAAATCTGCTAGAAAATGCATTGAAAAAGCTATGTTGCCTTGTTTTTGAGAATTAATAACAGGAAAATTAGTGTCGGTAGGCATGTTTCAGGTGAATTTACACCTTGTTGGGAGATGATTTTTCTTGTTATTGAACATCGAGGCGTAGTATAGATTCATCTCTGTAAAGAGGTGTAAAAATCATCCAGTCTATGGCATCCAAAATCTGCTAGAAATTGCGTTGAAAATGCTATGTTGCCTTGTTTTTTAGCATGAATAACAGGAAAACTAGTGTCGGCAGGCATGTTTCAGGTGAATTTGCATCTTGTTGAGAGATGATTTTTTTCGTTATTGAACATCGAGGGCATAATATAGATTCATCTCTGTAAAGCGGTGTAAAAATCATCCAGTATATGGCATCCATAATCTGCTAGAAATTGCGTTGAAAACGTTATGTTGCCTTGTTTTTGAGCATGAATAACAGGAAAACTAGTGTCGGTAAGAATGTTTCAAAACTGTATTTTGGCCTACGACAGGTGATATTTTGTCTAGTTATTGAACTTTTACATCTTACTAAGAGAACATATTGTTACAGTAGTCCATAAATCGGGGAGTGAAATGTATCCGAGTGGGTTTAAAATCCACGTTGAAAATGCTATGGCGCGATTTTTTATATCATGAAGAACATGGAAAAATGGTCGATATGCATGTATAATTTGATTTTGGTGTATTTTATATGATGTTTTTTATTTTTTTACAGTTACAAGACCATAAATGCTATGGAACCCTGTTATTTAATATCTAAACATTACAGTTAGAAGAGTACTTAGTTGATTCGAGGCCCTGTAGTAAGAGGACATTTTCTCCTATCGTGTTCAGGGTTCCTACATTTAGTATACAGCCTAGGTTGCCCTGTCCGTTCTCTTGGAACCATATCTTCGGCACAATGTATCCTAGATGAGCTCGGGCGACCTTTTTTCTTGCGTCGCAAGGAATGATCTGGCACTATCTTAGGTTCATCGTCAACTAATGTATGATAGTGTTCATTTCCGATAGGAGGAAACTCGTTTTGATATACCTTGAAAACGTTTTCAAGTCGGTATACTGGATCAACGAGCGTTATTGCGTCGAAATGAATAGATGCACATGCAGTAAATGCGTGGGCACACGGGTACTTGAAAGTTTGAAAACATCCGCAGTCACATATTTTTCGTTGTAAGTTAACAACGTAATTGTTCTGCATGATGCCTTCAAGCGGCCGCGAATATTCACTAACCTGAAAGCGGTGTTCGTGACGGGAGAAGCATATAGCACTCATCGTGTTTGCGTGCAACATGGATATTTGAAGTTTTTGCTGGAGATCTGGATGAAACTTGTGGCCACCTTCTATCCAGTTCATTGATTGTTTTCTCAGGGTTGCAAAAAGGGTAGCTAGTCGATAATATGTCGCCTTGACAACGGATATGATAGGTAAATGACGTGTTAACTTCAAAGACGAATCGATCGCCTCAGCCAAGTTTATTGTCATGTGACTATATCGACACCCCCATCATAACAGCGCAACCATTTCTCCCTTAGGATATCAACAAGATAATTATATCCAGCTAAATTTCTTAGTCTCAACTCCTCTAACAGCTCCTCAAACTCATCAGCTTGGTGTGCGTTGCCTATTCCATAAAAGATTGAATACTTAATAAGAAATAATAATAAAAGGCATGTTAATTAATAATTTTGATAGTGAAAGGCTTACCCATACAAAGAACCATTATACGCTCATCATCATTCTTATACCGATGGTAGTAATTGGCAAAAATATGTCGCAAACAGTACCTATGATGAATAAACGGAGGTTCCCAAGATGATCCCAATTGCGCGATTGATCCCTAAATCCCTCTGGCTCTGTCAGAAATAATACATATCCCGTCTAATTTTTCTCGTAGAACACGCCGCAGGACATGTCTGCGCAGGTTGGTGAGAAAAAAATGTCCACGAAGGGATATCTTCCTTTTCAACAATTACGAATGCGACCGGAATACATTTTCTATTTTAGTCTTGTGCAACTACCAATAGTAAAATATGTGTGTATCTGTCATACAAGAAAGTTCTGTCAATCTGTAGCATTGGCTTGCAGTGGCAGAAAGCCTTAACGCATTGTGGAAATGTCCAAAATAGTCAAAATATTGGCACTCCCTAGGAATAACCCGATCATTGTAGTATGACGTCGTTGTCTTTAGTTCCACGACTGTTCTTGGGTTGTATTTTTTCATCAGCTTCAACCATGTTCGCAACTCGTTGTATGATTCCTCCCACTGGCCATATAGCTGTTGGATGGCGCGATATCTGGCATACCATGCCTTATCGTATTTAACTGTATACGTGATATGAGATTTAATAGAAGCTATACATGTGGATACAGATACGCGTGGATTAGCTTTCACGAGTGAAAGGATATGATCACAAAGCATGTGTACATCCAAGTTTGGATGATCTTGACTCAGGCTTCCGACGGAGCATGTATGAGGTCCGTCGTATCTGGTTATCTTCCATAGGTTATTCATCCTCTTCAATCGAGATACATGGACCCTTCAGTTACATCCCTCGTACTTGTGAGGGCATTCTGCAATATATTTGTCGGCTTCAGTTTTTCTCATGGTGGAAGCTGATCTACATATGTTGTAATGCTTAATAGCAGCTACCGCGAGTTTTTTTTTGTCCTGAAGACCATTCTAAGATGCAGTTCTCCCTCATTTCGTTCAGTGTAATTCTCTAACTGTGGGAATTCTGGAAATTCTGTAGCGTTAAATCATTCCATATCCATAGTTGTTAAATGGGATGGTGGTTCGTAATAAGAAGAGCTACTGCCTGTTACAGTATAACTGCGTCGGGCAACCATATCCACAGGTTCTGATTTCGTATCTTCGTTTGTTTCTTCTTCTGCATCATCCTCCATATCATCCTCTGTACTGATAGGCTCGTCAATGTCTGCCGGTTCTTCTAGAAATAAACCCATCTCGTCATCATCTGGCCTGACCTCCCTAAGTGGTTCTTCATCAGAATTATACCTGTCAAATCTGTATAGTTCTGCTTCATCAACAACTTGTACCCTACTAGGTTCTGCAGCGCTAACCTGTTCACTAGAGCGCTGATGCGGCCTATATTCAATATCCCCCGGGATAAAATCTTCTAGGTAGGACGGCATAGTAGATGATGATGGGTCGACACCAGGGATATAAGTTGAGTATCGTTCGACTGATAGATCATCTATGTTTGACTCTGTAGGGATATAAGTTGAGTGTTTTCCGACTGAAAAATCATCGAATAGATTGAGTTCTTCACGGAAGTACAGCATGGTAGATGATGATGGCCCGACACGTCCAATGTATGGATTGTACGTTGAGTCCTGGGTTGGTGGCAGGTTCAGGTCTAAGTCAAACCTAGCCACGCAAGAATACCTTGGCAGCGATGCAGACGATAATACTGGCTGGTCATCGCTCGTATTTAGTAAGTTGATTCCTTGTCGCAAACTTGATGCAGGGCTATGAGCATTTGGGTCGAAGTCAAGATTTGCGCGCTGCCAATTTGGAACCACAGTGTCGCTTCCGACATTTCATTCAAAAAATGTTACAAAGAACTCAAGGTCCCATCCCATAGAATACTGGGTATGGGTTTTGATCATCAGTTGTATACCTTCATCGTCGAGAACATCAAATATTACAAAATACAATGGATCTAACGAAGAAGGTAGTCGATACCTCATTGAATGAATATCCCTCCTAAAAGCAAGTAGAACCTTCCTCGATATAATTCGTTTTAGCTTTTCAAACGTTACACCCCTCAGAATCTGCAGTGAAATAGTGTTGCTGGACTAAAATATGACACCAATTTCGACATCAAGGATCATCTCATCGTCGTAGTATACAATTGCAGCAAGTCTTTTTGCCATTTTTTATGCTATTATAATATGTCACTTTTTATAGCAAATAATGAAGCACCGATATGGTGTTACTCATCCTTTTAATATGGATTTTACATTTAGAAAGCGGGATTCTGCATGAGGTGAAACTAACATGTACATGAAGCTCGCGTTCATCAGGACGCAAGTTCTGAAGCCTTTTGCAGAGGCCTGCAATATCCGTGAAATTCGCTTTGATCAGGACGCGAATTTTGAGTACGCATATCGGCAAACACGAGTTTGGCTACGTATAAAGCTTACCACTTCACATACATAACATACTAATATCAAATATGACGCGTTTTTCTACTACTGTTTTCTTTCATGGAACCTACTTCTATACTTCTTTTAATGAGAAAATCATGAAAGATAATTTGTTTGATTTGATTTCTAAACGAGTTAGGGAGGATAGTGCATGCTCCAAAATGTCTGCCTTGCGTGTCAAAGTGCCAGTGAACGAGCCCGGCCCAGAAGAACACTACGTGCTAACACTATCCAATGATAAAGATATGCGCAAGATGTTTAGGGCATATAAACGTGCGGGGGGTATGAACATCGAGCTTACTGTACAATTTGATGAAGAGTGCACTTCATCAACCACTGCGTCAACAGTCCCCCGTTGTCAAGACAAGGACGTGGTCTCTACGCGAAATTATAGGAGACGGCAGGAGAAGGGAAAAATAATTGAGGAACTAAACTTAACATCAGACATAAGTACGGACTACGACGCAAGTGAATCTGATTCATTTTCTTATATTTTAACTAGGCTTGTTAATTTAATGTTTGTGTACTTATTTTCAATTCACAATCTTGTACTATGTTTCGTTAATATAATTTTCTACATCTAACCTATTTAAATTACGTAGTAATCACATACTTTTTATCACATTATAAATAACGTACAAATCATCCGATTACATTTTCAAACTGTTACCAATAAAAAAATATGTGGAGATGAAAACCTATTTCTTAGTGAATGCCATTAGGAGCTACAACTAGCATGTATGAGGTTCGTCGTATCTTGTTAACTGCCACGCGTTGTTCAGTCTCTTCCTTCATGATACACGGATCGTCCAGTTACATCCGTGGTCTTTTTTGACACATTCTGCAATGTAGTTGTCCGAACTCATTTTTTCACTACTGAAACAACCGATCGACGTCTATTGTAGTTCTTAATTGCATCCTCCGCATTTTTCTTAGTCGTGAATATCATCCCAACTTCAAGTTCATCGGTACGATCGAAAACAACATCACACGAATGTCTCCCAATAGATAGGAAATTATCATCTACGTTTGCAGCCATTATAGAGCTTGAACGAAGGGAATGAACTAAGAGAAATAGTGAGCCTATTTAGTGAAAGCGATGGAATGGTGTGAGTTTGCTGGGATGCGGAGGGGTCTATTTATAATGGTGCAAATCAACCGGTGTTTTAGATGGTCCTGAGTTCCAGAGATAGTCGCATATACAGTTGCGTTAAAAAATAATTTGCAATATTTAACACGCTAAATTTTTAAATGTTAACTATTAAAAAATTTAATAAATAATTATTTGAACAAAATAGTTCAAAAATATTAAATGTGAAATATGTATCACGCAAAATTTAATATGAAATATTAAATGCTCAAAATTTAATTTATTATAGACAAATATATTTATACAAACTACAATTAAAATTATTATATACTGCTTCGGGTATGCTTTACTCATAGTCTTCCTTGTTAACGTATATCTGTTCATCAACCACATAATAGTTGAAAACCGATGTCTTCTTCAAGCTCAGAGGTCTATTGGAGCCTAGTATTATACCCCTAAACATGCTTTCATGAAGTGGGCAGATGACAATGCTTCGTGGATTTCGTGAGCCCAGTCATACTGTAACACCCCTAACGTATACTCGTAGACCGAATATACACTAAAGATGTTACTGGATTATCAAGAAAACTTGACTTGAATTTTTTTTTACCAAACTTTATCCTGTTGTTTAACCATTTCAGTTTAATTTGAAAACTACATCGATCTATAGCAGCTAGTTTCAACCCTGAAATATTTTATAAAATTTATAAATATGTTTTTGAAATAAAAATATTATTCAGAGTGAAAACTAGGTACCATGTCTAAACCCTTTCTTGATTTTAAAATTTATTACGCAATTAGGGTTAAATAATATTTAATCATGTCATTAACTATAACCATTTGTAGTAAACCATAATCTAGGTCCATACATTCGTAATACTACATAAGTACGTCATATAGTTAGGTTTACAACCCATTTATTCATTTAAAGTACATACCAACATATACTTTAGCATTTTGTACATGCCACTAGATATCAACTACTTAAGAGATGTACATACTGTAGACACGTTAATAACTTGATCTTCCAAAATATCAGCTCCTCCTTCAGACTATCTAGGAGAACCTACGTGTGAAACAACATCACACGCTAAGTACGAACTTAATGAGGCATTAGAACAGTATTAAGAAAACATAAAGTAGTACAATTCAGTATATCATATGTATAGTGTGTCATACACATTTCCTATATCCAGCAATCATGTCACAATGTTAACTTTCTATGTATCATCGTTATCATGCGAAATTTCATTATCACGTATAACATGGATCATTTCTGTCATGTAACATCTCTATCATGGACATGCTTTCATCATGTAATTCATATACTTATCATGTACTCTTTCATGAACATGCTTTCATTATGCCATTATTTGTATAATATGTATTCTATCATGTATAACGAGTACCATATACATATTCATGAAATCATCTTGTCATTATTATCATCGTGTCTGGCCAGAGGCCCATGGAAACCCCGTAGCCTATCTGCACCGTAGTGCCATGTAGAGTACGTACTCGAGATGACGCTATTTGCTCCTCATATAAAGACGCTCATTGCTCATTATATTAAAACACCTCGTTAGTGCCAATTGCACTGTGGGCTTGGATCCTTAGGGTGTATCTTGTTTTATTTTAATCTTGTTACTGTCCATATTCCTTGTATAGACATGCATTGCCAATGTGCATAATAAAATTCTTACCTCGTATTCTACTGAAGCTTGCATTTACTGAAATATGCAACAGATCAAATTTATATAATAATGCAATATCATTTTCAATTTAGGGTTGACTTATCACAAGTCTTCCCTTTTTTATCATCATGCAAGCATAATAAAATGCACTCACATGTTTATGACAGATAGCCTCACTAAGCTTGGTCGATAATCTTTTCCTTCTTTTTGTTACTCGGGTCTTCCTCAATTTCCTTTTGAGATGTAGAAGACCAATCGAACATAATTTATCACTATTCTTTGTTAGACTTAAATCTAACATTACTAACTTAATTTCAATACATAATTATTCGAATATAAAATATTTTTGAAATTTTCCCAAATTTTCATGTGATTACCTATTTGTTCCCTAGGTCTTTAGTGACCATTTTGAACTTCAATCAATTGTTCACGCTTTCTTTTAACTTCCAACTTTATTCACTTTAGTCCCTAAACAAACTTTCTTTTCGAATTTGGTCCAGTATATTTCCCTTATTGACATTTTAATCCATAACATGCTTAAATCTTCAATTCTATCAATTTTCCATAAATTCAAGACCAATCTCTAGCTTTTACTAAATTGCCGAATTGGTCCTTGAATTTCTAAAAATTTTCATTTTGGTCCATAATCACCAATTCAAGCTATTTTCACCATAATTCCATGATTCCCATGCTAAAATAAAATTCACAATAATTTCCCCTAATTTTTCCAAAATTTTGAAATAGTCACCAAAATTCCAACTTGGGAAATTATTCAATCTAACATCAAAATCAACCTCCCAACTTCATAGTTCCTTAAATTTCATCCTTAATTTAGCATCACAATCAAAATCCTTAAATTCCAGGGTTAGGGTTTATAACTTAAACATGGAATTTATCCAAAATTCACACTTGATTCCATGTTTACAACATCAATTCTACCATAAACAACCTTAATTCCATCAAATAACATCAAAAGCATAATCTTCCTCAATCAAGAACATAACTCATACTCATCTATTTCAAATAAAAATACCATCATAACCTTGAAAATTTGAAAACCCTGCCCCTTTTATTTTTGGGTGTTTTGAACAGCCAAGAAGATGAAAATATTGTGTTTTCATCCTTTTTTAAATAAATACACATGTTAAAGATTAAATGAATTTTTAATTCATTTAAATAGTAAAATTACCATTTTGCCCTTTTATTATAATGACCAAGATTTAATCTCATCAAAATCAATGGCCAAGATTTATTCCATGTGTAAATCTTCTTCCAAAATTGCCCTCAAAGTTTCAAAATATTTCAAAAATGCCATCTATGGCAAATATCCAATTTGCCCTCCAACTAGACTTTATTTACAACAAATCTTGAAAATTGCCATTCCATCACCATCTAACTAAATCTAGTTAGAATCCAACCAAATATAATAAAATATTCATAAAATATTATTTTATAAACTTTCCATAATTTCTTGGAACTGTCTTTAAAATTTCAGCTCGATCAGATATACCGATAATTATCGAGAAATTTTACCGGATACTTTTCCTCTTAGAAATCTTATCTCCACAATCTATTTCGAATATTATTGACTTAAACTGAGTCCTTTTTATCAGCCAAAATATTGAATATGGGATATTCTCATTAGGTCACCCATCCCTGTACTACTCTAACTTGAGCACGCTTAACAATTCCGTTCGATCCAAAAATGCTAATAATATATGTCTCGTACGAAATATCTGAGTAACACGGAAATACCACTCTCGGGGGGTGAACCATTCATTTACGGGGTTAATTTACATAACTTTTGGAAATTACACTTTGGTTCCTGAACTTTTCCAAACTTTACACTTTAACCCCTAAACTTTCAAAATTTTACAATTTGGTCAGTAGTCCAAAAATCGGGATATTACAGTTCCTCCCCTTAAGAAAATTCGTCCTCGAATTTTCAATGTACGTTCCTTTCAAACAATTTTGGATACTGCTTTTTCATTCTCTCTTTGGTTTCCCAGGTAGCTTCCCCATCTTTATGGTTCATTCAAAGAACTTTAACCAGTGGAATTTTCTTATTTCTTAATTCTTTAACTCCATATGCTAGGATTTTCACTGGTTCTTCTTCATAAGTTAGATCTGATTGTAGCTCGATCTTCTTAGGAGAAATCACATGTGAATGATCTGATCGATACATCCGTAGCATGGACACGTGAAACACGTCATGAATCTTACTCATATCTGGAGGCAATGCCAATTGATAAGCCATTGTCCCACTCTTTTCAAAATCTCGTAAGGCCCAATAAATCTAGGACTGATCTTTCATTTTCGCCCAAACCTTAATATTTTCTTCCAAGGAGAAACCTTTAAGAATACTTTTTCTCCCACTTCAAACTCAATATCTTTTCTTTTCTTATCCGCATAAGCTTTTTGTCGATCCGTTGTGGCCTTGAGATTATGCTGAATAATCCTTACTTTATCTTCCATGTGTTATGTTAAGTCAACTCCTCCAATGTTTGATTCAATCTGTACATTTCGATCTTGCAATTCGAACCAAGTAAGAGGAGTTCGACATTTTCTTCCATACAATGCTTCGAAAGATGCCATCTTTATACTCGCTTGATAACTATTGTTATAAGCAAATTCAGCCAAGGCCAAATATTTTTCCCATGATCCTGCAAACTCAATCACACAAGCTTGTAGCATATCTTCTAAATTTTGTATAACCTTTCAGACTGTCCATCTGTCTGTGGGTGAAAAGCTATACTAAAATTCAATTTAGTACCCAACGCTTCATGTAATGCACCCCAAAATCTTGAAGTAAACCTTGGATCTCTGTCTGATACTATTGATACTGGAACACAATGTAATCTTACTATCACTCGAACATAAAGTTCTTTATATTTATCCAGTGAATAATCCATTCGAACTGGAATAAAATGAGCACTTTGTTAAGTGATCAACAATGACCCAAATTGAATCCTTTTTACTTGGTGTAGCCGGTAATCCAGATATAAAATCCATCATTACTCGCTCCCATTTCCATTAAGGAATAGAAATAGGTTGGAGCAATCCAGAAGGTACTTATGCTCAGCTTTTACTTGTTTACATGTTAGGCACTTTGCTGTGAATTCTGAGATTGCTCTTTTCATACCTGGCCACCAGTATCGAGTCTTCAAATCTTGATACATCTTATTACTTCCTGGGTGCATAGTTAATGGACTATAATGGGCCTCTGTTAATATATCTTTCTTCAGGTTGTCATTGTCAGTTACTTTAAACTATTATGATCCGTGTAAATGTGACACTTTTCACCATACAAATAATGTCGCCAGATTTTCAAAGCAAAAATCACAGCTGCCATTTCCAAATCATGTGTTGGATAATTCTTTTCATGAGTTTTGAGTTGCCTTGATGCATAGGCTACCACACGACCTTCTTGCATCAGCACGCAACCCAATCCACAATGAGATGCATCACTATACAGAGTATATTTTTTTCCTGTTTCTGGCTGGATTAAAACTGGTGCTTCAGCCATGACTTTCTTTAATCTTTCGAAACTTTCCTGGCACCTTTCTGTCCATACAAATGGAATACCCTTTCCTAGTAGCTGGGTAAGAGGCATAGCAATGACGGAAAATTTCTGCACAAAGCGCTTGTAATATCCAGCTAATCCCAAGAAACTTCAAACTTTAGAGATATTTTTCGGCATTTCCCATTCAATAATAGCTTGTATTTTCCTGGGATCAACTCTTATTCCTTCTGATGACACTACATGTCCAAGGAAAGTTACTTCCGACAACCATAACTCACATTTGGAAAACTTGGCATAAAGTTTCTTATCTCTTAAAGTCTGTAATACCACTCAAAGATGATGATTATGCTCAGCTTCGATTTTTGAATAAACCAAAATATCATCTATGAAAACCACAATAAACTGATCCAAATAGGGTTGAAATACCCTATTCATCAGGTCCATGAATGCAGCAGGGACATTTGTAAGTCCAAAAGGCATTACCAGAAACTGTAGTGTCCATAACGAGTTCTGAATGCTATCTTTGGTACATCTTCTTCTTTAACTTTGAGTTGATAATATCCCGATCGAAGATCTATTTTTGAAAACACCACTGCACCTCTGAGCTGATCAAATAGATCTTCAATCCTTGGTAGGGGATACTTGTTCTTAATGGTTACTTTATTCAACTGTCGGTAATCTATACACAATCGTAGGGAACCATCATTCTTCTTCACAAATAGCACTAAAGCACCCCATAGTGATACACTCGGTCGAATGTAACCCCGGTCTAGCAATTCTTGCAATTGAGCCTTTAGTTCCCTTAACTCCGTAGGCGCCATTCTATATGGTGCCATTGATACCGGCTCAGTTCCAGGATAAACATCAATCCCAAACTGAATTTCCCTATCCGGAGGCAACCCTGGTAGCTCATCCGAAAATACGTCAGGAAATTCCCTCACGGTTGGGATATCTTCAATCTTCTTAGGTGACTTTTGTGTATTCACCACATAAACCAAACATGCTTCACATCCATTACATAACAGCCTTTGAGTTGTTGTTGCAGAAATTACTGACTCTAAACAGTCAGTTTTTTCTCCCACAAAGATTACTTCAGTACCATTGGGTCCATGAAGTGTCAACCATTTCTTCTTACATTTTACATCTGCATCATATACAGATAGCCAATTCATTCCAAGAATGACTTCAAATTCATGGAATGGAAGTTCCATTAAGTCTGTCGGGAACTTAATCCCTTGAAATTCTAAAGGACCATTATTACATATTCTAGTCACTCGTGCACTATGTCCAAGAGGATTATTAGCAATCACATCACTAGATATTTTCTCTATAGGAATCTTTCTTTGTTCTACTATTTTAATGATAATATATGAATGAGTCGAACACGGATCAATTAAAGTAAATACTGATTCACCCAAGAGTCGGAGCGTACCTGCAATAATGTTCGGGTGATATTTTTCTTCCTCTGTACGAATATTATATACTCAAGCTGGAGTCTGATATTCCCTGTTGGATGTAGCCTCTGAGACTCCTTGTGTCGATGTCCTAGGTTGTCCACCACCACGACCTCGAGAAAATACAGGTGCAGATTTTTCAGTCGGAGTAGGCCTTTTAGACTGTCCCTCTGGACAATCCTTAATATAATGCTCAGTACTACCACATCTATAACATGCTCCTGTGATAGCTCGGCAGACTCTCAAGTGTCACTTTCCACAAGTTTCACACTCTGAAATCGTAGGCCTGCTCAATCCGGCAGTTGACATTTGAGCACCTTGCCACTTCTTTGATGAAGGATTCTTTCGAGTGAATCCTGACTCATTTCTGCCCTGAGATCGATTACTTCTACCTCGTTTAGACTGTGTCGAGGTAAAAGTCTCACCAGACCTCTTAGAAGCTCGAGAAGGCTGAGCTTTGACTCGTTCCATATAGGCTCTTTCCAATTCACAGCTTCTTGGAAGTTTGACATATTCATACCCAATAAAATCTCTTTATGCCTTGGGTGCAGCTTTTCTATAAACCACTGACATCGGGTCTTTTCAGTCGGCATTAACTCAGCTGCATACCGACTCAGTTTATTAAAATATAGCTCGTACTCATAAACAATACGAGTATCTTGTTTAAGATCCAGGAACTGCTGCAACATCTTTCTTTTAAACTGTTCCCTAAATACTTAGCCTCGAATGCCTCCTGGAAAAATGTCCAATTTACTTCAGCAGCAGGTACTAGCACCGTGGAATTAGACCACCAAATACGAGCATGTCCTCTTAATAAGGAAACAGCTTCTTCCAACTTCTCTGCGTTGGTGCACCCAAGCCCTTCCATAAAAATCTTAAGATCATTTAACCACAGATCGGCATCCATCGGCCCACCTTCACCGTGAAATTTTGGGGATCCAAGCTTTTTAAGTTCTTTCATTGTTGATGCCTTATCTGGCACAGGTGCCGGAGTCGGTACTGGTGCTGGAGGTTGAAGTCTATTTACCATAGCTTCAAGAGCTTGTACTAGTACCCCATATTCTTGTGCCGGAGCTCTTTGTTGCACCGGTGGGTCAGCTAGAGTAGGAGCGGGAGGTGGAGCCTGTGGAACATCATTGCTCCCACTTTGAACCTCCTCTTGATCCCCGCGATCTCTAGCTTGACGTGACCCAGTAGTAGTCGACATTATCATATACTATGATAACTTATTCATATATACAAGGAGCAAGATCAAGTTACACCGATAGTACATCAGTAATATTGACATCTAGGGGCATGTACTTAATAATAAATTACTTTTGACTCGGTTTAACCTCCAGAATCGACTAAACCTATAGCTCTGATACCAATTAAATGTAACACCCTTAACGTATACTCGTAGACTGAATATACACTAAAGATGTTACTGGATTATCAAGAAAACTTGACTTGAATTTTTTTTACCAAACTTTATCCTATTGTTTAACCTCTTTTCAGTTTAATTTGAAAACTACATCGATCTATAGCAGCTAGTTTCAACCCTAAAATATTTTATAAAATTTATAAATATGTTTTTGAAATAAAAATATTATTCAGAGTGAAAACTAGGTACCCTGCCTAGACCCTTTCTTGATTTTAAAATTTATTACGCGATTAGGGTTAAACAATATTTAATCATGTCATTAACTATAACCATTTGTAGTAAACCATAATCTAGGTCCATACATTCATAATACTACATAAGTACGTCATATAGTTAGGTTTACAACCCATTTATTCATTTAAAGTACATACCAACATATCCTTTAGCATTTTGTACATGCCACTAGATATCAACTACTTAAGAGATGTACATACCGTAGACACATTAATAACTTGATCTTCCAAAATATCAGCTCCTCCTTAAGACTATCTCGGAGAACTTACGTGTGAAACAACATCACACGCTAAGTACGAACTTAGTGAGGCATTAGAACAATATTAAGAAAACATAAAGTAGTATAATTCAGTTTATCATATGTATAGTGTGTCATACACATTTCCTATATCCATCAATCATGTCACAATGTCAACTTTCTATGTATCATCGTTATCATACGAAATTTCATTATCATGTATAACATGGATCATTTCTGTCATGTAACATCTCTATCATGGACATGCTTTCATCATGTAATTCATATACTTATCATGTACTCTTTTATGAACATGCTTTCATTATGCCATTCTTTGCATAATATGTATTCTATCATGTATAACGAGTACCATATACATATTCATGATATTTCATGAAATCATCTTGTCATTATTATCATCGTGTATGGCCAGAGGCCCATAGAAACCCTGTAGCATATCTGCACCGTAGTGCCATGTAGAGTACGTACTCGAGAGGACGCTCTTTACTCCTCATATAAGGACGCTCATTGCTCCTTATATTAAAACACCTCGTTAGTGCCAATTGCACTATGGGCTTGGATCCCCAGGGTGTATCTTGTTTCATTTTAATCTTGTTACTGTCCATATTCCTTGTATAGACATGCATTGCCATTATGCATAATAAAATTCTTACCTCGTATTCTACTGAAGCTTGCATTTAATGAAATATGCAACAGATCAAATTTATATAATAATGCAATATCATTTTCAATTTAGGGTTGACTTATCACAAGTCTTCCCCTTTTCATCATCATGCAAGCATAATAAAATGCACTCACCTATTTATGCCAGATAGCCTCACTAAGCTTAGTCGATAATCTTTTCCTTCTTTTTGTTACTCGGGTCTTCCTCAATTTCCTTTTGAGATGTAGAAGACCAATCGAACATAACTTATCACTATTCTTTGTTAGACTTAAATCTAACATTACTAACTTAATTTCAATACATAATTATTAGAATATAAAATATTTTTGAAATTTTCCCAAATTTTCATGTGATTGCCGATTTGTTCCCTAGGTCTTTAGTGACCATTTTGAACTTCAATCAATTGTTCAAGCTCAAATTGAAGAATTTCATTACTATTTACTTATTTTGGACTATTATCCTTTTAGTCTTTAAACTTTATAAAAGTGACATTTTGGTCACTATATTGCCTTTGTACATTAATTCAATGTACAATTAAACATTTTTCTTAATTCTAACATCCTTATACATTTTCCTTTAACTTCCAAACTTAATTTACTTTAGTCCCTAACCAAACTTTCTTTTCGAATTTGGTCCCTTATATTTCCCTTCTTGACATTTTAATCCTTCAACTTTCATAACATGCTTAAATCTTCAATTCTATCAATTTTTCCATAAATTCAAGACTAATCCCTAACTTTTACTAAATTACCAAATTGGTCCTTGAATTTCCAAAAATTTCAATTTGGTCCCTAATCACCAATTCAAGCTATTTTCACCATAATTCCATGATTCCCATGCTAAAATAAAATTCACAATAATTTCCCCTATTTTTTCCAAAATTTCGAAATAGTCACCAAAATTCCAACTTGGGAAATTATTCAATCTAACATCAAAATCAACCTCCTAACTTCATAATTCCTTAAATTTCATCCTTAATTTAGCATCACAATCAAAATCCCTAAATTATAGGGTTAGGGTTTATAACTTAAACATGGAATTTATCCAAAATTCACACTTGATTCCATGTTTACAACATCAATTCTACCATAAACAACCTTAATTCTATCAAATAACATCAAAAGCATAATCTTCCTCAATCAAGAACATAACTTATACTCATCTATTTCAAATAAAAAAAATACCATCAAAATGTAGAGAATCAAGCATAGACCACTTTACCTCAATAAATTTTGCTTGAAATCTAACTTTGATCCTTGAATTTTGATCTTGAAAATTTGAAAACCCTAGCCCCTTTTATTTTTTGGGTGTTTCGAACAACCAAGAAGATGAAAATATTGTGTTTTCATCCTTTTTTTAAAATAATTACACATGTTAAAGATTAAATAAATTTTTAATTCATTTAAATAGTGAAATTATCATTTTGCCCTTTTATTATAATGGCCAAGATTTAATCTCATCAAAATCAATGGTCAAGATTTATTCCATGTGTAAATCTTCTTCCAAAATTGCCCTTAAAGTTTCAAAATATTTCAAAAATGTCATCCATGGCAAATGTCCAATTTGCCCTCCAACTAGACTTTATTTACAACAAATCTTAAAAATTGCCATTCCATCTCCATCTAACTAAATCTAGTTAGAATCCAACCAAATATAATAAAATATTCATAAAATATTATTTTATGAACTTTCCATAATTTCTTGGAACTGTCTTTAAAATTTCAGTTCGATTAGATATACCGATAATTACTGAGAAATTTTACCGGATACCTTTCCTCTTAGAAAACTTATCTCCACAACCCATTTCAAATATTATTGACTTAAACTGATTCCTTTTTATCAGCCAAAATATTGAATATGGGATCTTCCCATTAGGTCATCCATCCCTGTACTACTCTGACTTGAGAACGCTTAACAATTTCATTCTATCCAAAAATGCTAATAATATAAGCCTCATACGAAAAATTCGAGTAACACGGAAATGCCACTCTCGGGGGTGAACTATTCATTTACGGGGTTAATTTACATAACTTTTGGAAATTACACTTTGGCCCCTAAACTTTTCCAAACTTTACACTTTAACCCCTAAACTTTCAAAATTTTACAATTTGGTCACTAGTCCAAAAATCGGGATATTACACATACGGCCAATGCTACCCACTTATCTTGTTTTACAACCATGGTAGGGGCTTTGACTCCGGTTACAAACGGGGGTCTTAACCTTGCCTCCAATATTGAGGCGTAAAAAAGTAACATGCAACCTCGAACAAAAGATAAAGACCCATGCCTGCCATTCAAATAGACCTCGAATTCCCGGATATTGTGATTTGTTGCTGTCATTCCTGAGTAACAAAAACATCGAACAATTATCTCACCATAACTAGTAACCCACCAACATCTACTTATCATATAAAAGCAACTATAAATACCAATAAACCACAATATCCGAGAAATTTTTTGGCCAAAATATTTTCCAGATATGTGGTTTGTTGCCATTAGTAGTTACTATAAAATTGATAACTTTAATTTTGTCCTTTGCACTGCGTAGCAAATAAAATGCACATTTATATGATGAAACTCGCGTTTAGTAAAACACAATTTTGGACATGTCAGCTAATTCACACACATCAGGATGCGAATTTATGCCACTTCCAGCAAGTTTAAAAAATTCGCGTATGCTTCGAATATAAAAATTTGTTCCAAATAATTGTGCATATCTCACACGCAAATTTTATGTGAAATATTAAAAACTCAAAATATATTTTTTTCTACCCGTCTCGTTTGTTATCGATTCAATAAATAATTATTTGAACAAAATCGATCGAAAAAGTATAATGTGAAATATCTACCACGCAGAAATTAATGTGAACTACTACAAACTCAAAATATAATTTATAAAGTTAGCTAAATGTTTGTGTACAAACTACAACTCAAATTATTATATACAACTTTTAAAAAGAAAAATTTAAACTAATGATGCCTATGTCTACCGGTACCACAACCTGGTGGACGCTGAGCTCGATCGGGATTGCGTTGACGACGAAGGGGTTCAACTTGCTGCTCATCGATGTCATCATCATCGTTATCATCACCGTCCTCATTTCTGGTTCCATTTCCAACCGTACCACTCGTTCCACCTGGCCCACTTTTGAAGAATAAGGACTGCGGCGGTGTTTGCTGAACAAATTCGAGCCCAAAATTAGTCAGCCATGGTTGAAACGGATAGAAAGGTACGTAGACTGAAGACAAACTCGACGTGCCACTTATCATCACCGAAAATGGCTCGTAGGGGTTGCCAACAACAGGCGTGAAAAAACTTTCTATCGGACTCGGCGGATGAAATGATGAGTGCATCGAGTGGGTAAAAGGCTGTGGTCGGATCGGTTGGGTGGCTTGCAATGGTGTTGGTGCTAAGGAGGCTGAAGCATTTCTTCTCCTCGATGACGAAGCAGTGCCAGAAGTCGAACGTGCCCCCTCATACGTTCAGTCCGCGGGCGGTTGCGTTGCATACGCTCAATAACGACCGCCTGCTCCTCTGGAGTCAAAAGATTTGGCTTCCTATTCGCCAAGTACCACGAAAAGTAATTGTGGCTGACCATCGTATCGAACATTACATACTCACGAATGGGCTGTCGTTGCGGATGTTCTCTTTCCCTCTACTGAGCAATCCACTCTACTTGCCTCATCGACCAACCCACCTACCACGCAATATTAATTTTTTTTTATTTTCTTTGTTCATATAAACTACGTTCAAATTGATAAAAAATTAAACCAATTAAATTTATTGTACCTCGAGCTTTCCTTATCGCGTTAGCCTATGTAATTCGTCAAAATTTGGAGGGTTCGACGGGATTCTTTGGTGCAACCAAACTGTCGTATGACGCAATCAGTCAGATGCCACTCAACTGTTGAGTAGAAGATGAGTGGTACCGTCTCCGCCCAAGCACTCTTCGTCCCCTCTGAAAATTCTGAGAAACATTCGTGGATACTCGGATCCGCGTACGGTGTCCACAAAAACTGTACAATTTACAATTATAACTTAACTTGATAAAATTTATTTTAAATATTTACATCAAATTCAATAGTAAATTTAAACTCCAAAAATTTACCACATTCCCGGATTCATTTTCAATGTCCTGTCTGATAGCCTTCAAACCTTTCGCCAGACCAACATGGCTTAAATTACTGCTCCACCTACAGAACAACTAACGTAACTTTAATATTAAAATTTGGCTACCAAAAAATATTTATTTTTTTTAAAAAGTAAATTTTTTCTTACCTCCGGCATAATGGAAAAATATAAGGACTCGGCACGCTCAGTTCTGGGCGTAAAAATGACATTCTGAACCACGCCCAAGACTGCAACAAAAGAAGACAACCTCTAATGTCGTGTTTCGCGGGATTTGTGGTCTTGCATAACTCTTTAAAGAGAAATGCCAGTACTGCCGATCCCCAGCTCAGTCTACCGGCTTCATCAAAATCCCGCAAATGCCGCAACCACATGTGTTCTTTGTTGCGAGATTTGTTCGGCACCAATATCCCGCCAATTATTTGTAAAATATGCGCGCGAACATATGCCTACAATAAAAAATATATATTAAAATATTTAAATTTATTTTTTTCATTAATATTAAAAAAATATTCTTTACCATCATCACTTCCTCGTTCGCGTCCTCCGGTAAATGGCTATAATTTTCCCGTGGCCACCGCAGAAACACAGCGCCACCATCCATCCGATCTGGCGCAGCCCCTAGCAACTCAAAACACAGGCCACGCTAGTCACCACTGCTGTGACCGGTAATAGCCTCTCCGTCTACCGGCAGACCGAGAATATGTGATCGTCCTCCAAGGTTATCGTCGCCTCTCCGCACGAAAGGTGGAATGTGTGTGTCTCTAGTCTCCACCTCTCTACAAAGGGAGTTGATCAAATCAGCATCCAATTTTGCACCTCCAATAATTTTAGATACATGCAAAAATCCAACCCTCGAAATATATTCTTCTAGACGCGTGTCGGGTCCATTCGTCATCCGAGTGATAAACACTTCGAGACGACGTTCCATCCCCTCCTAAAAAAATTTAACATCCACACCTTAATTTCAATTTCAAACTACCGTATTTAAAAAAATACAACTAAACCAAAACTGAAAATAAAAAGTTTAAAATAAATAAATAAAGCTTACATTTTTTTGCCAAAAATCGAAGACGTGTTTATGATCCAACCTTATCAGAGAGCGCTCCATTATCGCGAATCAAAAATATTATAGAAGGAATTGAGAGAGAAAATTCTTTTTCGTGTGATTTTACTTGTGGGGTAGGGGTTATTTATACTAGAAACCGCGTCGATTCAAATGCGAGTACAAAGCAATTCACGTTCTGTAGGACGCAAATTTACTGAATATTCAGAAACTCGCGTTTCGTAAAACGCGAATTCTTATAATTTCAACGCATTCATTAATATTTCAACCGTTTCGTTTTTACTGCGATAAATACCCGACGCTTTATCTCATTATATCGTTGAATTTGCGTCATGCAAAATGCAAGTTCATTTTACTGCATATTTAAATAAAGCCAACGAATAGGACAAGCCACATCGGATTGAACAAGTGTATCTTTAAACGCGAATTTGGAATCCGCGTTTTGCAGAACGCGAGTCCTGCTTATGTGTGCCGAATGGGGGTATTTTTCCAAATGTACTTCAAAGGGGGGTGGATATCCAATTTTCCCCAAAAGGGAATATTGAAACAATAAAGCCGTTCGAAGGTGTATTTTTGGGTTTTTCCTCTTTCGAACCAAGTTGAACGGATAATTATGAAAAGTGATATAACCTTGAAAAAAAATTAAATGAAAAATCAGTTTTTAAATTATATTTTTTATTTGCTTTTAGTCTTTAAATTATTTTTTTGTCAAAATAAGTTTTTAAGTTATTATTTTTTATTATTTTATGTCTTCAAATTATTTTTAATCAAAATAAGTACCTAAATTATGTCATTTTTCTTTTTTAGTCCCTAAATTATCTATTGGTTAAAAAAATTGTGATGTGTCAATATCTTATTAGTTGAAATAATTTTTTTTGACTTAACTAACTATCGGACTTAAAGTGACCAGAAATAATAGTTTAGGGGCTTATTTTGACTAAAGAATAGTTTAAGAGCTAAAAATAAATAAAAGGTATAGTTTAGGGTTTATTTTTTATTTAAGCAAAAAAAAACACAAACTTTTTTACTGTATTGGATTCTACGCAAATTTATTTTTTTTTAACGATTTTTACTTAGGAATGAGAAGAAGAATTTTATTCTCGATAGATCTTGAATCCACAACTAAAGAGAAAAAAAGAGAAAATGTCAACTGAAAACTTTAACCATATGCTCTAAAAATTATTGACACGCAATTTCAAATTTTAACTGCTTATTTTAATTGAGATTGTGTTTAATTTATGTTTTATAATATTTAATTCAACTTTCCTTTTAATTTTATTTCAACCTTAATCATTCAGTTTTCGAATTACTCATATTAATCAGTTGTTTGTCATCAACAGTCTAATTTTCTCCCTTCGACATCATAAATTTTTTTCATCATTGTAGAGAATTGACGAATCTCTCTCGTGGTATTGATTGTCCTTGTCATTTTTGCTTTTCTCTCTATTTACTGTGTTGAATTTTTAGGGGAAAGTAGAGACTACCGTCTTTCGAAAGTAGATCTCTAACATGTGTTCGGATGAGTTTTTCTGTGGTGGCTTGGGGTGAGGCGGCACCTCCACCATAATCAGTTTTTATTTTTATTTTTTTTATGTCGGTTTGAATCTATCTATGTGTATCGATTTGGTTTTATTTGGCGGTCAGGTCTTTAGATCTTTTATTTTTTTTCGACGATAGTCAGGGTTTAAGTTGTTTAGGTCGACAGAAGACCTTAGTTACGATTTTTGGCTCCTCCTCATTCTTTTAGACCATCAGGCAACGACAACTTTTCGATCCAGATGCGATGACCAAACGATAGTTTTCTCGTTACATTCCTCTACACAGTCATCCTTTAATACCCTTAAAACAACATGCAATTGAAGAAGATGATGCTGATTCTATTTGTGCTTCGATTTTTGTTTGGTTTTGAAAGCTGTTTTGTCTTCCACTGTTGTGTTTTCTTATGTCCATGTTTTTCTTGTGATTTGCTTTTCTCTATTTATGTTTGTTACTCCGATTGAAATTGTGTGCTTGCACCATTTGTGTGTTGTTATTTCTGGGATTGTGTTAATCTCAACTTCCTTTTTCTTTGTATTTATTTTTTTTTTGAATGAAGCCGACTTCTTGTTCAAAAAAAATCACATTATCAATTTATCTCTAATTATTTGTTGACTTTAATTTTTTATTAATTTTTGAGCTACATAGACATTAACTCCACTTTCAACCATCGCTCGTCATGACTGTCACCATGTCTATCGTCGTTATCTTCGACTATTAGACCTCAAATTTTTCAGCTCACCATATTTTGATCTCCCGAGTCCAAATATCAAAAAATTTCTGACCAACAAACCACTTCTATTTGTCCCTTACCATCAGTTCAAAGAACTAATCGTTTGAGTTCTAGCTCTAAAGAACCAATCATTTCTTTGTTGAATAGTTAAAATTCAGAAAGCAATTAAAAATAGAAAAAGGAACTCACTTGCGATCGGAGCATCCATTTGAAAACCTCTAACGATGAAGAAGTCTCTTTTAGAACGAAGAGCAATTTATTTCTGTTCGGACTCCATTCAACAATAGATGGCTAAGATTTGATAACAAAAAATTAAAGCGTTCAAATGTTAAATATGTTGAGTTTGGGGCATTTTCGATTAAAATACAATTTTACGTTCAGGAGAATGAAAATAAGTTTGGGAAAAATTTTGGGATTCATCGAATGTTGTCAAGGACACTAATAGTAGCAGGTCGTAACGAGTGGTGATCAAAATTTGGACATCTTAAAAGAAACGAAAAGAAAAAAAAAAGATGAAATAAGGGAAATAAGAAAAATGAGTTTTTATAAAGATCCAAAATGATGTCGTTTTAGTGTCAACTTGATTTTTTTAAAATACCATCATTTTGGTGATGTCTGATGAACAAAATTTTTTACTCCTTTTCGATTTTTCTTTCTATACCCAACACTAAAAAATAAAAGTCTAAATCCTAATAAATTCTAAATCTTAAATCATAAACTCTAAAACCTAAAAATATACCTTATTCTCAATTCCCTAAACCCTAATTCTAAACCTTAACCCTAAACCTTAAATCAATTTTTTTGCGTAGAGACATAAATAAGGGCACCAAAAAAATAAAAGATTTTTATTCATCGTCTGACATGTCATAACGACGTGACCAAAACAAGAGTAATTCAAAAGTTGAATGATTTCTTTTTTTTAATTTTAGTGACTAAGATAATAACTAAAAGGAAAATTTAACGGTAAAACAAAATTGACCTTTTTTATAAATACATAATTTATCTTTCTATGTACATTGGTTCAAATATAAACTATTTACCATATTGAATTTAAGTCCTTTTATTTTTACAATATTGTTATTATGTTCAAAATGATAATATTATTTTTGGTTTGAGCCAAGGTATCCACCGCCGATAGCACTGACTAATTTCTTCGCCGCGAGTGCTTTCACTATGAGGTAAACGGCTGGCCATGAAATATACTTCATTCCTATTGGTAGAAATTGAACTCCTGAGTTAATGGATGATGTGAGCAACCACCACACCACACCACATCTCACGGTTAAAATGACAATCTTATTAATAGATGTGTTTAAAGTTATGTGGCCATGATTGATTGAGTTTAGTTTGTTAATATTGTCTCGTGTATAATCACGTGAGAATGTAAGATTAAATATATTTAAATATTATAATATTTTTTATGAGAGAAAAAAATTATTTAGTATAAATATTATATCAAATTATATATTAAAAAAATTATGTCATAAAGAAATATTTTTTAAAGCATTTAATTTTTTTAAAGTAAAATATTTAACATTATGATTGTTAGAATTGGATCAGTCGATTGAATTTAGAATTAATGGTTAAAATCGACATAATGAACAAATAGTTCAACAGTTTTGAGCCGGATTTTGAATTTTTAAAATATTTTTCATTTTTATTATTTTTCTATTTTTAATTATTTTAAATCAATCGAATCTAAAATCAATAATCTAACCAAATTGACCACCAATTCGATTTTGACAACACTATTCGGCATCACTGAATAAACCAAAAACAAGTCCACCGAAAAATTCAACAACGCTTCATATATTATTTTTTCAAACGCCATTTTCAAAATTTTTCCTTTGAATTTCCGATCTCCGCACAGAGCTGAATATTTCAGGTATTCGATCTTTTAAAATTTCCCATTTTCTTTCCCCGGTTCTTTGATTTTAATACCAATTTATTCTCATTTATTTGCTGATTAATTTGTAAAATAATAATGATTAGCACCTAGGGTTTTGGTTTTATGTAGGCTTGATTTTAATTAGTTTGAGAATATATTTTGGTTTGATTGGCTGATAGGTATGGATTTCGTAGGTTTTTAACTAAATTTTTCTAGCTTAAGTAAGAATCTCCTTTTATCTGCGTCGAATTAATTAAATTTAATGCTTTGTATTTGTTATCAGTATCTATATGTATGTATTCTATGGATTTTAAGGGTTTTTGCCCCTTTGAATAAGAATGTCTATAGTGAACTCCTTTAATCATTATTCCGTGCTCATTCACTAGCAGTTGCTCAATACTTTTTTGGTTATGTTAATAATTGGTATTAAGTAGATATGTATGGATACTGACTTAGAGCTGCTTTTACCTGCATCATTGTCTTCTGGATTATGCTTCCCTCAGGTTTATGAAGATTTCATAATTTTTATTCTACAGTGGCAACCTCATTTTTTTAATGAGAATAACTGAAATTGTGTCTTTTCCTTCTTTTGTGCTGGTGCCTGCAATCTGTTAAAGTTTTAGTATTCCTGAAGTTTTATGCAGATTACTTGTGTGCTACCGTAGGTGCTATTGGTTGGGTGGTTGTTGCAGGTAGCTAATCTCACGCATGGAGGATGCCAAAGAACAGAAACAAGTAGATGAAAACGTTGCACAAGAGCCTGAAAATTTGGTGCCACCACCATCTGAAGAGGAGGTTTTGATCTTTTCTCACTTCGTTTTGGGATGTTGATTGATCAAAGATCTAAGCCATGTACTGGATTACATTTTTTTTCTGAAGGGTTCTATAGTTGTACTGATTTACTTATTTCTTTATATATCTATTTTAGGCAGCTATAAAGAAAAAATATGGAGGAATTATGCCCAAGAAACCACCACTAATCTCTAAGGTAATTTCTTGGAAAATTGAAATGTTTCGGTTTTCTGGCTTGTGCTGTTTCTCATTTATGTTTTTCATTTTTGATCTCAGGACCATGAACTATTTTGATTCTGCTGATTGGGCACTTGGAAAGGTACTTTAATGATTCCCACCATCCCCTATGAATCTAACCTTTTATTTATTTTTGTTATTTTAGCAAGGCAATGCTAATGAATCCAGATTATACTGATGTTTTTAATATCGTTTGATGTTCTTGGATGCTAACAGCAAGGTGCTGAGAAGCCCAAAGGACCACTTCAAGCCCTCCGTGCCAAATTGCAGGTATCAACTCCATGCTTGTAAAAAAAATATAATGTTCTCTCGTGTAATGGGATGACTTCCTTGAACTAGATATATATTTAATCCGGATCTCACAGAAAACATATGATTATATATATATATATAAGCATTTTAAATCAAGAAGCTTTTGGTTGAGGTGGTAGCTGCCTCATCCCCCTAAGGGTGAGAACAAAGTTCGAACCTATCGAAGTGCACTTATTGGGACTGCTTTACATTAAACACTAATGGCTTGACTGTGGTTAGTTCTAATCTATGTTACTCAGACTCGAGTGCAATTGTCGAACACAAGTATGTATCCAACTCGTAAAATGAGGAGTCTAAGCAACAAAGGTCCTAAGTCCAATGTGGCTTGGGGATACCCTAGGTTTACACCAAAATGCATGCATTTTAAGATTTTTAGTGAATTCCTCTGATTAAGGAGAGAAACCCAGTGGCTAGTCCCTTGCTAGTGCTTGAAGATGAGTTTGTTCAATGAACGCTTAAAGCAATTTGGTCCACATGTATAGGATTCTCTTATTGGCCAAAGGTTAAAATCAATCTGGTATATTTTATTCAGACTCTTTAATTTGGTCACTCATAAGCCTCTTAATCGGCTCAAAGAAGTGACTAGAACTTTTACAGGTATGTAGGAGCAAAAGAGTTTGCCATATGTAGATCCTCTTAGGCCTTTAACTACTGGAGCAAAATGCTTTCTTTTATTGGTTCTGCAGAGGTCTCGCAACATCATGTTAAAATAAATAACAAACAATGGTTTCGTTGGGATTTTTTGATTTACTTGCTTTATAAGTTTATATTTATGTTGGGAAACGGAAAATGATGTAAGAAGTCTTATAATCTAGCATTTGCATCAACATGACCTAAACTTTAACATGCATCCAATACCTTAATTATATATTTTATTTGGTACTGGATTGACATGATGCAATTTGTTGTTTCTTCTACATGATTAATTTTTCTTGCATTTATGCCGACTTTCTTTCTGATGATTTTTAGGAAGAGAGCATTTATGATTTCTTACTCAAGATATATCCATAATAATGTTGTAACGAAGTTTGTAATTCAACCCTCACTTTTAGGAAATAGGAAAATAAAAGGGTTTTAGGATGGTAGGTTGGTCGTAGACTCATAGATTACCTTTTCTTCCTGTCCTATTTCGTGTTCTGCGAGTTAATTCCGTTCCACGCAATTGTTTAGTACTCTTATGCTACTTATGATTATTTTTGCTCAGTTTTCAGCCCTCACAACAACAAACACATATAGGAAGCCTCCTCGTGCCCCATCAGATGGTGAAGGTATGCCTAGTTATTGACATAACAAACTCCTAGGGACTAATGTTATTTTTGCATCAACGTTCCTTTTCTCTTTATTGATCATGGCATCATGTTAGATGGAGGGAGTGCTCAACCAGAGGGTGGGACTGCCAATGAATGAGAAACTGCCCTTAATCTTCCGATCTTGTGAGGACTATTGATTGTTATTCGAATACCTAGATGATAAGGTAATGAATAATTTTCAACTGTTTCCATGAATAAAACTCGGTGAAAGATGTTTCGATTTTAGTTAAGTTCGACTAATTACAAAATGTTTATGCAGTTTGAGAGTTGTGGGAACTGAAAATGTCTATTGTTCCAAGGCTTTTCGAATATGGAACATTATTCTTCATGATATAACTTTTCCCTTTTATTCAAATCGTTTTCTTCTATGTTAGGTTTGTTGCATGGTTCTATGGAAAGTGAACCAGTCATTTCACATGTACATGGCATTTTAAAGGGCACACTTTTTTATTTGTTTTCCTTCTATAATAATATTTTAAATAAAACACTAGCCAGTATTATACAAAGGGTTCATTTACTTAGTAATGGAGCCATTTATTTAGTAATGGTGCCACTTACTTCATGTGTAAATAATAATAATAATAATAATAATAATAATAATAATAATAATAATAATAATAATAATAGTTTCAATTATCAGTTGACCTAGTAGGATGATACCCTACGCTACTTAAACAAGGTCTAATTCCGGAGCTGTAAATGAAACAAACAATGTTGTTTGTTGAAATGGTGGTTCTCAAAGTGAACCTTTGCAGTTATGGGTATGAAAATATTATTTTATTGGGGAAGGAGTTACTCTTGGAATGGGAGGGTTGTCTTCTAAATTTTTTGATATAATGATATTTTAAATTTTCTATCTAAATATTAATTAAATATGTCTTTTGTCCCATCTAAAATTTAAATTTAAATATTTAACCGATTCTTAACTCTTTTCAAAGTTGCTATAAAACAATATGAAATACTGTTGCTATAAAACATTTTTTTATTTAATAAAAACAACTTTTTTAGGTATTATATGGAGTTATTAGGAGGCTTATTATAAAAATAGGTGCTCAAACTATATATATATATATATTTTTAAAATTTTAGGTGTTCAAACTATTTGTTGGTGTTCAAAGTATTTGTTAGTAAAAGTATATGTGTAACGTTTCATTTCGGTAATTTTGCCGCACGATTCAAACGTTGTTTGTCATCTTTTTGGCCGTCGTTTGCCGTTTATCATTTGAATGAAAATTTTGTATTTGACGTTTGATTGGGACATCATTTGTCGTTTTTCGACGAGAGTGGTGGGCGGCGGCGTGGCTAGATTTGAGTGTTAGGGTTTTCGAATTTGGGATTATTTTGTGAATTTTGAAAATTTTAGGTTTTTTAAATTAAGTTAAAAAATAAAAGAAATTAAGAAAGAAATAAAAAATAAAAAGGCTTTAAGGGTTGGGTTGCAAGAAGCCTTTGAACTTTTGAGTAAAAATCATTTAAGCCTCAAAATTTTTTTTTGCACCCAATTAAACCCTTAAATAAAAAAAATTAATTAAGCCTTTGAACAAAAAAATGAATTAATTAAGCCCTTTGACATCTTTGGGAAAAGAGTTGTTGATGCTTTGGCATCCTTGGGCCGAGATGAACCAGTGGGGCATTGCTTATTTGAGTCAGCCTAATTGATTCAACAGGAAGCTGTTATTTGCATGTTGGTCGTATAGTTTTTCTTTGATATACGTTATATTGGTACAATTTTATTTAATACACTGCTAAAGTGCTCATCACATTACGCCTTGGACATGACTTTAATGGCAATGGGTTTTCCTTTTTTCATTTGATCATTATATAACAATCCATTTCAGCCAAAACTTGTGAATTTAAACCATAGTAAAACTCCAACCGTGCATTCAATTGAATATATCAAAAGTTAAATGAACATGAACAAATCCTCGATCACCATCTGTGACAATTTCTCAAGATGTTAAAGTTTTTATCAAAGAAAGCATTTTACAATTTCGGGTCACCGTCCTCTGTATCTGTTTCAGCCGGCAAGGCCAAGTAAAGCATTGCAAAAGAACACACAATCTTGTCATCCAACTGATTCTTTTGTATACAATGAGCAGACACCGGGGTAGAGGGGATGGTTGCCGGATGTCCAAGATGACGGGTCTTTTACATACCTGTGGCAGGAATTCCATTATTTGGAACATCTAAAGCAGATCACTTGTGCAAATGGCAGGTTCCCCAATCAATGTGCAAGAGCAATTAAAGGGCAATG
This sequence comes from Hibiscus mutabilis, assembly GCA_019671005.1. Classification (NCBI taxonomy): domain Eukaryota; kingdom Viridiplantae; phylum Streptophyta; class Magnoliopsida; order Malvales; family Malvaceae; genus Hibiscus; species Hibiscus mutabilis. Next base: position 17,264,131 of record CM033748.1, read on the forward strand.
GAAGCTCGGATGAAGCTAAATAATGCATAATTCATGCCCGAACTTTCATATGCATTTTATGTAGTTGACCAAATGCTTATGGCATGAGAAATGTGTTGAGCATATGAGCCAAATAAAACACAATCGTATTCACAGACTGTATCATCAACTTAAAGTTGAGTTGTATCCATTATTGTCCTGCATCAAAATAGACAAGCTTTGATCAAAGGCACTGAGCTGAAAAAAAGATTCATGATTCTTTTATTTCTTCATTTGCATGCACTATGTGTCAAATATATCAATTAAATTAAACAATTAACAGGTAGATATTATAACAAATGGGAAACAGAAATGTTTTCCTTCACTAAAATATATAATCACGCGTTATAATTTAGAATTATAGAATTCATAGGCTCAACCATGTTCCTCCTATGGTCAAAGCAAACAGAAAGTGATAACCCTTGTATACACATTTTCCGTTTTATTTTTCTTTACAATGAAACATAAACAGTTTTTGAAGTAATTATTTGCAATCTTCTAAGAACCTTATGTCTGCTTATTAAAAAGTTTCACAAATAACATAGAGCAGAGAAGGTAACACCTGTCCAAGTAAAACACATACGGTGAAACATATAGATGCCAATGCACATATAACTGCAGCAACATAAAATGATTAGGAACCAAAAGTCCAAATCCATTCATAAGGACTCTTTCCAGAAACAGAAGTGCGGCAATTATTTAGTGATGGATGCTGTAACATACTGCAAAATCCTGTGATTCACTCTCTTTGGCTTTCTTGTACCGAGCTTTATGCTCAAGATACTCTTCCAGCTCTTTCTCCAACTTCTCAATGAATTCACTTGTATGATCAAGGGATTGTCCGTACTTGTATTTTTCCAAAGCCTGGAATATTTGAACAGGAAAAGCTAATCACACATTCAAACAAAAGGCTAATGAACTGTTCACCTCCCCCTAAAGAGTCAGCGACAAGGAAACTACAGTATCCTTTTCAACGCAAAACAACTTAACTAGAGAGAGAAAAATTAGATGCAATACAAATTTACGTCAAATGTAAAACTGAATTATCCTTAACATGATAGCATAAATCAATCCCCAACTACTATAAGACCTAAAATTCCATTCATAACTTTGAAGCATCAATTTCTACAAACACAAATGAGACTGACAACCTTTTTTTTCTTTGTGCACACACAATGCAAACAATAAAAAAAATCCCCGACGCATTAGGAGCTCCATACACCGATGCAAGCACAGATGAAAGGAAACAAAAGAAATCACTCAGAATACCACCAACTAATTCTAAAAGAGGAATCTTTAGAAAACTTCTGATAAAGCAACAAACAGATTATTAATGAAAGGCAAGAACTATTACTTTGTTTTTAGACAGGGTATCTGCCGGAGACATGGTTTTTGGCTGCACATAATTCTTTCCTCGGTAGAAAATTATAGTATTGTTAGGTTTGATGTCAATCACAATGCCTTTGCTAAGTCGAGTAAGTTCTTCAGCATATTCATGAACCTGCCCTGGTTTGCAAGGCTTGCAAGTGACCTTCACAGTTTCATGTTTCTTCCAATGCAGATGCATATTGAGAACAACACCTCCAAATACTCCTCGTCTTCCAACTTGGACATAGTTATTTTTCTTCTCACCAGTACGCTTTAGGTAGTGTTTCTCTTCCTCAGTTAAAATTTCAGGATCATACGCTTCAGCTGGGGCCTTGGGAATCTCAAATTTTCTCAATTTTTCAATCAACCATGCTTCTTTTCTTTTGGCCTGACGTATTTACAAAGATAACAATAAAATTAATCGCTTTTAGGAATAAATTCAGAAAATTAAGCTCAGGTGAACTTGACAAGACTGAAAGAAGAAGAAAGAAATCTCCACATGTTAGGCATCACAATCACAATATTCCTCTTTTACCAGTGACAACTAAGAAAGCTTAAATCCACAAAAAGTTAACCAAAATGTGAACTATAGTTAAATGCGAAGCTATCTGACCTTTTCGAGTTTATATCTAATCCTAACTTCTGGATTTGGTGAATTCATCTTCTTTTTGGCCTTTAGACGATAGAAATGCAGTTCATTCAGTTTTGCCCTTTTAGACACTTTCCTCTTTCTATTTGTAGAAACATATCTACCCGGTGGCTTATGAAAAGAAAACCTGATAACATCCTTGTCCGTTTGTAGCTCAATTGATGCATTATTCAAATATCTTGCATGCAACCATTTGCAAAGAATGTTGTGATGCTGAAATACGTTTGGCTTCACCAGCATCGAAGAATCAAAAGGAGAGGCTAGATACGATGCATGTGATGAATCCCTCATAACACTGTAGCTTCTCTGGTTTGCAAAAGTGATGCAATTAGGGCATTGTCTCGACCAAAAGGACTCATTTTGAATAAAACAACAGAACTTGAGTAAAGAATCCCTGCAATAAAAGGAAAACTAATCTGTCACCAACTTTGACAGATTAGAGCTCAAAATTTCCATTTGAGAAAAAAAAAGATCCAGTTGTAGACATTATTTCCCTTTGCAGACACAAAATACAAGTTTCATCACAGTTCATCTTTAAAACCAATAATCTATACCTCTAGAATGTTGACAAAGGACGTAAAATTAAATTTTCCAAATCCTCTCTCCTGCCTCTTAATTGCAGCAAAGCAAAGAAAATCTCATGTAAACTTAGCATTCAAATTCTCTAACACTAACCATAAATTTTCACAAAATCACGAGAAATAAAAAAATGAGAAAAATAAAAGAAAACGTGATAAACAAAAGCAAGATTCAAGGTCAGAAGAACAATAAGTAATGAAAAATCCCCATAAATTCATAGATTTTCCCAGCATGCAGTAAACTAAATTATAACCTTCAAAACAAAATGGAGCAAACCTTTTGACAGCGAATGTAAATTGCCGGCTAATCTGTCGAATTGAAGCAATAACTGCCATTATCATCTCACAAAATCAAATTTGTAATAGAGAATTTTTATACCAAGCTCTAATACTTGAGAGAATCAGATGATTCATTAATTTTGCCAAGTTGCGAAAAAAAAGGAAACCATGAGCTCGAACAAGACCAATGTTAAGCCTAACACTGCGTTAAGGCCCAAAATCGGCCTACGGAAACAGAAAATCAGCAAAGGAAGAAGTGAATCAACTAAGCTGAATTTAGGGTTTCTTTTAAATTGAAATTGGGCTTGACCTTTGTGAATTATGCTTCCAATTATGTCTTTATTAAATTGGGTTGTAAATTGTAATGTTTATTATATATCGGGGCTTGATTTAAAAAATAATAAATTAGTAGCATATAAATTTAATCTTTAACTTCTATAAATTATTTTAATTTAATTCCAATTTTAAAAAATTATTTTTAAATATTTTAATATTTTATTAATTTAGTCTTTATTAATATATTTTTATTTCCCACCACGGATAAAAATAAATGAATGAAAATAAAAAAAGAATTGAAACCTAGATAAATTAGGGGTAAATAGTTGAACATAACCGCTGAACCAAATTCATTTATTTTAAACATTTCTAGAAATAAAGTCTATGAAATTAACTATAAAAATGAATTTATAATATAATATATAATGACCAACCATTTTACAACAATTACATATTTTAATGAACATTTTATAATAATTAAATAATTTAATAATTATTTTGTAGCAAGTAATATATTATTTATTGTTAAAGATACTTAACGGCTCAATGTCTATTTTGTAACAAAATTTAAATTTTAATGTTTTGTTTATAACTTTTAAAAATTTAATGCTAAAAAACTTATTTTGAGATAAATTAATGACTATTTGTAAACTTTAACCTTTAATCAATTGTATGAGCTTTTAAAATATTTTTTTGAATAAGTCGTATCGCTTCATTAGTAGAAACAAGTAGCAATACAATCAGTTAAGGTTAGTGAGAACCTAACAAGTGTTCCAGTGGAAAAGCGGATGATGTTCATCTTAGGAGATACGGGTTCAAATCGCTATGTCTACATGGTGTATGCGCATTGTCAAAGGATTTAGAATATCTATGAACAAATACTACTTTGTAATCACCTTTACGCTATTCAAAAAAAAGTTAAGGTTAGTGAAAAACGTACATTAAGAAGACCGAGCATTCGATCAAGGAGTTAAAAAATGTTGAGTTAGTGGAGTTTGAGAGTTTTATTTTATAAACTTTATTTAAAATTTTGTCGAGTCGAGTTTACAAAGTTCAAGTCGAGTCAAGTTCGAGTTTATGTTCAAATTTAATTGTAAACATTAATAATGTTACGGTACTAATTAGCTTCAATTTAAATGGTTTCCTATAACCATATAGAATACACATAAATATTTATTATCATTTGGAAAAAAAAATAAGGAATATATATATATATATATATATATATAATTGAAAGACTTGATTCGAACTTTAAAATTAATTCACTAATTAATTTTTTTTTTGAGTTGAATAATTTCGCTCGAGCCGAGTTTTGACCACCCTAAGCAGTGAGCAGGAAACTAGGGCATGGCAAAAGGAGGAGGTGAACCAATACCAAGGCAGATAGTATCTGTTGCCGTATGAAGTGGAGTTGTTGCAAAGAGATATGCAGCATCCTTACCAGCATGACGACTGTTTCTCAGATGATCACCTCACCACCACCATACCAGAAATCTGGCCTAGTAGAGGAGGCTCGGACAATGCAGAACCTGCGAGTAAACCAGAGGTCCGACCGAATTGGAAACGCTGATAAACATGCCATAGCCTCTGCGAGCACCCAAATCCGTCCGGCACTCACTTTTTTATTCGTTCGTGTTTGAAATTTTCTTTTTAATGTATTTAAAAAATGTTCGCCTGATTTCAAATTAAAAAATGTGGAGTTGCCACCGATCATGTTAAAAAGGTAGACCGGACACTAAAATAAAACCAGATATTCAAAAAATTAGGGTTCAAGAGTTGGTTACGGATGGGGAAGGATTAGCACCCCACACCGCCCAAAATTGGTACCTAGCCGATTATTTAAAGTCTGGGTGTTGGAAATTGAGAATTCGGTTAAAAATTAAAATCGATTCTTGAATGCATGAAAATGTTCTAAATATTTAAAGAAACGTTCCGTTATTTAGAATAACCGAGAAATTCACTTCTCTTTACGCCCGGAAAATGATTTCTCAATTTTCTAAATAAAAGAAAATTCCCTTAAATATCGTATCCTAAAATGATAAGGATATTCTTTTATTTATGTATATCGAGAATGTCGCATCCCTTTACGCCTGAGACACTAATTCTCGAACTGCCTAAATAAAAGAATAATACCCTAATCTTTAACTTATCTAATTTTTATGATGCAAAAATACGTATGCACTTAATATAATACTTACGGTAAAATACTTTTAATATTTATATTTATCAAAAAAAAATTATATATGTATAAAGTTAGTAGTTCTTATATATATATATATTTAAAAAATATTATTTTATACATATATTTAAAATATAATATTTAAAGTAAAATATATGTATTATTTATTAAAATATACTTCTATACATATTAAGTTAGTAATTATATATATATTAAAAAACAGTTTATTATGATTTTTTATATTTATTCTAATTAAGAAAAACATTGTATTTTATTTTACGAAATATACACGAAACCTTGTATAAAAATTGTACATGAACATATGTATAAAAAAACATATATACATATCTTATATATAATATTAATATATACGATACAAAGAAAATTATTTTTTGCATAATAATAATATAGTATTTACTACTACTACTACTACTAATAATAATAAGTATGCATGAATCACATTAAAATGCATAAAACAACCTAAAATTAAACATCAAGAATTAAAATGCATGAACATGAAATTACAAGGCATGAACTAAAGATTGCTGGACTAGAATGAAACATATGTAATATATAGGGAAATAAAGGTAAATAAATGGAAATAAAGTGCAGGAAAAAAGTAATGAAAAGTAGTGACTAAATTGAACTAAAATATAAACTAAAAGCCACAAACGAAATGAAAAAAAGATGATAGAAAACACGCATTAAAATGAGAGGGACCAAAAATACCACAGATGGAAGTGAAAATGGGTTAAGGAAAGGAGGACTGTCATGGTAATTATACCATTAAAAAGACGCGGATCCTCCCCGGGTCACCGCGTCGGGTTGGGGCATGAAACGGTGCCGTTTTGGCTACCAGTTTCAAACATAAGCGTTTTTTCATTTTTATTTCGAGCAAATAACTAAAAAAACCCAAAAGCTTATTGTTCTACTTCCATAGCCAACCCTAGAGAGCAGCGTCATTCTCCTCATCAGGGCCAGTCATTGGCGGCCTCACGGCGAGCAACGACGACGACTTCACGGCTAGGTAAGATTCAAAAACCCCTTTTTGATTTGTTTTGATTCGAAATAAAAAATAAAGAGAAAAAATTGATTCGAAATAAAAAAGTTTACCCTTCAATTTGTTTGCATTGATTTCGAATTTTTTCTTACAAATTTTCCCTTTTCTTCTTCAGATTTCTCCCCTTTTTCTATCAGATCCCCCTCTCTATTTTTCTCTGATATTTTTTGAACTTTTTCTCTAATTTTTTCGATCTAAAGGCCCCTTTACATCTCTTTGGTTCGGTTATTATATAACCAAATTTGAAAACAAAAATAATCATCTCATTTGCCTGTTGCAGATCTGACTGATGATAGGGTGCCAGATTTGAGCCGGATTTTCGGCCGAGTAGGGCGGCTGAAACAGATGGTAGGTCATTATTTTGGTTTAGGGTTTATAGGTTAGGGATTCTAGGTTTAATTTGGGGATTTATTTTAATTAGGGTTTTTGGATTTTTGGATTCGAATGACTGTCGGCAGTGGGGGATGATGTAGGCGGCGATGGCGGTTTCATCAGGGTTGGGAGCCGGCGGCAGTGGTAGCAACTGGTGATGTGGACGAGGGCGGCTAGGGTTTAAATATGTTGAGTTAGGGTTAGGGCTTAGTTTTAGGTTTGGGTTATTGGGTTACAAGTTTAGGCCGGGTTGTCTGGGTTTTGGTTTCGGGTTTGGGTAACCCAGATGAAACGAGTTATTACAGCTGCCCCTCTTTGCTCATTGTTGTGTAACATCAATATAGCAAAGACTAAAAATGGCCTGTTTTATCTAGTTCAGTTGATCTTATCCCCTCTTGACGTATGTCTTCTTTCTTCAGTAGATCTTTTTCTTTGACGCATGTCTTCTTTCTTGTATTGATCGATCCACCTTGTCACTCTTGGGAAGCGAAATCTTCAAAACATGGGGTTGTCTATTGGGGAAGCAAAATGAGAACAACTTGCAATATTATTGAGCCAAGCTAATACCTAAAGACAATTTGACCCAGCTGCGACACTGACGAAGAGGCAGGGTCTACAAATTCGATCCAGCTGCAACACTGACGAAGAGGCAAGACTGAGGGATGAAAACTCCAATGTCTGATCCAGCTATAGTTCTGACGAAGAGGCAAGATCAGAAAACTAAAAATTTCTTATTCTTCTTTTTTTCTCTTTTTTTATTTTTTCTTTCGACTTATTTTTTTGCTTTTTACTTTTTTCTTTTCTTCTTTTCCTTTTTTCCTTTTTTTTGATTTTTTCTTTTTTTTCCTTTTTTTGATTTTTAGCTACAACATTAATAAAGAGCTTGAAAGTCAATAAATTTGGACCCATCCACACCATCAACAGAGGGAAGAGAACAAATAACAATTTGTATTCCACTGCACCATCAATGGAGAAGCAGAACACTAACTGGAACCTTACTACACCATCAACGGAGGGACAAGATCGGACGATAATTTGGATTCTACCTAGCCATCAACGAAGAAGTAGAACATTAATTGACTACTACACCATCAACGGAGAAGCAGGATTGAATAACAGCAACTTATACCCAGCCACACCATCAACGGAGGGACAAGATCGGACGATAATTTAGATTCTACCTCGCCATCAACAGAGAAGTAGAACATTAACTGGAACCCTACTACACCATCAACGGAGAAGCAAGATTGAATAACAGCAACTTGGACCCAGCCACACCATCAACGGAGAGATAAAATCGAACGGTAATTTGGATTCTACAACGCCATCAACGGAGAAGTAGAACACCAACTTGAACCCTACTACACCATCAACGGAGGAGCAGGATTGGATTTCAGCAACTTGGACCCCATCCACACCATCAACGGAGGGATAAGATCGAATGGTAATTTGGATTCTACCTCGCCATCAATAGAGAAGCAGAACATTAACTGGAACCCTACTACACCATCAACGAAGAAGTATGATAGCAGCAACTTGGACCCAGCCATACCATCAATGGAGAGACAAGATTGAACGATAATTTGGATTCTACCTCGCCATCAACGGAGAAGCAGAACACCAACTTGAACCCTACTACACCATCAATGAAGAAACATGATCGGATTACAGCAACTTGGACCCCAGCCACACCATCAACGGAGGGATAAGATCAAATGGTAATTTGGATTCTACCTCGCCATCAACAGAGAAGTAGAACATTAACTGGAACCCTACTACACCATCAACGGAGAAGCAGGATAGCAGCAATTTGGACCCAGTCACACCATCAATGGAGGGACAGGACCGAACGATAATTTGGATTCTACCTCGCCATCAACGGAGAAGCAGAACACCAACTTGAACCCTACTACACCATCAACGGAGAAGCATGATCGGATTACAGTAACTTGGACCCCAGCCACGCCATCAACGGAGGGACAGGATCAGATGGTAATTTGGCAACTTGAAACTAGCCTCATCATCAATAGAGGGACTAGATCGAATGACAACAACTTGGATCTTACTATACCATCAACGAAAGAGCAAGATCGACGAATGATAGCAACTTGATTTTTTTTAATTTTTCTCTCTCTTGATTTTTTTGACTTTTTTCTTAACTTTTTTCTTTTTGATTTTTTCTTTTGAGTTTTTTTTAATTTTTTCTTTTTTTGATTTTTTTCAATTCTTTTTTTGACCTAAAACTATAAGGAGGATACAAGATTGGAAGAGAAAAATTGGTCTAGTTGTACCATTAACAGAGAAATAAGGCATTGACAAAAATTTGATTTGCTGCACCATCAACGGAGAAGCGAGATTTGGAAAATGTAGGATCTGCTACACCAACGACAAAGCGAGATCTAGAAGAAGGTTTGGATTTGTTGCATCATCAACGGAGAAACGAGATCTTCAAAATGTCTAAACTGCCACACCATTATCGGTAAAGCAAAATTTGGAAGTGTTGGTCTATCACCAATAACGAAAGCAAGATCCGAAAAAGTTACTTCTGCTGCTATACTGGCGAAGAAGTATGACCTAAAAGTGGGAAAAATTAATCAGTAAATGTTCAAAAGTTTTATTGCTGGTACCTTTTATTTAGATGCTTCAGCATCTTTTATTTGGCCTCCTCTATAACTAAGGTTAGCCGTCGTGATTGCCCCCATATTGAGGATGTTCGGTCTCTTTCGGGGACCTGTTTATATATACAAGCAAAAAATGCATGAATGTATCTAATTTTATGCCTAAATACATGTGTCTGCCCTAAATGCGTGGTGATTTTGGTATATGCACTTAATCAAAATATAAGATGAAAGCAGCTAAATGTTTGAATGTGACATGATTTTTCTGGCCCTCAATAGGATGCCCTTGACTTTTCACTGGTCCTACTGGGCAATTGGTTTTGTACACGAGGATGCCCCATTCTCCTTTAGGTCCAATCTTCTTCCTTGAAGTCAATCTCTTTAGGAGAATGCCCTCAAAATGCCCATATAGAAAATTACTTGAAAATTTTAACATAATGCCCCCATATTTGGTTCTTAGCTGCATAAGTCATCTTACAGCTTCTGGTTATGTAGGAGTGCGATCGAAATATTGTTCTGAACAAAATGCATATTTCATTAAAACTTGTAGTTTTGACCCTTACAAAATATTCTCACTACCTTTGGGCTTAGAATGGTGAGACTGGTCCAAAAAGTATTAATTTGAAAGAGGTAAAAACTACAATGGACCTATTGGTCATGGTCAAAATATCTTGATGACTAGCCTGGCCAGAAAGAGTCATAATGGGGCATGCCCCCACATCTGATCACCGAGAATCTTAATTGGGACCTTCATGCTTCGATAAGGGATTTCTGATATTAGATGCCCTGCAGAGTTTTTAATACTTACAACACCGAGCTTGATGTACCTTTCTATCAGTCTCTTAAAGCCCCAACAATTCTCAATTGAGTGGCTAACTCGTCTTGCGTGATAATCACATCTTGCGCTGGGATCATACCATTTCGGGAATGGAGGTTGTACTGGGGCATGGTGGAAAGGTGCCACTACGTGAGCATTGAGTAGCTCTTTGTACAAATCCCCGTACGAAATTGGTAGTGGAGTAAACTCTATCTTTTCAGTGTTCTTTCTCTGACTCGGATCCAGGATTGAAGAACCTTGAGTATTTGCAACTTTGGGGGGTACCACCGTCATCGGCTTTGAATAACCAACATTATAAACTTCTGACGAGTTTACCTCATTGTTTCTCTTCCCATACGAAGGCTTCTTATGAGACGAACTTTCACTAACCTCGATCTTTCCACTTTTAACGATATTTTCAATGAGCTCACCAGATAACACTAGATCGACAACGTTGGTAGTTGCATTACCTATAAGGCGATCTGAGATTGAGCCCTCCAATGTTTGGATGAATATGACCACTGTCTCTTTTTCACCAAGAGGGTTGGACTTGTGCAGCTATGTCTCTCTAATGTTGCGCGTACTGTCTGAAGCTTTCATTTGACCTCTGTTTCATGTGTTGCAAAGTCCAACGATCAGGTACCATATCACTGACGTGTCGGTACTGCTCTAGAAAAGCTTTAGCCAAGTCTTTCCATGATTTTATCTGATGACGGCTCAATTGATTATACCATTGGGCAGCAGATCCTGATAGACTATCCTGGAAATAGTGTATCAGTAGCTTGTTGTCTCTGTCGTAACCTGTCATCCTCCTACAGAACATAGTGGGGTGAGCACGAGGGCAACTGGTTCCATCATACTTTTCAAACTCTGGGATCTTGAATTTGAGAGGTAACACCAAATCTGGGACAAGACTGAGTTCACTACATCAAATCCACTGAAGGTGTCCTCTACCTCCATAGCTTGCATCTTTTCTTCGAGTCATTTGCAACGCTCCTCGATCTCTTTCGATGTCTCATTTTTTTAATTTGTTAGATTCAATCAACTTGTCCATCTTGGAGATAAAATTTTTAGCCTGATTGCCCCTTAGTTTAGCTTCTGATGCGGCGGGAAAATTTACCGGGATAGAGGCACCAGCCTGAGGTGGTTGAGATTTTTCCATAGAAATTACCACTGGAGGGTTGGTTTAACGTTTAGCTTGAATAGGGGTGAACCTTGGAGGATATATAAGATCTTCATTTTCTTCCCCGGGACCTGCCCTAGGGTTGATAGCAGAGGCCTCTCCTTGTTCAGGAAACTTGTGTCCTAGCATCTGAGCTAATTTCACCAGTATGTCTTGTTGAGATTTCGCGAATTGATCCCTTATCTCTTGCTGGGCTTTGGCTAACTGGTCCTCCAGTTTTTGGGTTAAATCTGCCTGCAAAGTCTTCTAGTTTTGCAATCCTATCCAATCTGTCTTCGTTTGCCATCTTTGTCTTTCTTCTTGTTCTGTATGGATGTTGCATCGATTGATCTTTCATCTTTCCTGGTGTTACTGTCACAGGGCGTCCCGAGGATCAGTCTCAAAATGAATGCATGTAAAAAAACCAAAATATATGTCCTATATGTGAATGCATTGATGCAAAAATCAAAATGTCATGGTATGCCATACAATGAGTGCAAAAATGAACAGATATGATGTGATCACAAAAAATGGTCAGTTCGAATTAAATAATCAAATAAACAAATTAAATGGTAATTCAGGAAAGAATAAAGCGGATAAAAAAACTGTACATATAAAAAATGCATTAAAGCCTGAAAGGGTAACCGCTAAACGAGCAGAGTTTCACATGGCTCTAAAGGGTTGGCTCTTACGGCTCACTATATGCGATTCTGGTTCTAAAGAAGGGTACTCGAATTGTCCTCGTTGTCCCTTACTAAAGGTAGCAAGGCCGCCCCTGATCCTCACCCATTATAGGTTTCAAACGGACCAAGTTCAATTCAGGGGGACACATCCCTTATGCCTATACGAAGGTAACCCATACGAAAGCATAAGAAATATATCCCGAAAGCGATTCACCAACCTATACGGTGGTAACCCACACAAAGGCGGTATCACACTTTCACTTAAAAATGATGAATCTCGTGTAGAAAGCTCATGGAATGGAGCAAAATTAACTTAGTAATATTTACAGAAAAAAATAAAATGCATGTCTTAAAAACTGAATCATAGATTAAATTAAAATCGAATTCGCGAATTTCCAATGACAAAGACTAAAAAATAATCGACTCGTGGCTTGACTCTCTTTTTTTTCTAAAAATGTCCCTAGTGAAGTCGCCAGCTGTGAGCACCCAAATCCGTCCGGCTCTCACTTTTTTATTCGTTTGGGTTTGAAAATTTCTTTTCGATGTATTTAAAAAATGCCCGTCTGATTTCAAATTAAAAAATGTGGAGTCGCCACCGATCATTTTAAAAAGATATACCAGACACCAAAATAAAACTAGAGATTCAAAAAATTAGGGTTCGAAAGTCGGTTACGGATGGGAAAGGATTAGCACCCCCACATCGCCCAAAATTGGTACCTAGCCGATTATTTAAAGTCTGGGTGTTGGAAATTGAGAATTCGATTAAAATTTAAAATACAATTCTTGAATGCGTGAAAATGTTCGAAATATTTAAAGAAACGTTCCGTTATTTAGAATAACCGAGAAATTCACTTCCCTTTACGCTCGGAAAATGATTTTCGATTTTCTAAATAAAAGAAAATTACCTTAAATATCGTATCCTAAAATGGTAAGAATATTCTTTTATTTAGGGATATCGAGAATGTCTCATACCTTTACGCCCGGGACACTAATTTTCGAACTCCCTAAATAAAAGAATATTACCCTAATCTTTAACTTATCTAATTATTATGATGCAAAAATACATATACACTTAATATAGTACTTACGGTAAAATACTTTTAATATTTATATTTATCAAAAAAATCTATATATGTATAAAGTTAGTAGTTCTTATATATGTATTTTAAAAAAATTATTTTATACATATATTTAAAATATAATATTTAAAGTAAAATATAGGTATTATTTATTAAAATATACTTACATACATATTAATTTAGTAATTATATATATATATATTAAAAAACAGTTTATTATGATTTTTTATATTTATTCTAATTAAGCAAAACTTTGTATTTTATTTTACGAAATATACACGAAACCTTGTATAAAAATTGTACATGAACATATGTATAAAAAAACATATATACATATCTTATATATAATATTAATATATACGATATAAAAGAAAATTATTTTTTGCATAATAATAATATAGTATTTACTCATAATAATAATAATAATAATAAGTATGCATGAATCACATTAAAAAGCATAAAACACCTAAAATTAAACATCAATAATTAAAATGCATGAACATGAAATTACAAGGCATGAACTAAAGATTGCTGGACTAGAATGAAACATATGTAGAATATAGGGAAATAAAGGTAAATAAACAGAAATAAAGTGCAGGAAAAAAATAATGAAAAGCAGCGACTAAAGTGAACTAAAATATAAACTAAAAGCCACAAACGAAACGAAAAAAAGATGATAGAAAACACGCATTAAAACGAGAGGGACCAAATACGTAATTATACCACAGATGGAAGTGAAAATGGGTTAAGGAAAGGAGGACTTTCATGGTAATTATACGATTAAAAAGACGCGGATCCTCCCCGGTTTACCGGGTCACCGCGTCCGATTGGGGCAGGAAACGGTGCCGTTTTGGCTACCAGTTTCAAACATAAGGGTTTCTTCATTTTTATTTCGAACAGATAACTAAAAAAAACCCAAAAGCTTATTGTTCTCCTTCCATAGCCAACCCTAGAGAGCGGCGCCGTTCTCCTCATCAGGGCCGGTCATCGGCGGCCTCATGGCTAGCAACGACGGCGACTTCACGGCTAGGTAAGATTCTAAAACCCCTCCCTTTTGATTTGTTTTGATTCGAAATAAAAATAAAGAGAAAAGTTGATTCGAAATAAAAAAGTTTACCCTTCAATTTGTTTGCATTGATTTCAATTTTTTTCTTACAATTTTCCCTTTTCTTCTTCAGATTTCTCCCATTTTTTCTATCAGATCCCCCCTCTCTATTTTTCTCTGATATTTTTTTGAACTTTCTCTCTGATTTTTTCTATCTAAAGGCCCCCTTTACATCTCTTTGGTTCAGTTATTATATAACCAAATTTGACAACAAAAATAATCATCTCCTTTGCCTGCTGCAGATCTGACTAATGATAGGGTGCCAGATTTGAGCCGGATTTTCGGCCGAGTAGGGCGGCTGAAACAGAGGGTAGGTCATTATTTTGGTTTAGGGTTCATAGGTTAGGGATTCTAGGTTTAATTTAGGGATTTAATTTAATTAGGGTTTTTGGATTCGAATGACTGTTGACAGTGGGGGATGATGTAGGCGGCGACGGCGGTTTCATCAGGGTTGGGCGCCGGCGCCGGTGGCAGCAACCGGTGATGTGGACGGCGGCGGCTAGGGTTTAAAGGTGTTGAGTTAGGGTTAAGGCTTAGTTTTAGGTTTGAGTTATTGGGTTACAAGTTTTGGCCGGATTGTCTGGGTTTTGGTTTCGGGGTTAAGTAACCTGGATGAAACGGGTTATTACAGCCGGAAAGCATAGAGAGCATGTGCCACAAAACCAGCCGCCACTCCCGTACAATGAATCCAAAATATCAAATTTACTAAACACAATCCAAAAGATATCCCTTTAGTCCTAGTTGAAATTATATTTCAAGTTCGATCCCAAGCAACCCCGTTAAAAATGCAAAAGATAGAGGTAAAGGAATCCCATATGGAGTGGTTCTTTCAAGATACGGTTAATTTCTATTTTACTATTTTTGAGTCAGTACTAACAATTTCGTTTTGTAGTAGTATACTAATTCCAACAAACCCTTCCTCCAAATTATTATATTTAAATTTTGATTATTTATCCAAACAAATTAAATTCTGATTAATTAATATTTTATTGACTGTTGGCCTTGGGTGTTCGTAAGAAATATTTGCTTCCTTGCATGCAAGTTGATAATGCGAGGGAATTGACGTGCTTCTTTTGGCCCACTATGCTGCCCTTTTTGGGTGTTCAGAAAAAATCTTCGGTCTTTTTTTTTTCTCTATTTATGTTAATACTAAAAAAATTAAATTTATAATTTATAGTTAAAGTTTAGGGTTAAAGTTTTTGATATATAGAGTATTTTTTGGGCTTTTAGATTTAGAATTTAGAGTTAGAATTTAAAATTTAATTTTTTTAGTGCAAAAAAAAAAGACAAAAAATACAAAATTTTTGTTCCATGTATATATCCTAAAGTGACCCAATAACCACTCCAATTTAAACACCTATTCAAATAGTAACAATAGCATTGTAGATTTCCTTAAAATCAAGCACCCAATAACCACTCCAATTTAAACGCGTGGCAAACTTACCCGAGAATCGAGATTCAAACCGATCCGAAACTTAAAATCAACATGAACATGCTGATCCAAACTTTATTCGAAACTTGAAATAAATTGAACCGACCCGAATTTGAACCGAATTTTAGTTGATCAGAAAATGGACCCAAACCGATTTTAAATTGAACTAATAGACCCAAACCGAAACAACTCAAACTAAGGCAACCCGAAATAAAGAAAAGATATTAAAATAAATAAAGATAAGAAGTGAACCGCCGCACAACTCACCAAAAAGCCAAATATACATGCTATATAATACCATAACTTAAATTGAACTGATCTGAACCGACTCGAAATGACCTGAACCGAAATGAACCTGACCGAACTCAAATCGAATGACCCGTTTGCCACATCTTGTATATTAATAATTATTTCATGGAGTGGTAAAGAAAAAAGAACATCTCACAAGCTAGATTGTAATATTTCCTTGTGTTGTGTTCTTGTTTTATTTCCACAAGTTATAATCACCAATAATCACTCCAATTTAAATGGTTCACCTTGGAAGAGCACATATATAGGATGGTTGGAACTCCCTTTAACACCTTAATTTAAGTAAATGAATTACTGAGATTAATAGTAAAAAATAAAAAAAAAATTAATTTTAATCTTCCATTTATCCTTATCCAACCATCCAAAAAATAATTTAAAATAATTAGAACTTGAAACGATCATAACATAAAATGATTCGTACTTTAAACCTATCATAACACAAATGACGGTAACCCAAAATTAGCATGAAGATTTTAAATTTAGATTGAACTTATCCAAATTAACCTGACAAAAAAACGAACCCAATCCGCCTAGCTAATTTTTAGCGCTGATGTGAAATCGAGTTGCCGAATCGGAAAAAAATAGTAAAAATTCTATGTTACGGTTACCTACGTATATTTAAAATCTACAACTGGTCTTTGTCATATTTTGTAACTGAAACATATGGTTAGATTTCATTGCCAAACGAGGAAGGGATTCTGTTGAGAAACGTTACAATTCTTAAATTAAAAAAAATATAAGATTTAACCATATATTTTGATACAAATATAATTACATTGTATAAAAAATTATTCATCTAAATTACTATAAAAAATCAGTCATAAAATATATTATTCTGATAAAGAGATAATTGATACATCAAAATATAAAGTCTCTTCTATATCGTAAATTAAAATATATTGTGCTCATTAAAAGATAATTGATATTCAAAGAATAACCACCTAAATATAGACGTACATAAAATATAAAAATAATAATAAATTAAATTCTCGTATTTTATATTTTATGCTTTCAACGATTTATTTTTGACTGAATTAAGTAGTATATATTTCACTAGGGCATGCCTCTAGTTTCTTCATTCTATCATTTACTAACGAAATTGCCCGATTTGCCAAGTTGCTATTGTTTTAAAACTTCCACCAGAAACATCCCTTTCCCCAAACACTTAAACCCCATTTTTCTCTTCTCCAAGAAATGGCACTCTCCACGTTCTCTCTCACTCTCACCCTTTCCATTCTCTCTATTTGGGCCGCCGTTGACGCCGTCCACAATGATCCGGCGGCGCCGTCACCCTCTTCCTCCTCCTCCCCCACCGAGGACTGCTCGTCTTTGATCCTCAACATAGCGGATTGCTTGTCCTTTGTGTCGAGCGGGAGTCAGGTCCCGAAACCAGAAGTGACGTGCTGCACTGGCTTGAAAACTGTGATTCAAACCGACAGTGATTGCTTGTGCGAGGCGTTCAAGAGCAGCGCTTCTCTGGGTGTTTCTCTGAATCTCACTAGGGCTTCCACTTTGCCCGCTCTTTGCAGTATCCCTGCTTCTTTCGTCCCTAAATGCGCTCGTGAGTGACGCTTGACTTTCTTTTCTGCTCCCTTTTAGTATTAACTTACGGCTGCAACCTATCGATTTTGGAGGTTGTCGTAACACGACAAACTGTAACTGCATTTAAAATCATAATTTGTTTAGAGAAAAATAACGCGGCAACGTCGCGGTTGTTGCAACTGTGACCGCAACAGTAATTTAACACTATTTGTAAACCCATAATTTGATGGAAATTTTGGTTATTTTCCTTCTATGCATTTGTTTATTAACAATGAAAAGGAAGGACGGATTCTGGGTTTTACTTTAGAATTGATGAGTGATGAATAATAAAGTGGGGTTTTTTTTTTTTGCAGTATCTCTTGTACCTCCTGGTGCGCCAGGTATGTTCTCTTAAATCTAAAACTATCTTGACAGAGAGAACTTCTTTTTGTTTTATTTTAAAGGCATAATTATGCTTTTAGTCCCCGTACTATGTTACAATTTGAGATAACTTGATCACTCTACTTTAGATTTGTTAATTCCGACAGAAATTCGAAAACTATGTTTGATTTATCTAAATTATATTACCAACCTGATTTGATAATAAAGAGTTAGTAACTCAAACCTATTCAATTTGAATTAGAAATAATTTGAACCCAAAATAATTTGAGTTTGGTCACTATCCAAAACCAGTCCTAACAAATAAAACACAGATTACCTGATTTGGAAAACCCTAATGACTCGACCTGAAATGTCTTGAAAATTTAAACAAACTAAAATTTAATCTAAAATCATAACTAAACTTATTTTTGAAACTGTCTGTTAAATTTGTAGGTGTGCAACCATCACAGACAGCAGATGCCCCGACAATCGGCTCAGGGGGATCGAGTGAGGCAGCGCCGGCGCCAGCTCCTAGTAAATCAGGTTCATCGGTGCTTTCGGTTTCATTCGGATCTCTTGTCGTAGGCCTCCTCATTATTATGTTAGTTTAGTCTTCTGGTGAGTGGTAATTTTTTTTTAATCATAGGAAAGGCCATTTTGATGTTTAGCTCTGGATGTTGGTGATTATATAGGTTTCCCTTTGTTGGGTTAATGGAAACTCTCTTTGAATTTTATACAATAGATAGATAGATAATAATTTACCCATTCTTGTCTCTGATTTTTATGGTTTATTGATGATTTAGTTTTATATTTTCCTAAATTTAATATTTCATATTTAGATTAAGTTGGTTAGGTTGATTCGGTTTAAACTAATTATTTGATCATTCCTAAATTAAAATGGGTAATTATTTTATGCACTGATAATAGAAACAAAAAGCGCCATAATTTTAGGATTTAGAGATTTATTTTAGGGTTTAAATTTTAAAGATTTATGTGAAAGAGTTTAGAATTCATGGGTTGTGATTAGAGATTGGGGTTTAGGGTTAGAATTTAGTGCTTATAGGTTAAAACCTAAATCCATAATGTATTATCCTAAAATCTAAACCTTAAACCCTAATTTCTAACCATAACCCTAAATTTTAAACATGTGAACCCTAAACTCCAAATTAAATCCATAAATCTTAAAATTAAAGTGCTTATGAAAACAAAAAGTTCTCACTGTCGGTGCTTGAAATATTTTCTCAATTAAAATATGTTAACAGCCCTTATTTTTATTAAAATTTGAATTTAATCATTATATTTGTTAGAGAGAAGTGGTTATTCATGATCAAATTTGTCAATTAGGATTTAAAAAATAATTATATCGATGATCAAATTATAGTTTTTAAATCGGAAAGGCTTGAATATTTGAATTCCAATTTTTAAATAGAAAACTCAAATATTAAATTTTATCAAAGTACTAAGGACTGACCGTGCATTTTTACCTCTGCTAAACAAATTAACTACCAACTACAGATGCCAATTTTATTATAATATGACGGGTTCCCACCTATGATAATTACAAAAATATTCTTTTATAATTTTTTTACATTTTTCGTTAGGTTTTGATAGAAAACTATGTAAAAAATAGCATATAAATACTAAAATTATGTAATTAAATTAAAATTTACTTTAATTTTACGTTATTGAATTAAATAAATTAGTATTTTATTTGATTATTTTTTCTATTTTCATAAAAAATTGAAAATTACATTAAAACAAGTTTATATTTTCAATTTTAAACTTAGATTAGATCAAAGATGGATTTTATTATATTAAAATTAAATCGGTTTGAGTAGACCAAAAACCCAACTTTGCCCGTTATTACTAGTTTTAACCAATGACATTTAGCAAGCGCTTGCATTGCATGTATTTATGAGTCGCACGTGCATGAACCGTAACGCATACATCTACCACAGACCAGTCTTTGATTCCTCACAAACCCAAGCCATACTGGTGATCGGATAACCTTGTAAATCACAATCTAAAGGTAAAAGAAAATAGGAAAAGGAAACATGCTTTGATTTCTATTAAGAGGGAAACATATAGCACAACATCAGTTGTGCACGTGTGATATATACACGCACACATCAGAGCTGACAACCTTAACTGAAACGAAGGATCAGAATGACAGGAAGAAAGAAAACCGGACAACAATGAAGAAAAAATGACCCCTCTAGTAAATCAACTTCAATCTACACTTAACTTTGTTGAATCACCCTCCACGTATATCTTTATTCACTATTCACACTCAAAGACCCTTCACAACCAGCTTCTTCGTCCGATCTTCGACATCGAACAACATCGAAAATCCCGATTTCCGGATTAGTTTGACAAGAACTCATGGTTCTAAATCCATTTTCGGAGCACATGTTCGTACTGCATCTTCCACAGTGAGGAAGATCCTATCTTCCCCTATCACCTCATGAAACTTTGAGGCATGGAGCTTGTCAACCACAATTGGCCCTGGATTTGCTAAAACAAGCTGCAAAACAATAGGTTATGCATAAATAATAAACCCAACTTTTATTTGAGTTCAATGGTTGAGGTTCTTTTATAGTAGGCTTACCTTAACATCCCTCTTCTCAAGGCTTCTCAATAACTCTTCCATGGCATGTATGCCACTAGTGTCAATGTCAGTAACAGCTGATCAAAGAATGTAAAGTTCATAAGGAATTAGCATTCTTTTTTCTATAAGCTCGCGGAAACGAAAATCAAAGATAGCTTACGTGACATTTCGACGATCAAGTACTGAATTCTGGGTTGGGAGTTTTCTTTCAGTCTCTCTTCTTCATCCACCAGCCATCTCAAAATCCTGCAGGAAACTTGAACTTTAGGAATGTGTATATTTGGAACGAGTTCTGTTCCATTTAGTAATCTTCATGTATGTGGAAAAGCTAACCTTTCTTTTATGTAGTTGGAGTTGGAAAAGTAAATAGCAGAGTCAACTCTAACAATGAGGATGCCTGGAACTTTTGCTGCATCAGGATATTGGAGGATGTTCCTATAGACCGTAGTCCTCGGAAGCTTTCCGAGAATTGCCGTTCGAGGTCTCGTGACTTGTAAGAGGATTTTTGCAAACGATATCAAAACCTGTTGCAACAAGAAACGGATCATTTAGATGGATGTGGTAAATCGATTGAAACTTGGAATATGTAGCAACAATCTCCATGAACTCCTCACCGCAATTAGTAGGCCTATCTCAACCGAACAGAAAACCACACCAAAGAAGGCTCCCATACAAGCAACAAAGTCGAATTTATCAATCTTCCATATTAGAATTGCTGCTTCAATGTCAATTAAGCTAATCACTGCAGATATAATGATGGAAGCAAGTATTGCATTCGGAGTGTACTTGAATAATGGAGTTATGAGTTCCAATGTTAGTAGCACAACACCGGACATCACTATGTTAGATACTGCCGTATGGCATCCGGCCATGTAATTTACTGCTGATCGAGAGAAGGATCCTGCACGAGTATTTTAGATGTTAAATATCTGAATGGTTTTATAAACCGGAAAGAGGTACGCATTTGCCTTTCTGTTTTCGCACCTGTGGCCACATAACAAGATGTCATCGAACCGACGATATTCATTGTTCCTAATGCAACCATTTCTTTGTTTCCATCCAACCGGTAGTCCTTCATGGAAGCAAATGTTCTTCCAATTGCTACAGCTTCCTAAAATATAAAAGATATAGTGATTAGAATCTAATCTCCTTAAGCCAAAGCAAGGAAAAAGGGGTCGAATTTGCATACCGTTAACGCTATCATACCGGCTAGAACACCAATCCTGAAACCTTTGGCAAGATATTCTCCAGAGAAAAATATTTCATCCACAGATGCTGGGTTGATTCCCCTCCTGATGTGTTTTACCTGAAGATAACATTGTGAAAATGAATGTTCATTACTTTTCCTTTTGCAAAGATTAGAGATAATCGAACAGAAGAAAGGGTTGTACATACAATCTGAACACCATGCTTGTCGGCTCGTGTGATGTACACGAAAAAGGTGGAGAGGACGACCGAAATCAATGGAGCAATTGCTGGCACCCAAAATAGTTTCTTCTTCTTTTTCCTCTGCTCAGTTTTATACAGAATCATTAGATTACATGAAAAGACTTTCTACATAAATGATGAAAGAAAGGATAATGATCATACAATGTACTTTGCAACCAAAAGGAAGGCAAGGAAGGACATTCCTATTATTATAGTTTGCCAATTCCACTGTAAAACAACAAGGTTGCCATTAGGATTAGCCAAATTCAGAACACGTTTGATGCCGCTAAACCAAAAGAATCTCAAAAGTAAGATGGCAGTCACTTACACCTTGATGTGCTGCCCGGAAAACCGAACGCATGACGGAAACGATATCGGTTTTCTTCGTAAAGTTTTTTATTCCGAGCAGACCTTTAAGTTGTTGAAGGGCAATGGTGACAGCAGCACCAGCCATGAAGCCAACAATGGCAGCATGAGATAGGAAGTCTATCAAGAACCCCAGCCTGAAATCAACCACATCAACCATTTAGCATATATGATATATGCTCAAAGGATAGAGTAAAACAGATATTTCATGAATCACAAGACACTGGCTTCATTACCTGAAAAATCCAAGTGCGACTTGAGTGATGCCAGCAAAGAATGTAGCTGTGAACGCAAGGTGCAGGTACTCCGCCGGATTTTTAGACGGGTCAATCTCGTCCTGAAGGAGAGTACCAAGCAATAGAGACACCACGGCCACTGGTCCAATGGCAATATCCCTTGAGCTTCCCATGAATGCATAAATAACAGGCGGAACGAAGCTACTATCTGCAATGCAATCCGAATATCAGACAACTCCCTCATGCTCCACCATAAAAAGACTCTTATCATTTACAAAGATGCTTACATAATCCATATTGGGGAGGCAGACTCGCCAGCTTTGCATATCCAATGTCCTGATGTAAACTAAAAAATATTAGAAACAGAAAGCAAAAAACGGAAACTTCAATTACATTATCTCAAGGATTGTTTGTATATACCTGTGGAATGCAAAGACTTGCAATGGTAAGTCCAGCAATCAAGTCACCTTTGAATTTAGAAAAGCTATAGTGCCTTCCCCATTCAAAAATAGGAAACACTGCTTGGAAGCCTAGCACAAACTTTCTCGACCTCGGTTGATCCTTGAAATGGCGTAAAGGATCATCGGCGAAGAAAGTTTCCTTCACAGTGCTTGCAATTTCTTTCAGCAGGTTTTGCTTAGGAGGCATTCTCACCTTGTGAACATGTGGCAAATTCTCCGAGTTGCGATGTGATGAAGAAACACTAATAACATCCATCTCCTTGTTGCCAAGCACATCAGTGACACGGTTACTCATTCCGTCCAGAGAGATTATATAACCTACATGATTCGAAGTAGTTGTCATGAGAAGACCAGTAAAGAAAATGCACGTGAAACCAAAGACTAAGTAAATATACCAACTTAAAAGTCCTGTATTGAACAATGCAGCTAATTGATTACCATATAACAGAAGAAGAGAGGCAAAGAAGTTCTAAAGAATGGCCGCATTGGAAGAAAATGGGGGCAGAGTTTCCCATTTATATCAGTGCAAGGAGCAATATTAGTCAACTGTTTGATGTCCAAAAGAGATTTCCCATCTGTTGCAAGAAAAATGAACCTAGCTCTAATCCATTCTACATTCATAAACCCCGACAAGTTGAATATAAATGAGGCCAAATACTTTCACCATGTGGAACTAAACAATTTGTTTTGGTATTGTTTGAAAGGGATCATTAATTACACGTATATTATCAACATAAACTATCCTTTGTTAGTGTTGACTTTGCGGATTGGTGCCCATTTTCTAAGGCCTAGAGTCATGTAGCCAACCTTGTTTCTTCTGCTACAACAAAAATAGAGATTTAAATAATAGAGGTGGATATTTAGTTTCAGATTTGAATAAGAAAAGGAAAATAACAGGCAATCTCTATTCTCCGCGCTCAACCATCTTTAGTGGTTTCCCCTTTTCAAGAATTCCATGATGTTGTGACACATACTTTATCAAGAATTTTCCATGTCCCAAGAATATACCGATCATTGTATCATCTATGTCCATTTTACGTTCCACGAAGACTAACTTTTCATTTCCAATATTTGAACCTATATTTCTTTTGTGATGTAATATTGTGTCTTACCATTACACTCAACATCTGTAGTTGGGAGATTTAAGAATACTATTGTCCTACACAGCAGCAAAGTGCCCATGTTTTTCTACCGTAATATCATCAAACAGGTAAAAGGACTAAGTTGCCATGATTGATAAACAAATACTTCTTTCTGCTGTAATATTCTCAAACAGGTAGGAAAGTGAAACTCTTTCCAAAAGACAATCATTAAACGAGAATTTTCATATCAAAGATGAAAAAGAACTTCCAATTGTCCTTTTTCAGTTCTAATTCAGTACACAACCACCATCCATAGTGAAATCAACATGACAAGTTGCCAACCCCACAAATAAAAAAAAGAAAACCCAGAAATAATTATAACACAAAATATGTGTAAGTGGCAAAGTCAATGAAGAGTTCAAGAAAGGAGTTTAACTTACAATTCACAAAGTTTGCTGGGATTCAACGGTATATATTATAATACTAATGTCTCAGTGATGAGATCATGAGGAGATTGAGGATTAAACCAAGGCTAGATTCATTGAATCTGAGACAAAGAGAGAGAGAGAGAGATTGAGTTGAACTTTCTTTCCTTTTTTTCTTTATAAATCTCTGTAGTTTTGATGAATATAAACTCCTGCATTAACTTTTTATTCAAGGAATTACCAACAAGAAAAAGAAAACTGAAGAATTAGAGAAAAACGAGAGAAGCGTGCAAAATTAACAGATGAAAATAAATAATGTCAGAAAAGATTTTTAATATTTTAAAAACAAATGAAGATGCTCGCTGCTTTAATAGTTTTGTTTATGAACGTTGCTTGAGTTGGATGTTTACATGGCATTCCATAAGCTTATTTGTTACTCCATTTGCATTAATATATATGTTAAAAGATTATATAAAAGGTTTTAAATATATTATTATTAATGTAACTTTATTCGTGTATTGTCTTTGTAATGTCAGAGATTCGAATTTTGGTGTTGTGAATAGAAAAAACTGGGTTGGAAGGGTTATCCTCATATTCGACATCTGCAAAATTTAATCTGGATTAATCGGTCAATGAGTCGAATACCGATTGTTAAACAAAAAATATTTCATTTCATTTTAGAGTGTAGTTAAATTCTTATTTCTGGTAGATTAAGTAGTAGTTCAATTGATATGTTATTGTTATACTAATATAAAAGAAGATTTGAGTTCAAATACTTTTAAATACATATTATCCTCAAATATATAGGTTGGATGAAATTTAAATAATTTCTTGATAATCATAATTTAATCCATGATTATATCAGTTACCAAAAGAAAGTTATTCACCAAACTAAGAAAGAATTAACTCATGAAATAATCTCAATAAAAAAGTTTTATTTTAAATATGAGTTAATCCCAAAGATTAAGGTGTAATCAACGTGAATTAAATGTTACCTGCTAATCTACGAATATATTATCTATAGTTAGACAGCTGTTCCCTAGTTAAGAATGTAGATACACCTTGAAGCCTTCTTTTGCCCCACTTTTTTTTTTAATTTTTTACATAAAGTACTCTTAATTCGATTGTACTCATTTATAGTCTTGAATTCGAATCAATTTAAATATAATTATTTTTATTAAAAAATATATAAATAATATAAATAGTGTTTATATAAATATATTGGCCAAGTCTTTTCTTCGTTGTTTACGTATATTTTCGTGGACGATAATAAATAAAATAGGTTTTAGTATTCAAAATTAATTTTAGAATTAAACTCGATTATTTTTATGTTGAAATTTAATTTTTCAGTTTATTAAATAATTTTATTGATTTTTAAATATGTTTGAGGGGCATAATAGTTGTATAATTTAAAATTTTTAAATAAAAAATAAAATTTAACAGAGATTGTGACATAAATATTATAAAATATAAAAAAGAAAATTAACAATTGGTTGGTCTTGTGAGATAAGACACTAGATCCCTTAAGCAATGTTAGGTGTTTAAATTTTGACATTGTGAACGAAAAAAATTGAGTTGAGAAGGTCGCCCCATAACAGGTGTGTAAACTTTAATTTCACAAGTTTTTATTTTTAGGGATTATGAGTTTAATTTAGGGGTTAGGTTTAGGGTTTAAAATTTAAGGTTGATGTTTAGAATTTAGAGTACAAGGTTTAGTTTTTTAGGATTTAGGGCTAGAAATTTATGTTGGGCTCGATATCCTTCAACCGAATAGCTTGCCAAGTGGCGGAGAAGTCGATTTTTGGGTGTATGTGGTGGAAGCAAAAGATGAGAAAATGAACACAAGGATTTAGAGTGGTTCAAGCTTCTAACAAACTCTACATCCACTACCTTAGCTTCCCCACTAAAGATTTCCCAAATTCACTAAGAATTTCTTCCCCTTTTAACAATGCTTAGGAGGCAACCTTTACAACCTAGACCCAATTACCAAGTCTAGCATCCAAAGCTTGCTTTGGGAATCCTTACAAGCAAAAGAAATAAGGCAAACAATAATTCCTCACTACAAGGTATGTGTTTGCACTCTTTAAGCACTCGCCCAAATCCTAAAACACTCGAGCATATATAAATATTTGAGCTCACAAGTGTTGTCTATATAAAAATGAAAAATTTAAGCACTAAGACAAATTTTCATCATAATGTTGTTGACTTGAGGATCATTAGTTGTTGCTGAAGCTTGAAGGGTCCTTTTATAGTCCCAATTGAGTTCCTAGCCGTTGGAGACCGTTGGGATTGAATTGGAGCCGTTGGAGACTAAATTTCCCGCAATAAATGCAGTTCTGGTGCTGTCCGTATCGGTATGCGTGTATCCGTATTGGTACAGCTACTAGCCGTTACGCTCAGTCTTGCTAACCGTATCGAAACACCTTGGGCAGTATCGGTACGTCTTGGCCTGTTTCGGTACGCCCTACAATTCAAATAGTCGTTGAGAAATAGCCGTTGGGGTGGTTGAAAACTGGATCGGTACGCCACGTGGCGTATCGAAACGATCCACTCCATATCAGTACGCCTAGGAGCGTAGCGGTACAGTTTTTGGTTACTGGAAAAATACTGTAGCTGAAATCCTTGGACCGTATTGATACGGGGTACACCGTATCGGTACGCCTGTGTTGAAAACGTTAGTTTGGCTTCTTTAAAACATTTAAAAATATTTCCAAAACCTCTCAAAAACTTTTCAAACTTATTTTCAAGTTGTTTGGACTTAAAAACATTTTTGAATTCTTTTCAAATTAGTCCAAAACTAATTTTCAATTATTATATCAAAACATAAATCCTAACAATTTAGAATTTGAGTTTTATAGTGTAAATATGTAGGTTTGTGTAAAATAAATTTTACACTGTTTGTATATCAAAATTTTACTCAATAAATAGAAAAATTATATCGTAGGTCCGACTCGTCATGTCATTCATGGTCACAACCAATAAAAATCATACATTTCATTAATTTTTTCTATGTTGTCTTTTTACTAAGTGAATCTTCACCAATGGCGGATCTAGACCTTGTATCAAGTGGGTTCAAAAAAATCAAGCGAACTAAAAAATTTATAATATAAAAATAAAAAATTATTGTATACATTTAAATTTATCAAACAACCTTACAATCCAGTAATTAATAAAAAATAATAAACTAACGAGAGTCTAAAAATCATCTTTTTTTTCTTTTTCGATAACTGTAGGTTTCATTTTCTGAAAATATTGCAGAATATCTTCTGTCATAACACTCTCAAACATCTCATCTTCTATGAATGTCACCAAACAATCATTCAACCATTGACCCCCATTCGGTTTTAAAGCTTGTTTTTGACATAATTCATAGAAGAAAAAGCTCTTTCAACGCTTGCAGTTGTAACAGGTAAAATTAGAGTTAACTTTAATAGTAAATAGACCAATGGATAAACATTATGCTTTCTTGTCTCCACTAGCTTGGAAGAAAAATCATCTATCCCCTTTAACTCACAAAATTCTCTTTTGAAACGTATATCAATGATATAATGCTCAAGTTGATTATCAAGTGTCCCAAAATCAGATTTAGAAAAGTTACTCGAGTACATTTGAGCTAGTTTGAGCAATTTTTACTTATCAAAAGCCTGAAATGAGTTAATGGGACTCAAGCAAGCCACACACAAAAGAATATCAGAAGTCACCTCATTGAACCTGTTTTTAAGTTCCTGCAGAAGAAAGTGGATCACTGCAAAAAAATATTTCAGTACGGTAATGATGAAGATTTGTAATTTTTAGCGCTTTGACTTCCCTTCCGAAATAAATAATTCACTCATGTTGGGAACATAAATATCTCGTGCTTTGCAAAACGAAGAATCATCATTTAGTAGAGATTCTCAACCTTCATCCCTCATCACATGTAGACGTTGTCTAGTTGTGTGAGCTAAGTCCATAGCATTAACAATATCTTGGTCCTTGCGCTGCAATGCTATTGACAAATCATTTGTAATTTTCAGTATCAACAACATCAAATGCAAAGTGAAAACAAATCTCCCCCCACTTTGAAGTACACCACTACATATACCTTCTCTAACTTCATCTGCCCTTTTAGCACGAAGTATATCGCAACGCTTACAAGAAGCTCAAATCAACACGATTGAACTTGGAGAGTTGTGCACACATTTGTGGCAGCCTACTTGCATCATTCTCATCAATATCTCTTACTTGTTGACTAGATTCTTCTTGATCGTTTGATGTAAAATATTTATAAAGAATATTTCGAGGACGTTTAGACATCTGCATTAACAATTATAACCAATGATTTTAGTAGCCATTTAATATAAATTATAATGAATCAACATAATATTATAAAATTATGTTAAAAAAACTTGCTACTATCATTCTATCGCAACAAACAACCATTCTAAATTTCTACTACAAATATTGAAAAGTTAAACACCATAAGTTTTAGATTATTGAACAATATTTAAAAGTAACTACTATCAATTCAACATAATATATAATTATTCTAAAATTTAAATTGTTATCATAAACAATAATAGATTCAAATATCTAAGATTTTAAGTTAACATCTAATGTAAAAGAAAATACAGAAATATAAAAAAAAATAAAGAATAGTCTTTGGGTAATTTTAATTTGTACCAAAAAATATCACTTTCTTGCGAGGTTCGCCTTATAAATCGTCAATTGCTAAAGCAGAAGTTTGTTTATGATATGGCTGACAAAACAAAAGGCAAAAAATATCAAAAGTTCTTTGATAAGAACTTACAATTTGGATTTATCTTTGACTCTTCATTTATTTTTTGACAATGAATTTTTTTGTCTATTAAAAAAATAAGACTTTAAAATAATTTAAATTTTAAAATATTATTTTTTGAACCAAAATAATTTAAAATAATAAAGAGTTTAATTAAGGAGCCCACTACCATCTTTTACTCCACTTTTATAGATATTTTTTTTTTTAATTTTTTGCTTAAGTTTGACCATTGAAATCCTATGTGGTGAATTAAGTGGATTCAATTACATTTAATTTTTTTCTCTCCCAAATTTACATACTATTTTCAAAGATTTTCTAAACCCAAGTGGGGTCAATTGACCCCTAAGCAGCCTTTAAATCCACCTCTTATCTTCACTCATATTTACTGTAAAGTAAATTAAAAATTATTTTTTATCAAGTAAAGATTCACTAATTAGTAAAAAGATAACATGGAAAAATTTAATGAACTAGATAATTTTTATTGGTTAAGAATATAAATAACGTGACGAGTCAGGTCTACGATTTAATTTCTCCGTAAAATATTATGTTACACCCATTCCAACTTTACAAGCATTTAAGCCAAAGCTAAAACTGGATAGAAAGAAATTAAAAATAAAATAAGAATTTGGATGGATAGATAAGGATGGTAACGGGGCGGGTTGAGACGGGTTTTTGGTCGCCTCGAATCCGACTCAAAAATTTAAAATTTCGACCCAACTTGAGTTTAATATATTTTTATCCCTATTGACCCGACCCGATATAATAAAAGTATAACCCGACTCCGATCCAACCCTCAAAATTTTAATAAAAAACTCAATTAAACCCTACCTGTTCGGAAGAAAATTAATAAAAATATTAAATGTAATATATAAAAATATAATAAATATAAATATATATTTATAAATAAACCGGGTTGGGGAGAAGAATTTCCACCCTAAATACGAGCTCAACCCGACTCAAACTTCTTAAAAACATGACTTAACCTAACACAAAAACCGAAAATTAAAAAAAAAGATTCGACCCTACAGGATCGGGTTGGGTCAGAACCACCGGATTCAAGTTTTTTTTTTTGCCATCCCTCATGATAGATGAATCATGAATGATAAGTGCAAGGCCTCTAAATGTGTTGTGTGTGGCGTTTTTCTTTCAAAAGTTGGCCATCGGATCAACCATTGCTTTCATTTCATCTGCTACCAGTATTCTTCTTCTCGTCTTGATGCAAATGTGTCCAAACCCATTTTTTAAAGTTGATGTGATTTTGATAAAATTTAAGATTTAATCCATGTATTAAATAAAATTATTATTTGATATATATAATAGTATTAAGATATTATGAAGGGTTTATATATAAAAAATATTATAAAGTGTTCGATTATTTATTCTTTAGATTTTTAAATAGACAATTATTTGGTATATTGTCAATAAAAAAGTTCTTCACAAATAGTGATAGAATTATGAATAGTCATCGTAAATTTAAGAGTTAAAAAAAGTAATATAATGAAATATTTGTAACCATTTTAATACCACTCTTGAAAAAATTCATGGTCAATATACTTGATAATATATATTTTTTGAATAGTCTTAAGGTGATTATAAGGTTATATCTATTCATAAATATTGTTAAGGCCCGGCAACAGAATCATATAAAGAGGGTGAGCAGTTTTGAGAAGAACTTTCTCATTTTCGTTATATCAATTACAACAAAGAAGAAGACTATTTAAAGCTAGCCTACACCACTGTAACTAACTTTTACTGTAACTAACTAACTACTCCTTGACAGCATATTAATTAAATAGTTACAATTTAGCCAACCCTTAACACCCCCCTCAAGTTGGTGGGTGATACAAATCTTTCACTCCCAACTTGGACAATAGAAACTCGTGTTGACTAACTCTCAACCCTTTTGTCAAAATATCTGCCTGTTGATCTTTGGTTGAAATGTGTAGTGTTCGAATAATTCCCTTTTGAATCTTCTCCCTAATGAAATAGCAATGGATCTCGATATATTTGGTGCGCTCATGATAAACTGGATTGGCCGCTATCTGTATTGCTGCTTGGCTGTCACAGAATAACATTGTTGGTGTCTCATGTTCAACTCCAAGCTCCTTTAACAAACCCCTTCAACCAGACCAACCCAGCTATCGTAGATGCCATCCCTCGATATTTTGCTTCTGCTGATGACCTGGATATAGTATTCTGTTTCTTTTATTTCCAGCAGATCAAGGATTGGCCAAGCTTGACACAATATCCCGTTACTGATTTCCTTATCATGGGACACGATGCCCAGTCTGAATCGCGAAAGGCATTTAGTTGTGGTGTATTGTCAGCTGCTAATAATATTCCTTGTCCTGAGCTTTTTCTAATATATCGAATAACTCGAAGTGCTGCCTCATAATGGATCTTCTTGGGTGCCTTCATGAACTGACTTAGATATTGAACAGCAAACATGATATCTGGACGTTTATGGGTCAGATAGAGTAACCTTCCAATAAGCCTCTGATATTCACCTGCATCTTCTAGCAACTCATCTTTATTCAAGTTTCCCACTCCTTTATCATATTCCACTGTAGTTAACTTTTAATTTTGCTCAAGTGGTGTTGAAGCGCAACGTGCTCCCCCTAAACCAGATTCTTCTATGAATTCTAGAGCGTATATCCTTTGACTAAGGACAATACCTTC
Source organism: Hibiscus mutabilis (assembly GCA_019671005.1). NCBI lineage: Eukaryota > Viridiplantae > Streptophyta > Magnoliopsida > Malvales > Malvaceae > Hibiscus > Hibiscus mutabilis. Next base: position 17,296,076 of record CM033748.1, read on the forward strand.
CTTAGACCTCATTACTTCAATTCCAAGAAACAATTTCATATTCCCTAAATCCTTCATTTTAAAATTCTGATGAAGAATGTCTTTGAGCTCGATTATCATCACATCACTATTCCTTGTGATAAATTAGTCATCCATGTATATTAACAGGATCACCATCTCCCCCTCAACCCTTTTTGTAAACATGGAATAATCATGCATGCTTTGCTCGTAGCCATTAGAAAGCAACGCCTCTGTCAACTTGATATTCCATTGTTGCGACGCTTGCTTCAAGCCATATAAAGACTTGAGCAACATGCATACCCTAGACTTCCCCTGGTTGCGAAAGCCATCAGGTAATTCCATGTACACCTCCTCATGAAGGTCACCTTGAAGAAAAGCGTTAAACACGTCCATTTGAAACAATGGCCAATTGAACATGGCAGCCAAAGAAATAACAGTGTGAACTATAACTTGCTTAGCAACAGGTGAAAAAGTCTCTTGATAATCAATGCCCTCTCTTTGATTATAACCTTTGGCCACCAAGCGAGCCTTAAAACGCTCAACAGACCCATCCGAATTGTATTTCACTTTGTACATCCATTTGCAACCAATGGGTTTTTTTCCAGGGGGTAACACAACAAGATCCCACGTGCCATTAGAATCTAATGCTTGAATCTCTTGTGTCATGGCTTCAATCTAATGTTTATCACCAACTGCCTCCTGGTAAGTCTTGGGCTCAACAATACTAGAAATGGATGTGACAAAAGAAAAAGAATGGGAAGGCAAATGGGAATAAAAAACACAATTAGAAATAGGATGTGTACCTGTGCCCAATGAAGTAGATGAGGAGGATTGGTGTAGCCCAACAAAATCTGACAACTAAGAGGGTGGCCTAGAAACACGAGAGGACTTTCTTAACTGGACAATAGGAGGTGCAATAGGAAAAGGACCAACAGGTTGAGAAACAATAGAAGAGGAAGGTATGATGGTTGGTGATGAAACAACAGGTAGGAACCAATAGGTGATGCAAGCGAAAAAGGTGAACTAGAATTATCTACTGTAGGAACAGGTGTAGATGAATTAGACGTAGGATTAGATGATTGATATTATATTTTGACTCAAATTCTAATTAGTAATTAAGTTTGGTTTTATTGTAATTCTAGTGGTTGAAGATTACTTGGTAATTAGTATTTACTTTAATGAGTAAATATCAATTTTAGGTTTACTTTAATGAGTAAATATCTATTTTAGGTAGGAGATCTTATTGAATAAGGTTTCTTGGTGACCAAGTATTTGAGTCTATAAATATAGATTAGGTTTAACCTTTTGAATTATGAGAGAATGAAAGAACAAGAGAGGGGGAATTACTCCGGAGAGATGTAACCACTTTTAGGTTCTCTACAACTATTGTGTCTACGTTGTAGAGATGTAGGGAAGAGTGTTTTGGTCCATCGGGTCATGAGATTTATACACCGGGTTATGGGATTACATGGGTTATCATATATTTGTACTTTTCAGGTTCTCTACGTTAATAGTTGATTGCTTTCTCTCATCTGTAGAGGTAGGCTATGCTGAACCATGTTAAATCTTGTCTCATGTGCATGTCTTGGTCTATGTCATTATCGCTTTGGTTATTTTGCCGCATACCAAATTCCTAACAATTAATGTAATGTAGGACTGGGTGATGATGGCAAATTATCTACAGGGTAAACAACTGGAGTGTGAAGGAAATCATAGGAAGAAATGGAGGGTGACTCTATAGGAAACAAAAGGGAAGGATTATGGGGAACTTGAAATGGAAACACTGACTCACGAAACACCACATCACGATTGAAAAAGAAATTTTTGGACTGAAGATTAAAAAAAATGTATCCTTTTTGCACCAAAGAATATCCCATGAAAACTGATGGGATAGTTTTTTGGTTGAAACTTATCAGAATAGTTTGGCACTATGGCGTAGCAAAGCCAGCCAAAGACTTTCAGATGGGAGAGGTTTGGACACTTGTGATATAACAACTCAAAGGGTGATTTCTAATTTAGAACTGATGTAGGTAAAAGATTTATGATATAACAAGCTGTAAGAACGCATTCCCCCCAAAACTTAGTGGGTACATTGGATTGAAATTTAAGAGCCCTAGCAATTTTTAACAAATGGCGATGCTTACGCTCAACCACACCGTTTTGCTGAGGTGTGTGAACACACAAACACAGATAAATTATACCATTGGAAGAAAAGAAAGCCTGCCCTTCATTATGGAAAAACTCAGAGCCATTGTCATTGTGAACTATTTTAACACAAGCTCCAAACTGTGTTTGAACATAAGTAAGAAATTGTTTAAGAGCTACAAACACATTACTCTTTAGTTTAAGAAGGAAAACACATGTCATACGGGAATGATCATCAAAAATAGTAAAAAATAACGATGACCACTGTGAGTACTAGTTCGATATGGTCCCTAAAGATCTATATGAATACGAGAAAAAGATACAAGCTCACGAGAATGACTAACAGTGTAACACCCTAAAAATTCAAATTAAAAACTATAACCCTAATTAGGAATTCCCAATTTGAAACCCTAAAATTTAGGGAATTAAATCTAAAACCCTAACTATTTAATTTGGGGTTTTTAGTTAATTTACTTGAATTGGGGACCTAATTGCGAAAAACTTTAAACCTTGTGGTCGTTTTGAAAGGCGGGCTAATTGTGGGGGACCTTCCCCGCAATTTGCCCATTTCGCATGGGTATATAACTCCTATTATATACCCTAAGGCTTTTCATTTACCATTCTTGTTACCAGCAGCCTCTTACCCTTAAACCTCTCTCTCTCTCACTCTTCTTTTCTCGAATGAGCTCCGGCAAAGAGGTCGTCGCCGCCCGTGAGTTCACCGCAACCCTTGCCGTTCCCCTCTCGTTCTCTCGAGCCAAACCATGCCCAGTTTTCGCATAGCTACCCACCGTTTGTGAGAAAAGGGATTGAAAACCCTCCAGTTTTTCTTGCATCACTTGACCCCCGCCACCTTAAATTTCGTTCGTGTGTGGGTAAGTGTGGGTAAACTGGAGTTGTGACCGTTGTGTAGCACCCTTAACGTATATTCGTAGTACAAATACACATTAAGGATGTCACAATATTAGTTAACAGAGTTCTAGACTTGTAATTTTTTTCTAGAAGATTTGACATAAAATTAGTTTATAAAATAACCATTTTTCGACTTTCGAAGTATTCATAACCTATTTGCATATTGCTAGTTTTGACCCTGAATTGATTTATAAAACATATTAATCAGTTATTAAAATAAGTATATAACTCAGGGTGAAAATTAGGTATACTGCCTTGGCCCTTTCTTGAATTTCAAATCTTTACGTGATAAACGATAATTAAAAATTTTACCTTTAAAACAACTAACAAATAAATTGATACATGCCCATTAGAGAATATCATAAATTAGAATGTCTTACTGATGTTTGGCAGATTACATCTTGATTAACATGCTTGATTTCTCTTTCGGTAAGTTTCCAATAACCTATGTGTGAAACAACACACACTAAGTATTCACTTAGTGAGGCAACTATAAATTAAAGTAAAGTAAAGCATTTCAATGTATAGAAATAACATAAATAAGCAAAATACTATGTATATCGTATAAAAATATAGAATCGTATAAAACTAACTTATCAAAGTCATTCCTTTCTCATGTAACAGTGTAATACAGTTCCTGCAAAATGGCAAGCGGTCCTAGTACATTTTATAACATAACATATAATAAATATAAATATCATGCTATCAGTATTCATCAGTCATCAGGTAATCATTTACAGTATAACATTCTTTAAAGATAGCCCAAAGTATATAATATGAGATCAAGGTACTCGAGTCATATGAATAAGACACCAGAGTGTCTAACGTGAACAAGTAAATGAGTACATACTCGAGGATGCTCTTTGCTCATCATAAAAGCACCTCGTTAGTGCCATTAGCACTATGGCATGGATCCCCAGGGTGCACACCAAGGGCTTAGGTCCCCAAGGTGTATGTGACACCATTGTAGTCACAAAAACATGTAATCATATCATAACTTGAGTGATGCAGCTGCTAAGGACTCTATGGATATCCAACTATACCATGCACTCTCATAACATAATACTTGGGCATTCAATTCACCAATAATCAAAGTGGGCAATTCATACCCTAACTTCCTTCGTATATAAAATATATGTCACTTGCCTTTGCTATATTTGTGCATCAAATCAATATGCTTTAAAACAATGTAAATCATTTCTATACTAGGGCCGACTTATCACAAGTCTTGCCCTTTTCAAAAATAACATATACATAAATAATGCACTCACCTTGGCCACTTAACACGATGCCTCACTAAGTCCTAGTTCGATCCTGTCTTTCATAGTATCTCGAACCTTCTCTGATTTGGACTTGACTCCATTAATCACATAAATACAATAAAATATTTATTAGATTCAATTCTAACAATACCTTAAAAATGTTGTTTAACATAAACATTCGAAAATAAAATTTCCAATTATTTTCCTTTCTTTCTTGTACTGTTCGAAAACTCATTATGGTCCTTAGTGACCAATTTGAACTTTCATTAACTCTTCTGAGCTTGCTAACTAACATTTAAATACAAAATGTTTCAAATTCCATTTTCTGACAGCTTGCGCTACCTTCAAAAAGTTACTTATATAGGGAATAATACATGTAACGCCCCGATTTTGGGCCTAGCAGTTTTGAGGTTTATTAGACGGTCTGGTGGACCGGGTTAGAGATTTGAGCCAGATTCGAGGTCGTATATTTTTTGGTAAGATAAAAATATGAAAAATGGTTAAAAATCATATTAAAATATATGATTAATATTGGTAAAATCAATTTTGGAAATTGAGATTTGGAAGTATGACATTTTGTCCAGTGACCAAAACGTAAATTTTGAAAATTGTTTTTAAAGGTGACTAAAATGAAAGGGTCAAATTCTTAGAATCCTTAAGGAGCTATTTTATCAAGATTTTTTTGATGATTTCTCCCTTCAATTAAATCATTTTAACATGTGTTTTAAAAGTTAATTAAAAAGGATTTTGGATATTAAAGTTAGTTATTCTTTTAAACCAATTTTCACGTAACTTTTCTCTCAACCATTCTCTCCACTTTTTCTATGCCAATCACTTTTGCTTTCAACAAATTCCAGAGGTGAGAGATCTATATTTTTGATTTCTTGATTTGTAATTATTTCTTTATCATTGTTTTATCAAAATCTTATTGAAATCTTATGTTTTCTAGCTTTAAACAAGCCAATTGAGGGAAAAATCACACAATAGGGGTAAGGTCCCTGATCTCCTCTATTGAATGGTTCTTTATTGATATTCTCAAGTATTTGATCCTAGATTTATGGTTTATAATTTGATTTTGTGTTTTTATATTGATTTAATGGATTTAATTGAGATTAATTGATGAATTAGTGAAAGATCCGGATTGGATCTATTTTCCAGAGATGATGATTGATTTTAAACGTATAATGGATGCTTTATAATGTTGTTAAGTCGTTGTTAATAAAGGAATCTCAAAACTCTTGAATCTCTAATTGATTAGGTTGTTAGATTGGTGTTTTTGTGGAGTTTTGGTGGCTGTGTTATTGCTGGAAGTTTTTGGATAGATTAATCATGTTTTCAAGTGTTAATTGATGTTTATGGAAGTTCTAGATTGTTAGGTTGTGGCTGGGTTATGTTTGGAAAGGTTTATATGATGTTTTCGGTTGTTGTGTTTGGGTAATTGTGAGAGGATTGTGGAAATCTGTAAGGATTTGTTGTTCCTATGCTTAAAATGCATTGAGATGCATTAATCCTCTATTGCAATGTGATTAAAATAGGGGAGGTTGACCCAGAGGTGATCGGTGAAGCATTGGAGGCTTCAGACGAATCAAGGTTTCACGAATCGGTGAGTGAGAATGTGGATTCCAGCTTTGGAATGTTTTAAAGGTGGTTTATGGGAGTTTAAACGTAGCTTGAAACACTGGTTTAAACTCGAAAGTAAGTAAATGTGGTTTTTCTCTCTCGGTCGTGCTATAATAAAATGGTTTTATGCACTTGTTTTGATTTACATGTTGCCTATTGTTTAAGCATATTTTAAAGTATTTGAGATATTGTTTTAAGCATAAAATGCTGAAGGATGCACATGGTAAGTGATCCTTGTAAGTATATGGTTTATACTTGTGGTTTAAAGCATGGTTGTTGCTCGGAAAATGGTTTGGTTTAATGATTGTTTAAAATAATGAGGTAAATGATAAATGGTTAATTATATTGGCAAGTGATGTGGTTTTAAAATTGTCATCGGATATAGTTGGCCGGCCATAGGATGGAGTACACTATAATAAGTCACCTTGGATGTTGAGGGGTTTAGATTTGTGTACCAAAAACTCCATCCGAGTACCCTAACAGTAGAGGGGTTAAATAGTACCATAAACTCCCGTTAGTGGATTAAGAGTCTAACCGATGAAAGGGGTCGGTGTCCCCGTGGGTTGTATAGGTACCCAGTTGGTAATGTACCACGATTGTTATTTGTATCGCTATTCCGGTTGAGATGGCTTGAAGTGTTGGTTGAACACTTGTTGAATCCGTGTATCCGATGAACTCTTTTGTAAATAGAACTTGGTTAATATCACTTGTGAGCCAATATAATTGTTAATGTATTATTGAAAGGTTTATGTTGTATAATGTGGTTTATACAAGTTTACTCTTTAAGCTTTGCATATGGTTGTTATGCATGGGAAAGCTTAAATTAAGGTTTAGCAATGGGATTTACTGTTGGTTAATGATATATGATGTATATGGTTTAATATGCTAGTTTTGAAAGTGTTAAAGTGCGTGGTTTTTAAGGTATGATATTTCAAATGATAATGTTTAAGTGATGCTTAAGATTGATTGAAATGGGATTTCAATGTGTTGTTGGAAAATGATTTTAAATGCATCGATAGTGTGTTGTTTTGAGCACTCCTCACTAAGCCTAGTGTGCTTACGCTCTCTTTGTCCATCAATGTAGAGAATTAAAGGTTTGGGAGGCAGTGGGAAGCAATGGATCTCAACAAGACTTGGCAACCAAAGTATATTTTTGGAACTAGACTATAAGTAATAAGGGAAATAGGGTTTCCATTGTTGTTTTGGGAGATATTTGTTAAACTCCCTGTTTGAGCAAGTTTGGTTGGTTTCTCCTGGTCTGTAAATTGCCATTTGAGATTGTTTTGGTGATGGTTTTGAAGTTTTATGTTTTGTTTGGTTGGTTTTCTAGGAAGCATGCCTCTAGTTTACCTTTTGATGCAAGATGCTATGAATTGATGTTGAGCATGAGTTGTTGTGGTGTGGTGTGGTCCTTGAATGTATGAGATGTATGTTAAGAGCATGTAAGGTGTTTTGCTATGATTAAAAGCATCTTAAACCAGTGAAAATGGACATTATAGGTCCAGGCGTACTGGTACAGGTGTCCCTATTTCGGTATGAGTAAGCCAATCCAGGCTTAGCATATCGGTATGCGAGCAACTATTTTGGTACGAGCCAAGGTAGATATGACCAACGTTTTGGTATGGTGGAGGGCGTTTCCATACGGTATAAGGGTTTTGTGAGGGGCATTTCGATACGCAGGGGCGTATCGAAACGGTAAGCAGCTACTGGAATACAAAGGCTTTAAAATATTAAGGGCGTATCGAAACAACACTTACCGTACCGGTACGGTGGTAGTTATTTTAGTTATTTTGGTATATTTTGAAGTTCTATTTTCTTATGTTTTGGTCCCTAATGTTTGTAAATGCAATTGCGTGAACTTGGGTGATCGTTTTAATCTAAAATTTTACATGTTGGCATAGAACCTGACTAATTGAGGATTGGTAACTTAAGTTTCAGCATTTGACTCCAAAATTGTCGAGTTTTGCAATTTAGTCTCTGAAATGTTTGTTCTACAATTGAAGATCTTTTGATGATCCGTTTTCTCTATTATTTTACCTACTGCAAGTATGTACATATAGGATAATAATTGCGCATCTAGACAATATAAAAGAAAAAAATGGACCGAATTTTGGTAACCTTTCTTCGGTTTGCTTCGACAAACCTAATGTAGTTCTCTCAGTTCGGTCGAGCGTCTAGGCCAGGTCGAGGGGGTTACATTTGTTGGTATCAAAGCCAGGTTATGAAAGGTTGGGATGTTGTTACTTGATTATATACCATTGATGTTATGCACGGTGATTGAATATGCATGTTGACATATATATATATATATATATACGTTGGCATAACTGTTGTGATGATGTAGTGGGTTGTAGTTGTTAATCGCTATGTACAGTGTTTGTGATAGGTATGTTGATTTTTTATGCCATGTTGGAGGAAAATACGGGGAAACCATTTCCTTATTATTATAGTCCGAACGTTTTGAATTGAGATAAAAGTCTTGGATCCTTGCTTGAAGCTGGCCTAACTGTGTTATTTTGAAATGTTTATCATGCCTTAGATATATTTTTAGCACGATGGAACCGAGGAGAGAGTTATGATCTAGTACGATTGCTGCTACCATTGGGGGGAAATAAGGAGGACGCTATACCTCATAGAGGGTTGCCACTGCCCCTACCTAATCCACATGAGGGAGTGGAGCAAGTGCCACCTGAGCTAGCTGGGCCAGTGTTGGGCAATATGGCACTGTTGATTCAGGCCATGACGGTACTTTTCAGGCAGTAGTTGCGGGTGTTCAAGTGCCGGCACCAGTGGGTGGGTAGGGTTTGCCGTTAAAGCATCTCCGTAGTCTCGGCAGAGTTGAGTTTCGTGGTCTAGCACCAGAGGCTTCTGAGGACTAGTTGGCTAGTACAAAGAGGATTCTGGAACAGATGGGTTGTTTGGGTGCCCATAAGCTGGGTTGTGTTGTGTCCTTGTTGCAGGGTGATGCTTATAGCTGGTAGACTACCCTAATAAATGGGATGGTAACCGCGGATGTATCTTGGGAGTTATTTTTTAGTGCGTTTTGAAAGAAGTATTTGGGGGTCCAATATCAGGATGAAAAGAATAGAGAGTTTATGGCTTTGGTATAGGGAAGTATGTCTATTTCTGAGTACGAGGTACAATTTGTGAGGTTGAGCCAGTATGCTCCCGAGTTAGTTCTTGACGAGCGTCAACGATATGACCGTTTCCGATACGAGCTGGTTTAGGATGTTAAGACATATATGCTTGCTGCTGATTATACGTATTTTGATGTGTTGGTCATGCGAGCCAAGGATGTTGAGCATAATCTTGGCTTGGCTTTTGGGTCCTGTGGTGTTAGCTCTGGTAAGAGAGCGGTTGATTCTAGTTTTGGCGGTGGTCAGGCCAGGAGGTTTCGCCCGGATTAGAGGCGTGGTGGTGGAGTTGTTGGGCGTGGAACACAGGGGCAGGGTGCCCAAGTTTGAGCTCCGCACAACACATGTTGGGCTTGCGGATCGCGTGATCTTCTGAGGCGAGATTGTCCACATTTGTCCAGGAAGGGTCAGGCACCTACGGCTGTTATGCCTAATGCTTGTTGGAGTTGTGGGTCTGGAGACCATCTAAGGCATGACTGTTCTTTATTGTCGAGAGGTGGGTAGGGTACTGCACCTGTTGTTGTTCTGCAGAGGGGTCGTGGTCGTAGCCCATTTTAGCTCAGAAATAGTGGGCAGAGGATTGTGGCCTATACCGTTGCTATCTAGCCTGAGGGTGGTGGACCAGTTAGAGTGTATGCTCATCGTGAAGGGCATAACGACATGAATGTGATCCCAGTTACCTTTACCTTGCAATGTTTGTCGTTATTTTCTTTGATTGATTTGAGATCCACTCATTCATATATCTTAAGTGAGCATGCATCATTGTTGAGTGTTCCTGTTGAGTTCCTGGATGTTGGCATGTTGGTAACTAGTTCTTTTGGAGAAACAGTTACAACTAGGAGGTTGTATCGGTGTTGTCTTTTGGTTGTGCAAGGGTATGAGTTTGCCGCAGATCTGATGGAATTGTCATTCCATGGTTTTGACGTTATTCTGGGTATGGATTGGTTGAGTGAGCACAATGGGGTGGTGGATTGTAAATTCAAAAGGGTTTCCCTGAGGTTAGCCGATGATTATGAAGTTGTGGTGGTTGGAGAGAATATGAAATTCTTTTCCAATGTTGTTTTGGCTACTTGAGAGGAGAAGATGATGTATGATGGTTGCCAAGCTTATTTGGCTATTGTTATGAATTCTGAAGCCAAGGGCGTTTGGGTGTAAGACATTCGGGCTGTATGTGAGTACCCGAAAGTTTTTCCTGAGGAGTTACCAGGTTTACCTCCGGATAAGGAGGTAGAATTTTGTATTGAGACATATGAAGGTACAACTCTAGTGTCCATTGCTTCCTATTGGATGGCACCGAAGGATTTGAAGAAGTTGAAGTCACAACTCTAGGAATTGTTGGATCATGGGTTCATTTGACCGAGTGTTTTGCCTTGGGGTGCTCCGGTTCTCTTTGTGAAAAAGAAGGATGGTACGTTGCGTATGTGCATAGATTACCGATAGTTGAATAAGTTAACAGTGAAGAACAAATACCCGTTGTCGCGGATCGATGATTTGTTCGACCAGTTTCGTGGAGCAGTGGTGTTTTCGAAGATTGATTTGAGGTCAAGGTAGTACCAGTTGAAAGTTAAGGATGTGGATGTGCATAAGACCGCTTTTCGTACGAGGTACATGCATTACAAATTTTTGGTAATACCGTTTGGATTGACCAATGCCCCGGTGGCTTTCATGGAAATAATGAATAGAGTGTTCCATGAGTACCTTGATCGGTTTGTGGTGTTTTCATCGATGATATACTCGTGTACTCTCGTACCGAGGAAGATCACGAACAACATTTGCGAATCGTGTTGCAAGTTTTGAAGGATAATCAGTTGTATGCCAAATTGAGCAAGTGCGAGTTTTGGCTCAAGTAGGTGATGTTCTTTGGTCATGTGGTATCTGAGGAGGGTATTCGTGTTGATCCACAGAAAATTGTGGCCATTCTCAATTGTAAGCAACCTAAGACAGTTTCAGAGGTGCATAGTTTTCTTGGGTTGGCTAGTTATTATCGCCGTTTTATGGAAGGGTTTTCTAGTATTGCAGCCCTGTTGACAAAGTTGTTGCAGAAGAATGTTCCTTATGTGTGGTCAGAGAAGCAACATCAGAGCTTAGAAAAGTTAAAGGAAGTTTTGACACATGCTCCTGTGTTGATTCAACCCGAGCTGGGGAAGGAGTTTGTGGTTTATAGTGATGCATCGTACGTTGGGTTGGGTTGTGTGTTGATGCAAGATGGCAAAGTGGTAGCCTATGCATCGAGACAGCTGAAAGTGCATGAGCGAAACTATCCGACTCATGACTTAAAACTTGCAGCCGTGGTGTTTGCCTTAAAGATTTGGCAACATTACCTTTATGGAGAGAAGTGTGTGGTTTTCACAGACCACAAGAGTTTGAGATATTTGATGTCTCAAAAGGATTTAAACCTTAGGCAACATAGATGGTTGGAGTTGCTTAAGGATTACGACTTGACAATCGAATATCATCGGGGAAGGCCAATGTTGTTGCAGATGCGTTGAGTCATAAGGTTGCAGTTGAGCTTAGGGCGATGTTTGCAAGGTTGAGTGTGACGCGAGAATGTGGTTTGTTGGCTGAGTTGCAAGTTACGCATACGTTGTCGCAAATGATCAAAGCTAAGCAACCATTTGATGATTCATTGGTTCCCCATGTTAAGGACATAATGGATGGTAATCCGACAAATTTTTATTTTGATGATGATGGTGTTCTGTGCTTTAAGGGCTGAATAGTAGTGCCGAAAGTTGCGGAGCTTAGGCATACTATTTTGGCGGAGGCATATTCTAGTCCTTTTGCTATGCACCCCAGTAGTACCAAATGTATCGGGATTTGAAGGATAGGTATTTTAAAAAAAGATATGGCAGAGTTTGCATCCAAGTGAATGGTATGTCAGCGTGTAAAGGCTGAACATTAGTTTCCATCCGGGTTGTTGCAGCCGTTGAGAATTCTGAAGTGGAAATGGGAGAGAATCACAATGGACTTCGTGACAGGATTACCATTGACACCGGCTAAAAAGGATTCCATTTGGGTGATTGTTGATTGGTTTACGAAGTGTGAACATTTTCTGCCAGTGCATCCGATGTATACCTTGGATAAATTGGCAGATTTGTACATCGCTGAGATTGTGCGGTTGCATGGGGTACCCAAGTCCATTATTTCAGATAGAAATCCGAGGTTTACGGCGAGGTTTTGAAGATGTTTGCATCAAGCCTTGGGTTCAAGGTTGAATTTCAATACCGTGTATCATCCTCAAACGGATGGAAAGTCTGAGCGTGTTATCCAGGTTTTGGGCCTAGCGGTTTTGAGGCTTATTAGACGGTTCAGTGGATCGGGTTAGAGATTTGAGTTAGATTTGGGGTCCTATATTTTTCGGTAAGATAAAAATATGAAAAAATGGTTTAAAATCATTTTAAAATATATGATTAATATTGGTAAAATAAATTTTGGAAAATGAGATTTGGAATTATGGCATTTTGGCTAGTGACCAAAATGTAAATTTTGAAAACTATTTTTAAAGGTGACTAAAATAAAAGGGTCAAATTCTTAGAATCCTTAAGGAGCTATTTTACCAAGATTTTTCTGATGATTTCTCCCTTCAATTAAATCATTTTAACACGTGTTTTAAAAGTTAATTAAAAAGGATTTTGGATATTAAAGTTAGTTATTCTTTTAAACCAATTTTCACGTAACTTTTCTCTCAACCATTCTCTCCACTTCTTCTCTGCCAAACACTTTTGCTTTCAACAAATTCTAGAGGTGAGAGATCAATATTTTTTATTTCTTGATTTGTAATTGTTTCTTTATCATTGTTTTATCAAAATCTTATTGAAATCTGGTGTTTTTTAGCTTTAAACAAGCCAATTGAGGGAAAAATCACACAATAGGGGTAAGGTCCCTGATCTCCTCTATTGAATGGTTCTTTATTGATATTCTCAAGTATTTGATCCTATATTTATGGTTTATAATTTGATTTTGTGTTTTTATATTGATTTAATGGATTTAATTGAGATTAATTGATGAATTAGTAAAAGATCCCGATTGGATCTGTTTTCCAGAGATGAGGATTGGTTTTAAATGTATAATGGATGCTTTATAATGTTGTTAAGTCGTTGTTAATAAAGGAATCCTGAAACTCTTGAATCTCTAATTGGTTAGGTTGTTAGATTGGTGTTTTTGTGGAGTTTTGGTGGCTGTGTTATTGCTGGAAGATTTTGGATAGATTAATCCTTTTTTCAAGTGTTAATTGATGTTTATGGAAGTTCTAGATTGTTAGGTTGTGGCTGGGTTGTGTTTGGAAAGTTTTAGATGATGTTTTTGGTTGTTGTGGTTGGGTAATTGTGAGAGGATTGTGGAAATCTGTGAGGATTTGTTGTTGCTGTGTGTAGAATGCATTGAGATGCGTTAATCCTTTGTTGCAATGTGATTAAAATAGGGGAGGTTGACCCGGAGGTGATCGGTGAAGCGCTGAAGGCTTCGGATGTTTGATTTCGCATCGGCGAATCAAGGTTTCTAGTACCGGTGAGTGAGAACATGGATTCTATCTTTGGAATGTTTTAAAGGTGGTTTATGGGAGTTTAAACATAGCTTGAAACGCTGGTTTAAACTCAGAAGTAAGTAAATCTGGTTTTTCTCTCTCAGTCGTGCTATAATGAAATGGTTTTATGCACTTGTTTTGATTTACATGTTGCCTACTGTTTAAGCATGCTTTAAAGTATTTGAGATACTGTTTTAAGCATGAAATGCTGAAGGATGCACATGGTAAGTAATTCTTGTAAGTATATGGTTTATACTTATGGTTTAAAGCATGATTGTTGCTTGGAAAATGGTTTGGTTTAATGCTTGTTTAAAACAGTGAGGTAAATGATAAATGGTTAATTATATTAGCAAGTGATGTGGTTTTAAAATTGTTATCGGATATAGTTGGCGACCATAGGATTGAGTGCACTATAATAAGTCGCCTTGTATGTTGAGGGGTTTAGATCCATGCACCAAAAACTCCATCCGAGTACCCTAACGGTAGATGGGTTAAACAATATCGTAAACTCCCGTTAGTGGATTAAGCGTCTAACCGATGAAAGGGGTCGGTGTCCCCGTGGATTGTATAGGTACCCAGTTGGTCATGTACCACGATTTATATTGTATCACTATTCCAGTTGAGATGACTTGAAGTGTTGGTTGAACACTTGTTGAATCCGTGTATCCGATGAACTCTTTTGTAAATGGAACTTGGTTAATTATCACTTGTGAGCCAATATAATTGTTAATGTATCATTGAAAGGTTTATGTTGTATAACGTGGTTTATACAAGTTTACTATTTAAGCTTTGCATATGGTTGTTATGCATGGGAAGGCTCAAATTGAGGTTTAGCAATGAGATTTACTGTTGGTTAATGATACATGATGTATATGGTTTAATATTCTGGTTTTGAAAGTGTTAAAGTGCATGGTTTTTAAGGCATTGTATTCAAATGATAATGTTTAAGTGATGCTTAAGATTGATTGAAATGGGATTTCAACGTGTTGTTGGAAAATGGTTTTAAATGCATTGATGGTGTGTTGTTTTTGAGCACTCCTCACTAAGCCTAGTGTGCTTACGCTCTCTTTGTCCATCAATGCAGATAGTTAAAGGTTTGGGAGGCAGCAGTAAGCAAGGGATCTCAACAAGACTTGGTAACCAAAGTATGTTTGTGGAACTAGACTATAAGTAATAAGGGCAATGGGGTTTCGGTTGTTGTTTTGAGAGATATTTGTTAAACTCCCTATTTGAGCAAGTTTGGTTGGTTGCTTCTGGTTTGTAAATGACCATTTGAGATTGTTTTAGTGATGGTTTTGAAGTTTCATGTTTTGTTTGGTTGGTTTTCTAGGAAGCATGCCTCTAGTTTACCTTTTGATGCAAGATGCTATGAATTGATGTTGAGCCTGAGTTGTTGTGGTGTGGTTTGGTCCTTGAATGTGTGGGATGTATGTTAGGAGCTTGTAGCGTGTTTTGCTATGATTAAAAGCATGTTAAACCAGTGAAAATTGACATTATAGGTCCAGAAGTACCGGTTTGGGTGTCCCTGTTTTGGTACAAGTAAGCCAATCCAGGCTTAGCGTACCGGTACACGGGCAACTATTTCGGTACGGGCCAAGGTAGATTTGGCCAGCATTTTGGTATGGTGGAGGGCGTTTCTATACGGCATAAGGGTTTTGTGATGGGCGTTTCGATACGCGGGGGCGTATCGGAACAGTAAGCAGCTACTAAAATCCTAAGGCTTTAAAATATTAAGGGCGTATCGAAACACCACTTACTGTACCAGTACGGTGATAGTTTTTTCAGTTATTTTGGTATATTTTGAAGTTCTGTTTTCTTACGTTTGGTCCCTAATGTTTGTAAATGCAATTGTGTGAACTTGGATGATCGTTTTAATCTAAAATTTTACATGTTGGCATGGAACCTGACTAATTGAGGATTGGTAACTTAAGTTTCAGCATTTGACTCCAAAATTGTCGAGTTTTTCAATTTAGTCCCTGAAATGTTTGTTCTACAATTGAAGGCCTTTTGATGATCCGTTTTCTCTATTATTTCACCGGCTGCAAGTATGTACATATAGGATAATAATTCGCATATAGACAAGATAAAAGAAAAAAATGGACTTACTTTCGTAACCTTTCTCCGGTTTGCTTCTGCAAACCTAATGTAGTTATCTTGGTTCGGTCTGGCGTCTAGGCCGGGTCGAGGGGGTTACAATACATACTTGATCTTAATTTCCTTTATACTGGAGAAACTAGATTCGATAACGGTTCTAACGGTATAAGCCACATAAATTAATAGAATCTACAAAAATTATGAAAAATCACTGAATTCACGTCACAGACTGTCTAGGCAGAAAACTGCTCTATAATTTTTCTGGCCTTTTTTCGAATAAAAATTCATATCTTTTAACTCGGAACTCAAAATCAGTTTCCGTTTGTTGGAAACGAAGCTAGACTAACAAATATTTATAACGGTATAAAATTCATCATCTAACCATTTTTGTAGAATTTATGGCGAATTTTTAAACTTACTGCCATAATTCAAATTCCAACATAACTTTCCATGAATAACTTCTAATTTACACCAACTTCTCCTTATTTCTCTACTTTTCAATTTAGTCCCATCACTTTACTTCAAATGTCTAGAATAAAACTTGTATTCATATGTTCTCTTTACATCCATCATCAAAATAAGCTTAAACCTTTACTCCTCTAATTTCTCTTGATTTGTCAAAATAGTCACTAGTGCGATTAATCATCGGTTTAGCATTCTAACTTCATTTTCATGTCTCTAACATCATTAATAACATAAATACACATCAAATTCACTCCATCAAAATAAAATTTAAAAATAATTCCTCAAATCTTTCCTCTTTACCGAAATGGTCACTTAATCTTCCAAGTAAGGATTTTTTTTCTAACTTCAAAATTTGACTTCTTGAATCACACGTACATCAATTTCCTCATCAACTCCATAATGCCAATTGAAACCATAAATCTTAGGGTTAGGGTTTTTGAATCAAAAACATCAAATTGAATCAAATCTAAGCTTAATTCCAATGCTACAATGCTTGATTCATCAAAATAAAGTTTTAAATCAAATAATCCCTAAACCCTAAATTATCTCTCCACAAAATTCAAGAGTGTCCTTCAACAATTCCATGATATTTTTATACCAAATGAAAGAGAATTTAATGGAAAAAATTGTATTTCATGAACTAACCTTGAATCCAACTCTTTATCTAAAAGTTTTGACTGCTTATCATTTTGGTCCCTTCTCCCCCAATTCTCACGGCAACAAGGGGAAATGAAGAACCAATCTTTCCTTTTTACTTCTAATTATGCCAAATGGCTTAATTTATTTCATATAATATAAAAATATCTTTATCTAAAAGTCAAATGACTATTTAACCCTTAGGTCAAATACTCAAATTCATGCCAAATGTCATCATCCTTCATCCAATGGCCTAGATTTAATCTTGACTTGAGAAATTACTAAAATGCCCATGTCATTTCCAAAATATTTCAAAATTTCCAATAAAAGAGAAATGACCAATTTGCTGTCAACTATTCACAAATTCATCTAGTTTGCCATTTTGTAAGATTCTAACTAAATCTAGTTAGAATCCAACCAACCATAATAAAATATTTATAAAATAATATTTTATGAATTTTTCCACAGCTGTTGAATTAGTTTCTAACATTTCCCATTCGATCCGATATATTGATAATTAACCCTTTACTCAAAATACTTGTAACTGACTTTTATAACCTTTATCATACGATAAAATCTCAATTTTTTTCTAGTTCAATTCGGGTATCTGAATTCCATTTAAACTTTGACTACAATTTCCCAATAATAGAAACATCGGATCAAACCAGAATCTTCACATTCGATTCACACCCTTAGCTTATCTATTTATTTATGAAATAAAAACTCCTAACTTTTGGGAAATTACAACTTTTGTCCTTCAACTTTTCATATTTAGTCTTGTACCACACAAGTTTTGACTGCTTATCGTTTTGGTCATTGAGTTTTAAATCTTCAATTCCCATTCCAATTTTTCCTCGAATTTTTAACCAGACTTTGAAAGTAACCTATTCAGCTCACTATATATCACTTTATACTTTTAAACCTTAGAAATTTCCTTTCCAAAACCCATAATTAAAGAAATCCCAACTTTTGCATTTTTATCATTTTAGTCACTAAGTTAGCTTTATGCTATAATCTTAGTACTAAATAATCCTTAATCAACTTAGTAAAATTTGGGGTATTACAATTCTCTTCCCCTTAAGAAAATTCGTCCTCGAATTTTCAACACGTACCTGGTTCAAAAGGTGAGGAAAATGTTTTCTCATATCTTCTTCTCTTTCCCAAGTCGCTTCCTCAACTTTACGATTTCGTCAAAGAATTTTAACAAGCAAAATTGACTTATTTCCTTAGTTCTTTGACTCCATGTTTTATCATCTTTAACTTCTTTTATTTGTTCAGGGCCAACTACATCTCAATCCTTTGAATTCAATCACACATGCCTTTAACATATCCTTCAAAATCTGAATAGTTCGCTCTGATTGTCCTTTTGTTTGTGGGTGAAAAGTTGTGCTAACATTGAGTCGAATATCCAAGGCTTCATGTAAAGACTTCCAAAATCTTAAAGTAAACCTCGGATCTCTATTAGATACTATCGAGGCTGGTACTCCATGTAGTCGAACTATTTCCTTAATATACAACTCAACATACTTATCCCTAGAGTAATATGTTCAAACAGGATAAAGTGTGCTAACTTAGTCAATCTATCAACAATCACCCATATTAAATCCTTCTTGTTCGGTGTCAAAGATAGTCTTAATACAAAATCCACCGTCACTTGTTCTCATTTCCACTGAGAAATGGAAATCAGTTACGATAATTCAGAAGGTACCTGAAGTTCTGCTTTTACTTGTTGACATGTCAGAAATTTAGAAACAAACTCAGTTATAACTCTTTTCATGCATGGCCACCAATATCAAATCTTTAAATCTTGATACATCTGGTTTCCACCTGGATGTACAATCAAAGGACTATAGCGTACCTTAAAGATAAGTTGTTTCTTCAATTCTTCATCGTTTGAAAAATAGATTTTTCCTCGATAATACAAGTATCCATCAGATTAACTTCAAAGTCTTCGGTTTCACCTTCTTCCACTTATTTGAACCTTCTCATATTTTCTCTAAAGATCTTTTATTCAATCTAATAAAGTAGACTTTATTCTTAACTCAGAAATTAAAGCACCATATTCTTTTAATGCCAGTCTCGCATTCATAGCTCTTAAGGCAACAAATGTCTTTCGACTGAAGGTGTTAGCTACCACATTAGCTTTTCCTAGATGATAGTCAATGATCACATCATAATCCTTAAACTTCTTTTTTGCCTCAAGTTCAACTCATTTTTAGTTAACAGATACTTTAAACTTCTATAATCTGTGTAAATATAGCATCATTCACCATATAAATAATGACGCTATATCTTTAAAGCAAATACAACTATTGTCGGCTCCAAATCATGAGTAGGATAATTCCTCTCATGCGTCTTAAGTTGTCTCGAAGCATAGGTCACTACTTTTCCTTCTTGCTTAAGTATACTTCCCAAGCCTTTATGAGAACCATCCTTATAAACCACATAATCTTTGCTCGATTCTGTTTGTACTAATACCGGGGCTTCAATTAATATCTTCTTTAATGTCTAAAAGCTTTATTGGCACTTATCTGTCCAACTGAAAGGCATATCTTTCCTCAATAGATTAGTCAGTAGGGAGGCAATCATCGAGAAATTCTTTACAAACTTTCAATAATAACCAGCAAGTCCCAAGAAACTTCGAACCTCAGAAACATTCTTCAAAGGTTTCCATTAAACTATAGTTGGCAGGTTTTTGGGATTTACTCTTGTAACCCCCTCGACCCAGCCTAGTCGCAAGACCGAACTGAGCAAGCTACATTAGGTTTGCCAAAGTAAACTGGAAAGATAAAACCTAAACTGCGACCATTTTTTTCTTTTATCTAGTTTAGATGCATTATTACTTTCCTATATGTACATACTGTTCATAGGTGAGGACCCATCTCAATCGGGCATCAAAATGACATCCAATTGAACACAAACGCAATTCAGGGACTAAATTGCAATTTAAAAAAAATTCAGGAACTCAACCCAATTTTATATTACCATAATTTAATTAAATACATTTCATGATTAGATGTCAAACATCAGCTTAAAACGATCATCCATACTCATTCAATTGACCAAACAAGGTCTAGGGACTAAAATGAAAGATATCAAAACCGCTTTTCCATGACATTAACAGAAATAATGGTGTCCGTATCGATACACTGAGTTCCGTATTGATACGGTTGTTAACCCCTTGCTTCGATACAACAAGCCTCGTACCGGTACGCTACTTCGAATATAAAATACCCTTTTTGTTTCCTTAAACACCGTACCGATACGGGCACATGGTGTTTTGGTACACGAGCCCATTCCAAAAAGTGAGATTCCAGTAACTGATAGGCGTATCGAAGCACCCAAACCCGTACTGAAACCCCCTGTCTATATTTGTCTAGCCCATTCCAAAAAGTAAGATTCCAGTAACTGATAGCTGATTTTTACTCAAATCTAGATGCATTTGGGTCCTAACAACTTGCATACATGCATATAGACATCCATGATTTCATAATCTATCACTTATATCAAGATTAATCATTCAAATCAAATTTATGCATCCAAGGAAACACTCTAGAGGCATGCTTCCTATTCCACATTGCCAAACATACCAAATTGTACAATAAGGTCATTCTCAGCATAGGCATCATGACAACACACCTTACACAACATATTAAACTTGCTCAAACCATCACAACATGTCAATCAACAAGGTATCTCTAGATGCATACTTAAGCAACCATTCATCCACAACTATAAGCAAGGAATAACATCAAACTTAGCAACACCAACCATCCTTAAAACCAGCATAGAAACATACTTAAAATCCATAGAAACATGCTTAGTGAGGATGCTCATAAGACAATGATGCATTAAAACCATTTGAAAACTATATGTTTGTTTTCCAAAAACATGCTTACAACCAAAACCTTTCCATGATTCCAACCGAATCAAAACATGACAACCTTTATGCAACATCATATACATAGCATGCTTACATCCCAAAGCATTATAAACAAGCCATACTTAAATCCCAAAGCATTATAAAATAGGTTTAACACATGAGCTTTCACATATATTGGCATTTATAGTGACCCGGATAGACCACCTCTAGCCTATACATATCTGATACACAGATCTCTCATACCATGCCTAGTTAAACAACATTACATCCCAAACCTTGCCTAGTTAAACCGCAAGATTTGACACTCTCGCCTAGTTAAACCGCGAGATTTACAACATTGCCTAGTTAATCCGCAAGTGTACCGACCTTGCCTAGTTAAACTGCAAGATCACCATCAAATTAGGTTGCCTAGTTAATCTGCATGCCCCAACGAGGTTCCCAACAGTCCGAGTGGCCTTGTTAAACCGCCATACCTCAAGAACCCATGGCCACGATCGATTTTGTTCATATTTTATAGTGCACTTTTAATCCTATGGCATGCCAACTATATCCGATTGTTTTCTCACCATGTCACATAGCGAATATATCAATTACCAAACCATTTACCTACCGTTTTACAATTCATTACGCAAAACACTATATTTGCAAATCTCATTGCCAAAGCAATAACACCATTCCCAACTGGAATGAAAACCAATGCTCGATAGCATATTATATACTTTCAATCCCCTGCATATGTACTCATACCAGTAAGTAAAACCTGCCATGTTTATTACAACATATGAAAACAACATGCTCATATCCAAGCCGATATTTAAGATCAAAATAAGGGAAATTTACTTCCAAGCTTAGGTAAATGTCTCATGCTTACTTTAAACTCCCAACAACCTTTACAAATCCTTGAAAAGCGTTTACAACCAGTTTCCACTCACCGATACGTTTCGCCTTTCTCGCCAATGCAATACAAGCTCCCGGCAAGCCACAAACAACTTCAAGCTTCGGTGCCTTGATTATCCCATGTTTTAAACACATAAAACTAGAGGATAAATGCATCATCATGCATTCAAACCATTGCCTCAAAGCAAAACTCCGCAACTCTCAGTTTGCCCACTGAGAAACCATCCTAAACAAACAGAAATCAACATTAAACGTTTTCGAAACTTAACCCAGCCATAAAACAACGATTCAACCCATCAATTAACATCAATTAACATCCAAAAACCCTTTCCTAACATCCTTTTACTTCCAGCCAAGATTAAACTCGATTATCACCACAAAAACTCAAATCTAACAACCTACACAATTAGAGATCCAAGAGTTTCGGGATTCTATTGACAAAAACACCTTATCAACTTCAAAATAAATCCAAAGTATGTATTAAAGCAATCTTAAATACTAGAAATCAGATCCACTTCGAAAATTACCTTAGTTCATCAACATTACTCAATTAACTCAATCAAACATTGATAAAACATTAAAATTAGTTTACAATCAATAAATCAAAGATCAAATACTTGTGAATTTCAGTAAAGAACCATACAATAGTGGAGATCACAGAACTTACCCCAATTGTGAAATTTCTCCTTCAATTGGTTTGATAAAAGCTAAGAAAACACAAGATTTAAATGAGATTTTGTAAAACAATATTAATTAATCAATCACAAATCATAAAAACAAGTTAAAAGACTCATCACCTATGGATTTTGATGAAAACTTGAGTGTTTGGCTGAGGAGAGATTTGAGAGAAAAAGTTGAGAGAAAGTTATGTGAATTTTCTTTAAAGTGCTTAACTAACTTTTTAAATAAAACCCTTTTTAATAAACTTTAAAACACATGTTAAAATATCTTTAATTAAGGGAGAAATCATCAGAAAAACTTGGTAAAATAGCTCCTTAAAGATTTCAAGAATTTGACCGTTTCATTTTAGTCACCTTAAAAAGCAGTTTTCAAAACTTGCATTTTGGTTACCAGCCAAAATGTCTGATTTCTAAATCTTATTTTCCAAAATTGATTTCACCATTACCCTTAATATAATTAATAATGATTTTAGAATATTTTCCCTCAATTTTATCACCTTCAAAAATATTTAAACCAATTAAATCCCGAAATCAACCTGAAACTCTAATTTCGGTCCACCAGACCTTCGAACCAACCCTTTAAAACCTCTAAGTCAAAACTGGGTTGTTACAACTCTCCCTCACTTAACAAATTTTGTCCTCAAAATTACCTGGAGGAAACAAATACAGAAACTACTCCAGCATTTCTGACTTGCGTTCCCATGTGGCTTCTTCAACACCACGGTGCTGCCACAACACCTTAACAAGCTCGACCGTCTTGCCACACAGAACCTTCTTGCTGGTATCTAGTATCTCCACATGTTCCTCATCATAAGATAAATCTGCCCTCAACTCTACATCCTCCACCGACATAACATACGATGGATCTGATCGATATCTCCTCAACATCAAAACATGAAACACATTATGAATTTTCTCCAACTTAGGAGGCAACCTCAACTGATATGCTACATGACCTGCACGCTCAATAACCTCGTACGGTCTAATGAACCTCGGACTAAGCTTACCCTTACGTCTGAATCTCATTACCTTTTTCCATGGTGACACTTTAAAGAATACGCAATCGCCCACCGCATATTCAATTTCCCTACACTTCAAATCCGCGTAAGACTTCTGCCGATCTGCAGCTGCTTTTAAGCAATCACACACAAGCTTGACCTTCTCATCCGTGTCCTTTAACACATCCGGCAGGGATACATGCCCTCAACTCTACATCCTCCACCGACATAACATACGATGGATCTGATCGATATCTCCTCAACATCAAAACATGAAACACATTATGAATTTTCTCCAACTTAGGAGGCAACCTCAACTGATATGCTACATGACCTGCACGCTCAATAACCTCGTACGGTCTAATGAACCTCGGACTAAGCTTACCCTTACGTCTGAATCTCATCACCTTTTTCCATGGTGACACTTTAAAGAATACGCAATCGCCCACCGCATATTCAATTTCCCTACACTTCAAATCCGCGTAAGACTTCTGCCGATCTGCAACTGCTTTTAAGCAATCATACACAAGCTTGACCTTCTCATCCGTGTCCTTTAACACATCCGGCAGGGATACATGCTTTTCCCCTACCTCAGCCTAACATAAGGACGTACGACACCGCCGGCCATATAACGCCTCATAAGGTGCCATCTGTATACTCGCTTAATAACTGTTGTTGTAAGCAAACTCAACTAAAGGCGATTCCTTCTCCTAGGTTCCTTGAAACTCAATAATGCAGCTGATAAGTGTTCAAAAGTACTATTTTTCTTACCCTTTTTACTCATATTATTGTTAGACTTAGGCTCATATTAGTTGCATAGTTAGCCATTCATACACTAATCCATGTTTCCTTCGATCGTTGAGATTGATTACATAACTTGGTAGTTTTTGTGGAAAAGATGCTGCTTTGGTGTGCTTTGTGTGTGTATGTGCAGGATCATTTGCCAAAGCAATGCCGAGCTAGTTGCCAGGGCAATGCATGAAGGAGATGCCGAGCTAGTTGCCAGGGCAATGCATGAAGGAGACGCCGAGCCAGTTGCCATGGCAATTGTCGACAAGAGTAAAGGTGATATGGTAGTCAAAATTGATGACTAGACAAGCCCAAGATGACATGGAGCAAAGCCCAAACCCAAAGGAATTTGATTGCCATGCAGAGATTAAAGAAGAATTAAATTCCAAGAAGATAGGAGAAGTTCTAGTAGGAATACAATTATAATAAAGAATTATATTCTTTAAAGATAATTTAATTCCAACTTAAACTCCTCCTCAAAGAAGGACTTTGGCCTAGCCCTATAAATAGGAAGGAGATTTCGACAATCCATAGAGAGCAAAGAGAGGGAAATTTCGACAACTCCAAGAGAGCAAAGAGAGGGAAATTTCGACAACTCCAAGGAGGGCAAGAGGAGAGAATTTTCGAAAAGCATCTAGGGCAAGGAGGATTTCGACAAGCCTCCTTCTTCATCCTTTTCTTTCTTGTTCGATTGGTTCATGCTAGGGATTATTTATCTTGTGTTTCTTTGGAACCTAGCCATGAACTAAATCTACTTGGCTATGGTTATTGTGTTTTGTGGTTGTGAGAAACTATTGGTTTTTGTTTAGGTAATAAGAGTTTGCACTTTTCTATTTCAAGGTTTATTCATTCTTGGTTCTTATACTTGTTTGCGAGTGAATTGGGAGAGGATCTCGTGATTTCATCTATTTATCTAATATCGGGAGAGTTAGATTCAAGAAATGAATGAATATGATCTTTATTCAATCTATTGATGGTGAAGATTAATCCGGCTTAGGAATAAGTTAAGGATTTCAACGGCTAAGAGGAGCGCAAGATTGGTTGTTGTTCACCCTTGATTCACGCAGGGATGTAATATCAAGGCATGCACAAGTAGCTAGAGTTTCGACTTAGGGATAAGAAGAAACCATTGAAGAACGCTCTGCCGAACCTTGAAGGTTGCTGCAAGTTGCCACGGCAACTGAGTTGCCCGTGCACTCTTTTACCAAGACGATCCAATCGACTATCAGACCTCAACTCACGATAACCTGGCCTATCTCTCTCATTTGATCTCATATATTCTTTTACTTTATTGCTTTCTAGATTAGTTATTAGTTAAACTCCTATAATCCTTTATTTGTGTTTTTACTTTTTACAGTGCAAGAGACTAGATTCTTGAAGTGGCACCAATCCCTGTGGAGACGATATCTTTTATACTATAACTTGCGATATGTTTTTGGCGCCGTTGCCGGGGGTTGGCAATAGCGACTTTGTTTTTATTTTCTTGCACTTTCTTTTTACTTTTCTTGTTTAAAATTCAAAGGGCTAACAAACTTTGGTTTTGCATTGGTATATGACCAGGGCGAGACCGACTGCACCATAATATCCCTTTGATCCAGAAATCGAACGAACCTTACAAAGACTTAGACGAAGGATAAGAGAAGCAATGGAAAATCAAGACGGCAATATGAATCAAGATGTTCGAGCAGGAGGAGGAGTGATTCTTGCACGAAATAGAACTATTCGAGACTATCTTGAAGAAGATCTTGATGGACTTAACCCAGGAGTTGTCGCACCTGAAATTGAAGCCGACCACTTTGAGTTGAAACCTGTAATGTTTAATATGATCAACACAATTGGTCAATTTGGCGGCTCAGCAACTGAAGATGCACGTCAACATCTGAAATCTTTCCTCGAGATTTGCAACTCGTTCAAAATACACGGAGTCACCCCCGATGTCTTACGATTAAGATTATTCCCCTATTCACTGAGGGATAGGGCGAAAGCGTGGTTGAATAGCATTCCTGCCGGATCAATAACATCTTGGACTGATCTTTGTCGTGATTTCCTTGCTAGATTTAATCCTACAAATTTGACTGATAAGCTTGGTAACGATATTACTTCTTTTTGGCAGGCAGATGATGAATCCATGTACGAGGCTTGGGAGCGATATAGAGAAATTCTACACAAATGCCCCCTACACGGATTCCCGGTGTGGACTCAAGTAACAATGTTTTACAACGCCGTGAATACACCAACAAGGATGATGCTAGATGCCTCGGCAAACGGCATACTCCTAGATAAGTCGCCGGAGGAAGCGATGCAATTTTTAAACAGGCTGGCCAAGAATGATTATCAATTCCCATCTACTAGAAGAGGAGGAGTTAGACGCCAAGCCACAATACATGAACTAGGATCATCAGATTCAATTTCGGCACAATTGGCCACTTTAACCAAGATGGTCCAGAACATGCAAAAACCAAACAACACACATGAAGTCAAGGTAATGGATTCTTTTTGTGAGTTATGTGGTGATAACCATAATTCTTCGAATGTATGCGAGAATCCGAATCCGGCTTCTATGTGGGAATTACAATCGGAACAACAATGTGATGTCCAATACATACAATCCAGCTTGGAAGAAGCACCCAAATTTTTCATGGAGTAATCCCAACAATGCTCTAAACCAGAACAATCAGAATGCACAAGCATCGGGATTCGGTGAGAATATGCCGCGGCAGCGGTTGCCCAAAGCAACAACAAGCGACATCTAGTTCTTTGGAAAATTCTCTAAATGTTTTTATGATGAAAACTGAATCTTATATGGCTGAGAATAGTAATTTCATAAAAAGAACTGATGCTTTTATTAACAGGACCGAGATGAGATTGCAAAACCAAGAGGCGACAATCAAATCATTGGAAAATCAAGTTGGACAGTTTGCTCAAAATCTGAATACTAGACCGCAAGGAGGTTTACCTAGCGATCATCAAGTCGCAAAGAGGAACCGCCATGAGCAATGTAAGGCAATCACCACTAGAAGTGGCCAACAACTTAGAGAGGCTCAAACCCGCTCATCAAACAAAACTCCACAAAAAGATCAAGATGAACCTAGCGGCAAAGCCTCAGATGCTGAACCAGGAATTGCCGTGGCAACCGGCAATAAGCATGCCTCAGCAACCGACGATAAAGACGCCTCGATAACTTGCGATAAGCATGCCTCGGCAACCCCAGTTGATAACGCCTCGGCAACTTCAGATGTCCCTACAATGCCGTCAATCAGATTTCAAACCAATGAAAGAATCGAAGATATCCGACTTCCACCACCATTCCCACAAAGGTTGAAGCGACAAAATCAAGAATACCAATTCAAGAAGTTTCTTGATATCCTAAAGCAAGTCCACATCAACTTGCCATTGGTGGAAGCAATTGAACAAATGCCAAACTATGCCAAGTTTCTTAAAGACATTGTGTCCAAGAGAACAAGGCTAGGAGAGTTTGAAACAGTTGCAGCAACAGAGGGATGCATGGCAATGTTGCACAATCGTATGCCACCTAAGTTGAAGGATCCCGGAAGTTTCACAATACCCTATTCTATTGGAAACCACTATGTCGGGAAAGCATTATGCGACCTTGGGGCTAGCATAAACTTGATGCCTAAATCGGTTTTCCAGAAATTAGGAATCGGGAAGGCAAGACCTACAACAGTTATGCTACAGCTAGAAAGACAGATCCTATGTGCATCTAGAGGGAAAAATCGAGGACATACTGGTAAAAGTTGATAAATTTATTTTTCCCGCTGACTTTATTGTCTTGGATTGTGAAGCAGATGAGCATGCACCCATCATTCTCGGGAGACCATTCCTAGCAACAGGGAGGACCTTGATCGATGTTGAAAAGGGAGAACTCACAATGAGGGTGAATGACCAGCAAGTTAAACTAAATGTGTTCCAAACACTAAGGCATGCCGATGATCCGAAGAATGCCAACTTCTTCATGCCACGGTAGAGTTTAACCCGACGAGAATTTAGTTGCCTCGGCAACTACATTGCCGATCAAGAGGAACCTGAGGAGTATGAAGAACCGGTCGATGAGGAATAACAAGAAGAGGCAAATTGGCTAGTCAATCGACCCGGTACATACTTTGAACCTTTGGATTACTCGGGTAAGGAAGGTAAACTCGAAAAACCCTCTATTGAACAACCACCGATTCTTGAGTTGAAACAATTGCGAGCAACTAAAATATGCATATTTAGGAACCGATAATACATTGCCTGTAATTATTTCTTCTAAGTTACAGCCTGAGCGGGAAAAGAAGCTGATCAAGATGTTGAAGCTACACAAAAAGGCAATAGGGTGGACAATTGCCAACTTGAAGGAATTAGCCGGCAGTGTGCATGCACAAGATTTTGTTGGAAGATGATCACAAACCTTCAATTGAGGCCCAGAGGAGACTGAATCATGCCATGAAAGGGGTTGTAATGAAAGAAATCATCAAGTGGCTTGACGCCGACATTATATACCCTATCTACGATAGTACATGGGTAAGTCCTGTACAATGTGTTCGAAAAAGGGAGGTATAACGGTGGTAAGTAATGAAAATAATGAACTCATTCCAACCAGTGTGACCGGTTGGAGGGTTTGTATGGATTATCGAAAGCTAAACAAAGCCACTAGGAAAGATCACTTCCCATTACCCTTTATTGATCAAATGCTTGACCGTCTTGCGGGTAAACCCTTTTATTATTTTCTTGATGGTTATTCAGGTTACAATCAAATTGCCATAGCACCGGAAGATCAAGAAAAGACAACCTTCACATGCCCATACGGTACTTATGCCTTCCGAAGGATGCCGTTCGGATTTGTGTAACGCCCGCAACCTTCCAAAGATGCATGATGGCACTCTTTTCGGACATGGTCGAAAAACTTCCTTGAGATCTTCATGGATGATTTTTCATTTTTGGCAATGACTTGACGGTTGTCTCGAAATTTAGAGAAGGTGTTGGCAAGATGTGAAGAAACTGATTTAGTCTTCAATTGGGAGAAATGCCATTTTATGGTAGATGAAGGAATAGTGCTCGGCCACAAGATTTCATCCAAGGGAATTGAAGTAGACAAAGCCAAGGTGGACGTGATCGAGAGATTACCACCACCAAGTTCGGTTAAAGGAATTCGAAGTTTTCTTGGACATGCAGGTTTTTATAGGAGGTTCATTCATAATTTTTCTAAAATCACTAAACCCTTGTGCAATTTGCTTGAACAGGATAAAGTCTTCGATTTTGATGAATCTTGCACCCAAGCATTCGAAACCCTAAAGGAAAAGCTTGCCTCGGCACCCATTGTCGTTCCACCAGATTGGACGCTACCTTTTGAGCTCATGTGTGGTGCAAGTGATTTCGCGGTAGGAGCAGTCCTAGGCCAACGCACATGTAAGACCTTCCATGTGATATACTACGGTAGTAAAACTCTTAATAGTGCTCAAGTGAATTACACAACAACGGAGAAAGAGTTACTAGCTGTAGTTTTCGCATTTGACAAATTCCGATCCTATTTGGTTGGTACAAAGGTAATTGTTCATACGGACCATTCGACAATCAAATACTTATTTGCTAAAAAGGATGCTAAACCTCGTTTGATTCGTTGGATATTACTTTTACAAGAATTTGATATTGAAATTAAGGACAAGAAAGGAACAGAAAATCAAGTGGCCGATTACTTATCACGTTTGGAACGCAATAGGGAGGAGGACGCGGATCTAGAGATATGCGATGCATTCCCGGATGAACAAATTTTAGTTGCCTCGGCAACCATGGACGCACATGCCTCGGCAACCCTTGACGCCTCGGCAACCATGGATACGCACGCCTCGGCAACCCTCGACGCCGCAGTAGCCTTTGATGCGCACGCCTCGGCAATTCTGGGAGCAGTCACCACGGCAGCACATGCCTCGGCAATACCCTGGTACGCAGATTTAGTTAATTTCCTTGTTTGTGGTATTTTTCCTTATGGCATTACTCACCAAGGGAAGAAGCGGTTCCGCCATGATTCTAAGCATTACTTTTGGGACGAGCCTCTTTTGTTTAAACAATGTGCAGATCAGGTTATACGCCGATGTGTCCCTGAAGAAGAGCAACAGAATGTACTCCAGCAATGCCATTCTTCACCCTATGGAGGACATTTTGGAAGAACTCGTACCGCGACCAAAGTTTTGCAATCCGGTTTATATTGGCCAACATTGTACAAAGATGCCCAAGACTTTTACAAGCAATGTGATCGTTGCCAGAGAACGGGCAATATCTCTAGACGACATGAGATGCCGCTCCAGAACATCATCGAGGTGGAATTATTCGATGTATGGGGGATCGATTTTATGGGACCTTTCCCATCTTCATTCGGCAACCTCTACATCTTACTTGCCGTCGACTACGTATCTAAATGGGTTGAGGCAGCTGTAGTTCCCAACAACGATTCCAAGGCCGTGCAACGATTCTTGCAGAAAAACATATTTACACGGTTTGGGATGCCGAGAGTAATTATCAGTGATGAAGGCAAGCATTTTGACAACAGACTAATTGCCAAGATGTTGCAACGCTTCGGCATATCACACAAGATCGCCACGACATATCACCCACAAACTAACG
The DNA here is from genome assembly GCA_019671005.1 of Hibiscus mutabilis. NCBI lineage: Eukaryota > Viridiplantae > Streptophyta > Magnoliopsida > Malvales > Malvaceae > Hibiscus > Hibiscus mutabilis. Next base: position 17,326,728 of record CM033748.1, read on the forward strand.
GGCAAGCAGAAATTTCCAACCGAGAATTGAAGGGTATACTCGAGAAAGTTGTAAATCCCTCTAGGAAGGATTGGTTATTAAGACTAGATGACACACTTTGGGCATATCGCACTGCATTCAAAACACCCTTAGGTATGTCCCCCTTTCGACTTGTCTATGGCAAAACATGCCATCTACCGGTGGAAATCGAACACAAGGCATACTGGTAATCAAGATCGTGAATATGGATTGGGAAAGTGCCGGACAAAAGCGTTTGATGGATGTCAACGAGATAGAAGAATTTCGTGCACTCGCCTACAACAATGCACGAATCTACAAGGAGAAAACAAAGCGATGGCACGACAAGAAACTATTGCCACGACAATTCAAGCCAGGGCAACTAGTTCTCTTATTCAATTCTCGGCTAAAACTTTTCCCGGGAAAGCTGAAATCAAGATGGTCGGGACCATTTGAAGTTGTCAAACCATTCTCCCATGGTGTTGTGATAATCAAGTCCATCTCTGACAACCATGAATTCAAAGTTAATGGACACAGATTGAAGCACTACAATGGTGCCCATGTGGAATGTAACAAAGAAGTGGTCAACCTAGGAGATGCATGAGCATGCTCTCCTTTCAATATTTCCTTTTTCTTTTTCTTTTTATTTTCATTTTTATTTTTATTTTTAGGAGATATTTTATTTTTCTTCATATTCTTTAGTTTTCAGGTTTTCTTTGTTTTCTTTTCCACAACAAGACTCTCAACCACTATGCTAAGAAAATTTACTGCCGAGATCCGTACCCCGGCAACCAATGAAGCAGTCACCACGGCAACCGCAAAAGATGACGCCACGGCAACCAGCCTTGAAGATGCCACGGCAACCAAAGCTAAAGACATCCCGGCAACAAGAAAACAACCATCGCATTCAAGCAAGAGAATCAAGACACCGACCAAAAGGAAACTAATCATCTACGATGACGAACTCTCGGAGTAAGTCCTCGTATGCATTTTTATTTTTATTTTTCGTTATTATTATTATTTTTTCTTTTATGCATGCATTGAGGACAATGCCTCACTCGAGTTTGGGGGGGATTGTTATTAGTAGTTGCCATGTTTAGTTACATTCACTTAAGTATTACATTTAGGATACATAAATTGCTTGCCATGCCTTTAATTGGAACAAGAATTGCTTAGATTTGATGAATATTCGATGATGACTTTGCCAATGCACTTAATTGATAGAATTTTTATTCTAGGATAACCATGGAAAAACTTAGAATTTTACTATGATGCAAATTTTGATGAAACGCTGTTGTGGTTTGATTGATTTAAGGAATTCTAGTGAACTTAGGTTGATAATTAACAAATTGGGGGATTAGAATAAAATTTGGATGAATGCTAGAGGTGCCCGAAATTGGCTCTAGCATGTGCTAAAAATTTATCACTAGAGGTGCCCGAAACTGGCTCTAGTATGTGTTAAAAAAAATTTTTGATAGCTAGAGGTGCCCGAAACCGGCTCTAGTCGAATAAATTAACTTAATAGAACTAAAAACAAAGCACTAGAGGTGCCCAACACTGGCTCTAGTTAAAACATGTTAAAAAGAACCCAATGAAGTAATTTGAAAACCTCTTGTTTGCATAGAATCCGAAAAATCAACTTGCACACAACTCCGCACACACTCACAAGCATTATAGTTTGATTCCGAGTAACTCCTAAGTTTTTCGAAAAATAAAAAACCAATCATACTTTGTGCCCCGGTTCAGAGAATTGAAATCAAGTCCAAAGCTAAGTTTGTGAAAATTGAAGTCTTGGCAGGTAATTATGAGTTTCATTGCTTGAAGACAAGCAATAGTTCGAGTTTGGGGGTGTGATAAGTGTTCAAAAGTACTATTTTTCTTACCTTTTTTACTCATATTATTGTTAGACTTAGGCTCATATTAGTTGCATAGTTAGCCATTCATACATTAATCTATGTTTCCTTCGATCGTTGAGCTTGATTACATAACTTGGTAGTTTTTGTGGAAAAGATGCTGCTTTGGTGTGCTTTGTATGTGTATGTGCAGGATCACTTGCCAAAGCAATGCCGAGCTAGTTGCCAGGGCAATGCATGAAGGAGATGCCGAGCTAGTTGCCAGGGCAATGCATGAAGGAGACGCCGAGCCAGTTGCCATGGCAATTGTCGACAAGAGTAAAGGTGATATGGTAGTCGAAATTGATGACTAGACAAGCCCAAGATGACGTGGAGCAAAGCCCAAACCCAAAAGAATTTGATTGCCATGCAGAGATTAAAGAAGAATTAAATTCCAAGAAGATATGAGAAGTTCTAGTAGGAATACAATTATAATAAGAATTATATTCTTTAAAGATAATTTAATTCCAACTTAAACTCCTCCTCAAAGAAGGACTTTGGCCTAGCCCTATAAATAGGAAGGAGATTTCGACAATCCATAGAGAGCAAAGAGAGGGAAATTTCGACAACTCCAAGAGAGCAAAGAGAGGGAAATTTTGACAACTCCAAGGAGGGCAAGAGGAGAGAATTTTCGACAAGCATCTAGGGCAAGGAGGATTTCGACAAGCCTCCTTCTTCATCCTTTTCTTTCTTGTTCGATTGGGTTCATGCTAGGGATTATTTATCTTGTGTTTCTTTGGAACCTAGCCATGAACTAAATCTACTTGGCTATGGTTATTGTGTTTTGTGGTTGTGAGAAACTATTGGTTTTTGTTTAGGTAATAAGAGTTTGCACTTTTCTATTTCAAGGTTTATTCATTCTTGGTTCTTATACTTGTTTGCGAGTGAATTGGGAGAGGATCTCGTGATTTCATCTATTTATCTAATATCGGGAGAGTTAGATTCAAGAAATGAATGAATATGATCTTTATTCAATCTATTGATGGTAAAGATTAATCCGGCTTAGGAATAAGTTAAGGATTTCAACGGCTAAGAGGAGCGCAAGATTGGTTGTTGTTCACCCTTGATTCATGCAGGGATGTATTATCAAGGCATGCACAAGTAGCTAGAGTTTCGACTTAGGGATAAGAAGAAACCATTGAAGAACGCTCTGCCGAACCTTGAAGGTTGCTGCCCAGACGCCCAAGTAGTTGCCCAACTAGTTGCCCAGGAAACCATCGATTAGTTGCCAAGGCAACCCCGTTGTGCAAGTTGCCACGGCAACTGAGTTGCCCGTGCACTCTTTTACCAAGACGATCCAATCGGCTATCACACCTCAACTCACGATAACCTGGCCTATCTCTCTCATTTGATCTCATATATTCTTTTACTTTATTGCTTTCTAGATTGGTTATTAGTTGAACTCCTATAATCCTTTATTTGTGTTTTTACAGTGCAAGAGACTAGATTCTTGAAGTGGCACCAATCCCTGTGGAGACGATATCTTTTATACTATAACTTGCAACGTGTATACTTGCACATTTGCGTAGCACTTATTACGCACAACAGCAGCATCTCAGCATATCCTCCAAAACCTGAATAACCCGCTCAGACTTCCCATCCGATTGGGGGTGATACGTGGTGCTGAAACTCAACCTCGAACCCAAAGCCTGGTGCAAACTTCTCCAAAACCTTGCTGTAAACCTTGGATCTCTATCAGAGATAATGGATTTAGGTACCCCGTGCAAACGCACTATCTCAACAACATACAAATCTGCCAACTTGTCCACGGTGTACGTTGTATGCACTGGAAGAAAATGTGCACACTTTGTGAATCAGTCAACAATCACCCAAATAGAGTCATTTTTAGCCGGTGTAAACAGAAATCCTATCACAAAATCTATGTTGATCCTCTTCCATTTCCATTTCGGAACTTTCAATGGTTGTAGCAACCCGGATGGAAATTGGTGTTCAGCCTTGTCCCGCTGACATAACATGCACTTGGAAACAAACTCAGCCACATCCTTTTTCAACCCAACCAGTAGTATGCCTCCTTCAAATCACGATACATATTAACACTACCAGGATGCATAGCAAAAGGACTGGAATGAGCCTTCGTAAAAATAGTGTGCCTCAACTCTGGATCATCCGGAACCACTATTCGACCCTTGAAACACAAAACTCCATCATCATCAAAATAAAAATTTGTCGGATTACCATCCGCTGTGTCCTTAACATGCTCAACCAAAGAATCATCGTATGGCTGTTTAGCTTTGATCAACTGTGACAATGTAGGCTTAACTTGCAATTTTGCCAACAACCCACCTTCCCGCGTCACACTCAACCTTGCAAACATAGCTCTAAACTCAACCGCAACCTTACGACTCAAAGCATCCGCAACGTCATTGGCTTTACCATAATGATATTCAATTGTCAAGTCGTAATCCTTAAGCAATTCCAGCCACCTTCGTTACCTAATATTCAAATCTTTCTGAGACATCAAATACTTCAAGCTCTTATGGTCCGTAAAGATGACACACTTCTCACCATAAAGGTAATGTCGCCAAATCTTCAAGGCAAACGCCACAGCTGCCAACTCCAGATCATGAGTTGGATAATTACGCTCATGAACTTTCAACTGCCTCGATGTATAGGCCACAACCTTCCCATCCTGCATCAGTACACAACCCAAGCCAACATACGACGCATCACTATAAACCACAAACTTATTCCTAAATTCTAGCTGGATCAACATAGGAACATGTGTCAAAACCTCCTTTAACTTTTCAAAACCCTTATATTGCTTTTCCATCCACACAAAAAGAACATTCTTTTGCAACAACTTGGTCAACGGTGCTGCAATACTTGAAAACCCCTTAACGAAACAGTGATAATAACCAGCCAACCCAAGAAAACTACGCACCTCCGATACAGACTTAGGTTGCTTCCAATTGAGAATAGCCTCAACTTTCTGGGGATCAACATGAACACCCTCTACAGAAACCACATGACCAAGGAACATTACTTCCCTAAGCCAAAACTCATACTTGCTCAACTTAGCGTACAACTGGTTATCCTTCAATACTTGCAACACAATCTGCAAATGTCGATCATGCTCTTCCTCGGTACGGGAGTACGCTAGAATATTGTCTATGAACACCACCACAAACTGATCAAGATACACATAGAACACCCTATTCATCATGTCCATAAACGTATCCAGGGCATTTGTCAAACCAAAAGGCATGACCAGGAACTCATAATGCCCATACCTCGTACGAAACGCGGTCTTATGCACATCCACGTCCTTAACCTTTAACTGGTAATACCCCGACCTTAGATCTATCTTGGAAAACACTTCCGCCCCACAGAACTGATCGAACAAGTCATCAATCTGCGGTAACGGGTACTTGTTCTTCACTGTCAACTTATTCAACTGGAAATAGTCAATGCACATATGCATCGAACCATCCTTCTTTTTCACAAAAAGAGTAGGAGCACCCCACGGTGAAACGCTTGGTCGGATGAACCCATGGTCCAACAACTCATGAAGTTGTGACTTCAACTCCTTCAATTCCCTTGGTGCCATCCTATAAGGAGCAATGGACACCGGTGTTGTACCCTTATATGTCTCAATACGAAACTCTACCTCCCTATCCGGAGGTAAACCCGACAACTCTTCAAGAAAAACCTCAGGAAAGTCATAGACGGTTCGAATGTCCTGCACTTGAACAACCTTGGCTTTTGGATTCATAACAATAGCCAAGTAAGCTTGGCAGCCATCAAACATCATCTTCTCCGCTCGGGTAGCCAATACAACATTAGAAAGACACTTAACATTCTTGCCAACCACCACAACTTTATAATCGTCAGCCATCCTCAAGAAAATCCTTTTGGATTCATAATCCGCAAATGTCTTGTTCTCACTCAACCAATACATACCTAAGATAACGTTAAATCCTCGGAATAGCAATTCCATCAGATCTGCGGCAAACTCATGACCTTGCACCATCAAAGGACAATGCCGGTACAACCTTGTTGTTGTAACCTCTCCCTAAAGGAACTAGTTACTAACATGCCAACATCTAAGATCTCAACAGGAACATTCAGCATAGATGCATGCTTACTCAAGATATATGAATGCATAGACCCTGAATCAATCAAAGATAGTAATGACAAAGATTGAAAGTAAAAGTACATGCGATCATATCCATGTTATTACGACCCCACATCGAGCAAAAATTTGAGCCGATCCACCACCTTCTGGTCTCACCACTACGACGTAAGCCATAACCCTCTGTCCATCCTCACGCCTCTAAAAATTGCCCTTGCTACGACCTTATCCCCTAACAGGTGCAACAACCTGTGCTGGTGCATCCCTCGCAGCCCGAGGACAATCACGCTTCAGTTGATCAGATGAGCCACAAATCCAGCAAGCTCCAGCATTACCCCAACACATACCTGCAACCATAACGCTTACACTTTGGTGTAACACGAGCTCCCTGAGTACCTTGGCCAACTCTACCTCCACGACTGTGATATGGTTTATGTCTCTTGTCCCTGAACTTCCTATTCTACCTCCCAAAATAGCTAGAGTCAGCCACTCTCTTACCCAAGCCCGCACCCGCAGCCTGAATTGGTGCACCCAAGGACTGCTCAATATCTTTGGCCCGATTGACCAATACATCAAAATTCTTGTAATCTATAGCCAGGAGATACGTCTTAATGTCTTTAACAAGACCATAACAAAACTTGTCACATCTCTACTAGTCATCTGGAACCAACTCCGGAGCATACTAACTCAGCCGAATAAACTTTACCTCATATTTAGCAATAGACATGCCTTCCTGAGATAGCGACATAAACTCACGCTTCTTCATATTCAAATATTAGGTACCAAGATACTTCCTCTTGAAAGCTCTCCGAAAAAACTCCCAAGTAACGTCCGCCTTTGGAATGCCAGCAATAGTGGTCACCCACCAATGGTATGCATCTCCTTGTAGCAGAGATACAGTGTAACCCAACTTACGTTCCTCATTACATCCCATATTTTCCAGCTAACTCTCGGTTGCCTCAGGGTTCAAACCCTAAAATTCCTCACCTCCTAAACTCCTAAGACATTCCATGGGTAAACCTTGATTTGCCACTACAACAGGTGCCGGTTCCTGTGCCTGCACTCCAGCCATCGCTGCTTGGAAAGCCCCCATTATTGCCTGAACTAACAGAGTCAAATCACCATATACAGGCACTTAGTGAACCTAGGGTGCTTCATCCACCCCAACGTCAACTGGAGGAACCACTGGAGGAGGAGGTAAAACATGGGATGATTATCTTCTGTCCCATTATTCTTCCCAACCCCGATAGTATTAGCCATCAATCGTGTCTCACATCGAGCCATGCCATCAAAAGCAACAAAACACATTAAAGTTAGGCTAGCATCAGGCAAAGGATCCAAGACAACTTTAAAACACATTTAAAATCCTTGGTAATATGCAATGTTTTCCCAAAACATACCCCAACATGATATTATACATCACCGAATATATACACAATCACCGCGCAGTTCTAACACATCAGCTAACCAAACAACAACATCCCAACTTCTATCAAACTTGGCTCTAATACCAACAAATGTAACCCCCTAGACCTGGCCTAGTTGCAAGACCGAACCGAGCAAGCTATATTAGGTTTAACGAAGTAAATCAAAAAGCTAAAACCTAAACTGCAACCATTTTTTTCTTTTATCTTGTTTAGATGCGTTATTAATTTCCTATATGTGTATACTGTTCATAGGTGATGACCCATCTAAATCAGGCATCGAAACAACATCCAATTGAAACAAACACAATTCAAGGACTAATTTGCAATTTTAACAAAATTTAGGAACTCAACCCAATTTTATATTACCATCCTTTAATTAAATACATTTCATGCTTAGATGTCAAAAATAAACTTAAAACGATCATCCATGCTCATTCAATTGACCAAACAAGGTCCAGGGAGTAAAATGAAAGAAATCAAAACTGCATACATGCATATAGACATCCATGATTTCATAATCTATCACTTATATCAAGATTAATCATTCAAATCAAATTTATGCATCCAAGGAAACACTCTAGTGGCATGCTTCCTATTCCACATTGCCAAACATACCAAATTGTACAATAAGGTCATTCTCAGCATAGGCATCATGACAACACACCTTACACAACATATTAAACTTGCTCAAACCATCACAACATGTCAATCAACAAGGTACCTCTAGATGCATACTTAAACAACCATTCATCCACAACTATAAGCAAGTAATAACATCAAAATTAGCAACACCAACCATCCTTAAAACCTGTTGTTACACGTAATAAGTGCTACACAAATGGTGCAAGTATACATGTCGCAAGTAATAAAGTGATATGAGTATCAAGTATTGTCTCCACATTGATTGGTTTGGGCCACTTTGCTTAAGTTACTACACTGTGAAAATAAAAACATAATTGATAATAGGAGTTCTAATTAACGAGTAAACTAATAGCAATAAACTAAAAGAATAGATGAAAAAAAATAAGTGAGAATAGGCCAGGTTATCATGAGTTGAGGAGTGATATCCAATTGGATCGTCTTGGTAAAAGAGTGCAATGGCAACTTGAGAGCTGGGTTGCCTTGGCAACTAATCGAACGGTTACCTGGGCAACTATTTGGGCGACTGGGCAGCAACTTCAAGGTTCGACAGAGTGTTCTTCAATGGTTTCTTCTTATCCCTAAGTCGAAACTCTAGCTAATTGTGCATGCCTTAACAATACATCCCTGCGTGAATCAAGGGTGAACAACAACCAATCTTGCGCTCCTCTTAGCCGTTGAAATTCTTAACTTATTCCTAAGCCGAATTAATCTTCACCATCAATAGATTGAATAAAGACCATGCTCATTCATTTCTTGAATCTAACTCTCCCGATATTAGATAAATAGATAGAGTTACGAGATCCTCTCCCAATTCACTTGCAAACAAGAATAAAAACCAAGAATGAGTAAACCTTGAATTGAAAGTGCAAACTCTTATTACCTAAACAAAATCCAATTGTTTCTCGCAACCATAAAACACAATAACCCAAGCCAATTCACATCAATTCATGGCTGGGTTTCGAAAGATATACAAAGAATAATACCCAAACATGAATCGAATAGAATAAAGAAGAAGATGATGAAGAAATCGACCAGCCCCCTTTGAATTCTATCCCCAATCGAACTCTCTCCCTCCAAACTTGTTGAAATAGACAGCTAGGAGTTCTTTATATAGGAGATGATTAGGTCAAAGTCTTTCTTGAGGAGGAAGTTAAGTTGGAATTAAATACTTTAAAAGAATATAATTCTTTATTATATTTAAATTCCTTCTAGATCTTCTCCTATCTTCTTTGGGATTTAATCTCTCTTTGAATCTCCAATTCTTCTAGGATTTATCTTCTTTCACGTCATATTAGGCTTTATCTAGTCATCAATTTGAGTGCCACATCATCTTATCCCTTATCGACAATTGCCCTAGCAACTAGCTCGGCATAACCTTCATGCACAGCCCTGGCAACTACGTCGGCATCTCTTTCATGCACTGCCCTGGCAACTGCGTCGACATCTCCTTCTTGCACTGCCCTGGCAACTACGTTGGCATCTCCTTCTTGTATTGCCCTGGCAACTGGTTCTAGCCTTGCTTTGGCAACTGATTCTGCACACACAAAAACAAACCAAAGCAGTATCTTTTTCCACAAAATTAAGCAAAATATGAAATCAAGCTTGTCCACCAAGGAAACAATGCAAACATGCATGAATGGCTAATAATGCAACTAATATGAGCCTAAGTCTAATAATAATATGAGTAAAAAGGGTAATAAAAATAGTACTTTTGAACACTTAACACACCCCCAAACTCGAACTATTGCTTATCCTCAAGCAGTGCAAACTAACAATTACCTGCCAAGACTTTAATCATCAAAGACATGCTTCAAACTTTAATTCAAACCTCAAAACCGTGGCATAAAGTATGATCACCTTTTAATTTTTCGGATAGCACAAAAATTACCCGGAATCAAACTATAATGCTCGTGACAATGTGTGTGCGTAGTTGTGTACAAGTTGATTTTCAAGATTCTATGTGAACAATAGGATTTTATCAATTTAATTACCGGGGCATTTATTTTTATATTCACTAGAGCCAATTTCGGGCACCTCTAGCAAAGTAAGCAATTTCTCATTTTATTTAGTCGACTAGAGCCAATTTCGGGTACCTCTAGTGATTCTTTAATGTGCATTAACTACTAGAGCCAGTTTCGGGCACCTCTAGAAAGAAATTAACTTTTAATTTTCAATTTTAAATTTACCCAAATTTTAAGCAACCTAAGTTCACTAAGTTTCATTCAATCAACAAGCCACAACTGTGTAAAAAAATTCAGCATCATAGTAAAATTATAAGTTCTTTTCATGCAATCCTAAAATTAAAGGTTCTTTCAATTAAGTGCAGTGGCAAAAATTCATCATTGGATATTCAACAAGTCTTAAGCAATTATATCCAATCAAAGGCATGGCAAGTAACATATGCAAACTATATGTGATTGCTAAAGATGAATGCAGCTAAACATGAAACTAATTAGAAACCAACACCCCCCAAACTCGAGAGAAGCCTTGTCCTCAATGCATGTAAAAGTGAAACAAAATTTAAAAGAAACTAAATGAAATGAGTTAGTCGGAGAGGTCATCACCTCGAGTGATAAGTTTCCTTCGTGCCATTTGCTTTATTCATTTTTCGGTCGGTGGTTGAATGCTTGTGGTTGGTACTGCGTGAATAGTATTGCTTTGATTTGATCCATGTTTGTCGAGGCAAGTTCACTTGCCTGGGCATCAGTAGTTGCCGAAGACATTGTTGTTGCTTAGGCATCACCAGTTTATGTTGCCATGGCAACTGCTGAGGTAGTTTTCGGGGCATCCTCTGTTGCGGTTGCCGTGGTAAGTAGTCGGCAGGGAATTTACTTAGCATGGTGGTTGTAAGTCTTGTTGTGGAAAAGAAAAGAAAACAAAGAAAACTTGGAAACTGAAGATAATAAAGAAAAATAAAATAAAATATCTCCTAAAAATTCCAAAAATAAATAAAGAAAAAAATGAAAATAAAATAAAGTTCCAAAAATAAAAAAATTAAAAATTCTTAGAAAGAGCATTTTTCATGCATCTTTTAATGTTTCTGCATATCTGAGAAAACTTGAGGAGGGTCGTTTCCGATACTTCTTATAGTCCATCCGCACCCTCCATCGAGTGACAATATTGCCCAAAACGAATTGGGCCAATGTGCTCGCAGCTACTCCTTTTCGTGTTACCATGGTGGAGGTATCTCTCTTCCTTGTTCTCTTGTAGTCCATGTATACTCTCCACCTTGCTACTATTCCTGATGGCATGAATATATTAGTAGAAAAAGTTATATCAAAACCCAACCATTTAATTACCTCAATCTCATCGACCTCCATCATGGTTGGATGTAGATTTCGTTGTCGTGGTAATTGCTGCTCAAGCCAATTGCTGTGGAAATCAGTTGCCAAAATTTGCTGTAAGTCAAGGGAAAAACCAATTTTCTGAAAAGCTTCACGAGTCCAAACACCGTTTTCTTTTATCTTCTCAAACATCTCTATTAGTAGAGATTTTGATGGCTTCAAATCTACCAACATCGGTTTCTCAAGACATACCTGCAATGGACAAGGTGAGTTTTTAAAGAATTTGAAAGGTTCAACCATTACATGCTCATATTCCATCGGCAAAGTATTATCATCTCGTTGATCTTGCATGTGGTCGTGCAATTGCCGTGGCAACTGTAGATGAGAGCAATTTACATATTCCTGCTTCAACATCAACGTTGTAACCTTTTGGGCATCAGGTTCCTCAGAATTTGTTGTAGTATTTTTGTTCTCAGCTTCACTAAGTGTTGTCACGGCATTGCTCTGTTCAGGCTTCTCAATCATTGTTGAGGCAATTTGTTGCTCAGGCTCATCAAGTGTCGGACAGTCTTTCTCATTGGCAGGCTCTTGACTTGGAGGTTCTAGTTGTTCCCTACACATCAGGGTCCTCTCTTCGCATTGCTCTTTATCCTCTTGCCTTAGGGCGTTAGTATCCCCAGGAATGGATTGTTGGTGCATGTTATCCAAGGCATAAGTGGATCTCCTCAATTGATCTTCTGAATCCCTCAAGGGTGCATCGCACTGAGCTATCCTCATATCCATGGACTTTGATAGCTCTCGAATCTCTTCAATTGATCCGTCAAGTCTAGCCAAGGAAGCTAGCAACGTTTCCTCCAAGGAATTGGAATGCTCTTGGAAAGGACTATATTGCCATGTCATATCTGTTGCTACAGCAAAATTATCATGGTAAATTTTTTTGAGCTTTTTGATCATACCATGAAGGATTTTGTTGTTGGTTCCATCTATGGTTCTCAATGTAGCCATATGCACTGAAAATGTGAGGACAATTTTCAAACACATGATGTTCTCCACACATAGCACAAGAGTTTTCCACAGGATAGGCTCTTTGGGCTTTTCTCGGTTGGTATAGGTAATCATCGAAGGGTGTAAGAAATTCTTGAGTGGATCGATTCCTATCTTCCATCATAAACTCTTGAATAGATCGGCTTTTATTTCCCGACATGTTGATGTCCCTTAACTTATAGCGCACCTGATTTTTTTTTATAAAACAAACAAAAAAGTTAGTAAAACTAATAAAAATATGCAATAACAAAAATAATTAACACCAATTGCCAATCCCTGGCAACAGCGCCAAAAACTTGTTGCGCGTAATAAGTACTACGCAAACGGTGCAAGTAATAAAGTGATATGAGTATCGAGTATCGTCTCCACAGGGATTGGTTTGGGCCACTTTGCTTAAGTTACTGCACTGTGAAAATAAAAACACAATTGATAATAGGAGTTCTAATTAACGAGTAAACTAAGAGAAATAAACTAAAAGAATAGATGAAATCAAATAAGAGAGAATAGGCCAGGTTATCGTGAGTTGAGTAGTGATAGCCAATTGGATCGTCTTGGTAAAAGAGTGCAAGTGCAACTCGGTTGCCGTGGCAACTTGCGCACCTGGGTTGTCTTGGCAACTAATCGAATGGTTGCCTAGGCAACTGGCTGGGCAACTGTTTGGGCGACTGGGCAGCAACTTCAAGGTTCGGTAGAGCGTTCCTCAATGGTTTCTTCTTATCCCTAAGTCGAAACTCTAGCTAATTGTGCATGCCTTGACAATACATCCCTGCGTGAATCAAGGTTGAACAACAACCAATCTTGCGCTCCTCTTAGCCATTGAAATCCTTAACTTATTCCTAAGCTGGATTAATCTTCACCGTCAATAGATTGAATAAAGACCATACTCATTCGTTTCTTGAATCTAACTCTTCCGATATTATATAAATAGATAGAGTTACGAGATCCTCTCTCAATTCACTTGCAAACAAGAATAAAAACCAAGAATGAGTAAACCTTGAATTGAAAGTGCAAACTCTTATTACCTAAACAAAATCCAATTGTTTCTCACAACCACAAAACACAATAACCCAAGCCAATTCACATCAATTCATGGCAGGGTTTCGAAAGATATACAAAGAATAATCCCTAAACATGAATCGAATAGAATAAAGAAGATGAAGATAAAGAAATCGATCAGCCCCCTTTGAATTCTCTCCCCAATCGAACTTTCTCCCTCCAAACTTGTTGAAATAGGCGGCTAAGGGTTCTTTATATAGGAAATGGTTAGGTCAAAGTCTTTCTTGAGGAGGAAGTTAAGTTTGAATTAAATACTTTAAAAGAATATAATTCTTTATTATATTTAAATTCCTTCTAGATCTTCTCCTATCTTCTTTGGGATTTAATCTCTCTTTGAATCTCCAATTCTTCTAGGATTTATCTTCTTCCACGTCATATTAGGCTTTATCTAGTCATCAATTCGAGTGCCACATCATCTTATCCCTTATCGAATATTGCCCTGGAAACTAGCTCGACATAACCTTCATGCACTGCCCTGGCAACTACGTCGGCATCTCCTTCATGCACTGCTCTGGCAACTGCGTCGACATCTCCTTCTAGCACTACCCTGGCAACTGCATCGGCATCTCCTTCTTGTATTGCCCTGGCAACTGGTTACAACCTTGCTTTGGCAACTGATTCTACACACACAAAAACACACCAAAGCAGTATCCTTTTCCACAAAATTAAGCAAATTATGAAATCAAGCTTGTCCACCAAGGAAACAATGCAAACATGCATGAATGACTAATAATGCAACTAATATGAGCCTAAGTCTAACAATAATATGAGTAAAAAGGGTAATAAAAATAGTACTTTTGAACACTTAACACCTGCATATAAACATACTAAAAATCCATAAGGAAACATAATTGCAACTCCCAAAAACCATGGCGAACACATTGCCTTATTAACCGGAAACATAAACCGAGCTCATACTCAAAAGTAGTTTATCTCTTAGATCCCTTCAAACCTTGCCTTTGCTGCCCTGAACTCTAATGCTCTGCATCATTAGGAAAAAGAGAGCGTAAACACACATGCTTAGTGAGGATGCTCATAAGACAATGATGCATTAAAACCATTTGAAAACTATATGTTTGTTTTCCAAAAACATGCTTACAACAAAAACCTTTCCATGATTCCAACCGAATCAAAACATAACAACCTTTATGTAACATCATATACATACCATGCTTACATCCCAAAGCATTATAAACAAGCCATGCTTAAATCCCAAAGCATTATAAAATAGGTTCAACACATGAGCTTTCGCATATTGGCATTTATAGTGACCCGGATAGACCACCTCTATCCTATACATATCGGATACACGGATCTCTCATATCATGCCTAGTTATATCGCATAATATCCCATATCTTGCCTAGTTAAACTACAAGATTTGACACTCTCACCTAGTTAAACTGCGAGATTTATACCCTTGTCTAGTTAAACCGCAAGATCACCATCAAATTGGGTTGCCTAGTTAATCGCATGCCCTAAAGAGGTTCCCAACAGTCCGAGTGGCCTTGTTAAACCACCATACCTCAAGGACCCATGGCCACAATCGATTTTGTTCATATTTTATAGTGCACTTTTAATCCTATGGCATGCCAACTATATCTGATTGTTTTATCACCATGCCACATAGCCAATATATCAATTACCAAACCATTTACTTACTGCTTTACAATGTATTACGCAAAACACTACATATGCAAATCTTATTGCCAAAGCAATAACACCATTCCCAACCGGAATGAAAACCAATGCTCGATAGCATCTAATATACTTTCAATCCCCTGCATATGTACTCAAAAATCATGCATTACCAGTAAGTAAAACCTGCCATGTTTATTACCAACACACGAAAACAACATGCTCATATCCAAGCCGATATTCAAGATCAAAATAAGGGAAACTTACTTCCGAGCTTAGGTAAGTGTCTCATGCTTACTCTAAACTCCCATCAACCTTTATAAATCCTTTTAAAGCATTTACAACCAGTTTCCGCTCACCGATATGTTTTGCCTTTCTTGCCAATACAATACAAGCTCCCGACAAGCCACAAACAACGTCAAGCTTCGGCGCCTTGATTATCCCCTATTTTAAACACATAAAACCAGATGATAAATGCATCATCATGCATTCAAACCACTGCCTCAAAGAAAAACCCCGTAACTCTCAGGTTGCCCCACTAAGAAACCATCCAAAACAAACTGAAATCAACATCAAACGTTTTTGAAACTTAACCCAGCCATAAAACAACAATTCAAACCATCAATCAACATCAATTAACATCCAAAAACCCTTTCCTAACATCCTTTTACTTCCAGCCAAGATTAAACTTGATTATCACCGCAAAAACTCAAATCTAACAACCTACACAATTAAAGATCCAAGAGTTTCGGGATTCCATTGACAAAAATAACTTATCAACTTCAAAATACTTCCAAATTATGTATTAAAGCAATCTCAAATACTGGAAATCAGATCCACTTCAAAAATTACCTTGGTTCATCAACATTACTCAATTAACTCAATCAAACATTGATAAAACATTAAAATCAGCTTAGAATCAATAAATCAAGGATCAAATACTTGGGAATTTCAGTAAAGAACCATATAATAGAGGAGATCACGGACCTTACCCCTATTGTGATATTTCTCCCTCAATTGATTTGATAAAAGCGAAGAAAACACAATATTTAGATGAGATTTTGTAAAATAATATTAATTAATCAATCACAAATCATAAAAACAAGTTAAAAGACTCCTCACCTCTGGATTTTGATGAAAACTTGAGTGTTTTGCTGAGGAGAGATTGGAGAGAAAAAGTTGAGAGAAAGTTATGTGAATTTTCTTTAAAGTGCTTAACTAACTTTTTAACTAAAACCTCTTTTTAATAAATTTAAAACACGTTAAAATATATTTAATTAAGGGAGAAATCATCAGAAAAACTTGGTAAAATAGCTCCTTAAAGATTTTAAGAATTTGACCCTTTTCATTTTAGTCACCTTAAAAAGCAGTTTTCAAAACTTGTATTTTGGTCACCAGCTAAAATGTCTGATTTCCAAATATTATTTTCCAAAATTGATTTAACCATTATCCTTAATATAATTAATAATGATTTTAGAATATTTTCCTTCAATTTTTTCACTCTCAAAAATATTTAAACCAATTAAATCCCAAAATCAACCTGAAACTCTAATTCTGGTCCATCGGACCTTTGAACCAACCCTTTAAAACCTCTAAGCCCAAAACCAGGGTGTTACAACTCTTGTCTTTTCTTCCAAAACCACATGACCAAGAAAAGTAACTTCTGACAATCAAGATTTACACTTTGACAGCCTAGCATATAGCTTCTTTTCTCGAAGAGACTGAAGAACAATGCAAAGATAGGCATCATGTTCTTTCTTTGTGTTTGAATTGAATATCTTTTCCTTTCATGTCAGCATAAGACTTCTATCGATCATCAGTCTTTTTAAGATTATCTTGTATAATCTTTACTTTTTCTTCTATTTCTTAACATAATAGATTCGTCGATTGACGAAATCTGGTAGTGTCTTGCTTTTCTTACTATGATCTTATTCTATCCTATACTAATGAGGAGCAGCTTCAAGTCATACAATCAACACATCAGTAATATGACATTCTAGGGGCATGCATTTACTGACAAACTTATAACAAACTTGGCTTAGCATCCAGAACCGCTAAACATGTAGCTCTGATACCACTAAATATAACACCCTTAACGTATATTCGTAGTACGAATACACATTAAGGATGTCACAATATTAGTTAACAAAGTTCTAGACTTGTAATTTTTTTTTCTAGAAGACCTGACATAAAACTAGATTATAAAATAACCATTTTTTGACTTTCGAAGTATTCATAACCTATTTGCATATTGCTATTTTTGACCCTGAATTGATTTATAAAACATGTTAATCAGTTATTAAAATAAGTATATAACTCAGGGTGAAAACTAGGTATATTGCCTAGGCCCTTTCTTGAATTTCAAATCGTTACGTGATAAACGATAATTAAAAATTTTACCTTTAAAACAACACATGCTATTAGTATTCATCAGTCATCAAGTAATCATTTACAGTATAACATTCTTTAAAGATAGCCCAAAGTATATAATATGAGATCAAGGTACTCGAGTCACATGAATAAGACACCAGAGTGTCTAACGTGAACATGTAAATGAGTACGTACTCGAGGACGCTCTTTGCTCCTCAGAAAAGCACCTCGTTAATGCCATTAGAACTATAGCGTGGATCCCCAGGGTGCACACCATGGGCTTGGGTCCCCAAGGTGTATGTGACACCATTGTAGTCACAAAAACATGTAATCATATCATAACTTGAATGATGCAGCTGCTAAGGACTCTATGGATATCCAACTATACCGTGGACTCTCATAACATAATACTTGGGCATTTCAATTCATCAATAATCAAAGTGGGCAATTCATACCTAACTTCCTTCGTATATAGAATATATGTCACTTGCCTTTGCTATTTTTGTGCACCAATATACTTCAAAACAATTTAAATCATTTATATATTAAGGCCGACTTATCACAAGTCTTGCCTTTTCAAAAATAACATATACATAAATAATGCACTCACATTGGCCGCTTAACACGATGCCTCACTAAGTCCTACTTCGATCCTTTCTTTTATAGTACCTCGAACCTTCTCTGATTCGGACTTGACTCCATTAATCACATAAATACAATAAAATATTTATTAGATTCAAATCTAACAATACCTTAAAAATGTTGTTAACATAATCATTTGAAAATAAAATTTCTAATTATTTTCCTTTCTTTCTTGTATTGTTCAAAAACTCATATGGTCATTAGTGACCAATTTGAACTTCCATTAACTCTTCTGAGCTTGCCAACTAATATTTAAATACAAAATATTTCAAATTCTATTTTCTGACAGCTTGCGCTACCTTCAAAAATTTACTTATACAGGGCAGAATACATACTGGATCTTAATTTCCTTTATACTGAAGAAACTAGATTCAATAAAGGTTCTAACGGTATAAGCCACATAAATTAATAGAATCTACAAAAATTGTGAAAAATCACTGAATTCTCATTACAGACATTCCATGCAGAAAACTGCTTTATAATTTTTTTGGCCTTTATTCGAATAAAAATTCATATCTTTTAACTCGGAACTCAAAATCAGTCTCCGTTTGTTGGAAACGAAACTAGACTAACAAATCTTTACAACGGTATAAAATTCATCATCTAACCTTTTTTGTAAAATTTATGGCAAATTTTTAAACTTACTGCCATAATTCAAATTCCAACATAACTTTCCATGAATAACTTCTAATTTACACCAACTTCTCCTTATTTCTCTACTTGTCAATTTAGTCCCATCACTTTACTTAAAATGGCTAGAATAAAGTGTGTATTCATATGTTCTCTTTACATCCATCATCAAAATAAGCTTAAACCTTTACTCCTCTAATTTCTCTTGATTTGTCAAAATGGTCACTAATACGATTAATCATCGATTTAGCATTCTAACTTCATTTTCATGTCTCTAACATCATTAATAACATAAATACACATCAAATTCATCATTTCTCCAACAAAATAAAATTTAAAAATAATTCCTCAAATCTTTCCTCTTTACCGAAATGGTCACTTAATCTTCCAAGTAAGGATTTTTTTTCTAACTTCAAAATTAGACTTCTTGAATCACAAATACATCAATTTCCTCATCAATTCCATAATGCCAATTGAAACCATAAATCTTAGGGTTAGGGTTTTTGCATCAAAAACATCAGATTGAATCAAATCTAAGCTTAATTCCAATGCTACAATGCTTGATTCATCAAAATAAAACTTTAAATCAAATAATCCCTAAACCCTAAATTATCTCTCCACAAATTTTAAGAGTGTCCTACAACAATTCCATGAAATTTTTATACCAAATGAAACAGAATTTAATAAAGAACAAATTTGTATTTCATGAACTAACCTTGAATCCAACTCTAAATGCTCGAAAATTGAACTTGAAAATTTTCTTCCCTTTTCCCCCAATTCTCACGGCAACAAGGGGAAATGAAGAACCAATCTTTCATTTTTTTACTTCTAATTATGCCAAATGGCATAATTTATTTCATATAATATAAAATATCTTTATCTAAAAGTCAAATGACTATTTTACCCTTTAGATCAAATACTCCAATTCATGCCAAATGTCATCATCCTTCATCAAATGGCCTAGATTTAATCTTGACTTGAGAAATTACAAAAATGCCCATGTCATTTCCAAAATATTTCAAAACTGTCAATGAAGGAAAAATGACCAATTTGCCCTCAACTATTCACAAATTCATCTAGTTTGTCATTTTGTAAGATTCTAACTAAATCTAGTTAGAATCAACCAACTATAATAAAATATTCATAAAATAATATTTTATGAATTTTTCCACGGCTTTTGAATCAATTTCTAAAATTTTCCATTCGATCCGATATACTGATAATTAAACCTTTACTCAAAAGACTTTTAATGGACTTTTATAACCTTCCTTTATCATATGATAAAATCTCATAATTTTTTTCCAGTCCAGTTCGGGTATCCGAATTCGATTTAAACTTTGACTACAATTTCCCAATAGTAGAAACATCGGATTAAACCAGAACTTCACATTCGATTCACACCCTTAGGTGATCTATTTATTTATGAAATAAAAACCCTAACTTTTAGGAAATTAAAACTTTAGTCCTTCAACTTTTCATATTTAGTCTTGTACCACACAAGTTTTGACTGCTTATCATTTTGGTCACTAAGTTTTAAATCTTCAATTCCCATTCCAATTTTTCCTCGGATTTTTAACCAAACTTTGAAAGTAACCTATTCAGCTCACTATCTATCACTTGATACTTTTAAACCTTATAAATTTCCTTTCCAAAACCCATAATTAAAGAAATCCTAACTTTTGCATTTTTGTCATTTTAGTTACTAAGTTAGCTTTATGCTATAATCTTAGTACTAAATAATCCTTAATCAACTTAGTAAAATATGGGGTATTACACGTTGAGTTTGGTTTTCTTTTGGTTTTGGCCGGTAAGGACTAGTTCGTCATTATAGCTCGTCACCCCTCCTTGCCGACCATTTTTTGCCACATCTGCCTTGCCTTACGCCACTGTCTCTGTTGTTGTGTACCCTAGCCACTGGCGCTCTGAGTGTTGGAAACCCTTGTAGTTAGTGGAAACTCGGGTGAGTAAGGGTTGTTGTGTGCGGTGGGTTACCCTTGTTGGACCCGGTTGAGAGTGAGAGCCCAAATCGGTAGGCCTTTTGAATGGCCAGGAGTTTGGGATTGGTCTGTTGGGCTCAAACCGAGTGGGAGAGTGGTTGTTGAGTGAGCCAATTGAACCGGACCATGTGGTAGACTGGTTCTAAAATCAAATCGCTTGGTCAAACAGAACCGGGAGTAACTGTTGACCGACCCGACCCGTTGACCAGTGATAACGTTACCATTGACCTGGGGTGAGGTCAACATTGACTGGACTAGTGACGTTAGCGTTGACTTTGACCGATCAAAGTCAACGTTAGCCATTGACCGTTGACTTTTTAGTTAACTTTGACTTGATATTTTTTGATGTCCTAAGTTTGAATTTGCAGTCTGTTTCGTCTAATTTGAACTTGAAATGGTAGTTTTGCTAATTAGAATGTATTTTGTACTTAAAAATTCTAAAAATTTGAGTATGATATCTGATGTGGTTTAATTATGTGTTTCAAACTACATCGATTCTGAGGACGACGTTATACCTCCTTCTCCTCCTGTATAGCCAACTCTTGCACCTTCTGCGAGAAAAGCACGTGAGTTATCTAGCATAGTTTTAGTTAGGTGGCATAGTATTATTGATGTTAGAATATGAATTTAATTTAGAACATACTTCGTAGGTTCTAACTCAGCTAAACCTAGAGCTAGTTCAGACTGTGGGAGGCATCATCATCGATGTTAGAGCTTTGGCCGCTAGAGGTGTGTTCTCTTTCTGTGCTATATGTCTGTGAAATATTTTACAACATGCATGACTATTTTTTCCTATGCTTTGATTACCATGTGTTTTGAGATAACATGCATACTGTGTTAGATTGTGTTTTTATGAGATTATTAGAACTTTAGAACTGTGTTCCTCGTATTTAGTACGATACAACTGTAATGAGAATGTGTTTTACAAATATTATATTTTCATGCATGGGATGGGATTGTATAGAGGAAGAAGTGGTTTGACCACACTGTGATTGGAGAAATAAGGGTGAGGAGTTCAGGGGAACTACCTCCACTATGACCGGTTGGCTTTGCCACCAGTGTGATTGGTGTTAGTAGCTGGGTATTGTGACTTATTCTTAGTATCATCTCATGCATGGTGTTTTAATATGACTTATTTTCCTTGAGATATTTTTGTGAAATTGTGTTTGTGATTGCTTCCACTTTAGAGACACACTGGGCTTAATAGTTCACTCCCCTATAGTTTGTCTTTCAGATACTTGGCTCTAGGTGACTTGGTACTTGGAGGACCTCTTGCGTTTTCAGAGTTATTGTTTCTTCAGTACGGACTTGTTTATTTTCCAAATTATTATTATTACTTTTTCTTTTATCGGGTTTGGATGTGATTGGGACTAGAGACTGTTTTGGGATTTGAGGATGTTTTCAGTATGCATGCATTTCCTTTTAATTCAAATAATTTATTATATTATCGGTTTAAAACATTATGATGTATTTCAATAAACCTTTGGAGTACCTTTTATCAGAAGAATTTTATATTTATAAACAATTATTGGTTTCTTGAGGGAAAAGTTACGAATATAACTTCCTAAATTGGGCCTTTTCTTTTGGGCTGGGTTTAAGGGGTTACATTTAGTAGTATTAGAGCCAAGTTTAACCTCCGAACTGTGAGGCTCGCAATAATCTTTTTCAGAACTTTTTCAAAATTTTATGCATGCATTAAATATTTTGGGTCCATAGGATTTTTTCTAACGGCTTATTATTTAAATATCATTTTAATAGTTTTTGAACTTGAGGCTCCAGTACCAAATCTAATCTCTAGGTTATTATTCTTGTAGATAGTAACTATGCCACCTCGTAAGAGTGTTAGACTTACTTCGAATAGAGGTCGAGGCCGAGGTTGTGCAACTGCTGCCGCTAGTGAACCTCCACCTGTTGTTGACCATACAGTTTATCAGGAAAAGATACAGAATCCAGGAGGAGCCCAGCCACCTAAGGAACAACAGACTATGAGTCAGCAGTCTGGTGATGGCGATACACATGATCAGTAGCCACATGGTAATGACTTGCTGGATTTAGATGATAGTGAAACTGTAGAGCTGGATAGTGCTACTATTAATCATATGCTGTTGCGGTATTTTCATGATGAGTCAGAGAATGCTAGGAGGTCTATCTCTACAGTATTTCTAAGTGCCGGGATGAGGGTATTTTTAGGTGTGTCTGATGAACACCCATTTGATGCTGAATTATAGATGGAGGATCTTGAGAGGCTCTTTGAGGAGATGGAATATCCTGCTAGCAAGAAGTTGAGAGCTACTATTTCACTGTTGCATGGTGAAGCACAACATTGGTGGAAGCTAAGCAGAGATTGATGTCAGTTGATCAGATATCATGGAAGACCTTTTGACATGCATTCTAGAACCATCATGTGGGTGAGCAGTACTTAGTTGATCGTTGTCAGGCATTTATAGACCTTAAGCAGGAAGGCATGATAGTATCATCTTATGAGATTCGGTTTGTGGAGTGGCCTCGGTATGCACTTAGGTTGGTGGACACGGAAAATGATAGATATCGAGAGTTTCTCAAAGACCTGCACTTTTCAATTTGTGAGAAAGTGGCTCCATTTAAAGGTAAATTGTTTAGTGAGTTGGTTGACCGAGCCAAGATAATGGAGATGATGAAACTACTTTCACAGAGTCAGACTGCTCAAGAAAGAGATAGAGACAAGAAACAACCGACTCTGAGTGTTCAGCACAGTTCTGTTGGCTATACTGGTAAGAGGACTAGAGAGAATTCTGGTCAACAGGATAGTCAAAGATCGAGACCGTTGGTATCTACTGCCAGTAGAGGTGGATCGACAGCTTTTTAACCTTTGCACATTTGTTCATACTGTAACAAGAAACACAGTGGGGAATGTAGAAGACAGATCGGTGCTTGTTTTAGATGTGGGTCTCGTGATTATTTTGTTAGTGTCTGTCTACGTCCTCCTACAGCTTCTTTTATGACGAATCAGTCTCGAGCTTCCATTTAGGTACCTAGCTCTAGTAGAGGGCAAGGGAAATCTGTAGCTTCGGGTTCAGCCAGTAGGGGCAGACGAGCTCAGAGTGGTGGTGTTGCTGCTTTCGATGTTAGACAGTCAGGGTTGGTATATTCTACTAGAGCTCATGGAGATCGTGATCAGCAAGATGCCATAGCGGATACCTTCTATATCCATTATATTCCTTACTTTGCTTTGCTTGATAATGATTCTACGCACTCTTAAGTGGTGAGTGCGGTAGCTGGGGGTCTCGATATTCCCGTTGGTGAGATCGATTTTTTAGTGACCGTTCAGAGTCTCATGGGTAATCCAGTTGATGTTAATAGGATCTACCGCAACTTTCCTCTTGAGATTTAAGGGGAAGTCTTTCCAGCCAATCTAATGGAACTTCTGTTCAATGAGTTTAACCTAATTCTCGGTATGGATTGGTTATCTGTCCACCGAGTGAACCTTGATTATGAGAAGAAGAGAGCTTCCTTGAAAAAATCTAATAACCGCGAAGTGGTTCTGGTAAGAGAACGAAAGAACAATAGGATTCTTATCTAATGTCATATCAGTCCTTAAAGCTGAGAAGATGATCAAGAAGGGTTATGTGGCTTATCTAACGTATATCTTGGATTCGAGACAGTCAAATTCTGGGATGGATAAGATCTGAGTGGTGAGAGACTTTTTAGACATTTTTTTGAAAGAGCTACCGGGTGTACCTCCATAGCGAGATGAGATTGAATTTGGCATTAAGGTTTATCCTGGTACAACTCTTGTGTCTATGGCACCTTATCGTATGGTACCAAAAGAGCTTAAAGAATTAAAGGTCCAGTTGCAAGAGTTGTTGGATAGAGGCTTCATCCGAACAGGTGTTTCACCCTTGGGAGCTTTGATTCTTTTTTTCAAAAAGGACGGTACACTTCGTTTGTGCATCGGTTATCGTAAGCTGAACAACTTGACGATAAAGAACAAGTATCCTCTTTCTCGTATTGATGATCTTTTTGACCAGTTTCGGGGTGCCAAGGTTTTCTCTAAGATAGACCTGAGATCTGGTTACTACCAACTCAAGGTTAAGGATTCTGATGTCTTTAAGACAGCTTTTCGGACACGTTACGATCATTACGAATTTCTCGTGATGCCCTTCGGATGGACTAATGCTCCGACTGTATTTATGGACATAATGAATAGGGTGTTTCAACCCTACTTGGACCAGTTTATGGTGGTGTTTACTGACGATATCCTGGTTTATTCTAAATTTGAGGCAGATCATGAGGAGCATCTATAATATCCCAAATTTTGGCCAATGACCAAAATGTAATTTTTGAAAGTTTTGGGGGTTAAAGTATAAACTTTGGAAAAGTTTAAGGATTAAAGTGTAAATTTCCCCAATAAGTAATTTTATTCAGTATAAGAGTGAATCGGAACGAAATAAGTACCTTGATATCGGTTTTAAGAATTAAGATGCAGTAAAAGGTACTGAATTTGGATTGAATAAAATTGTTAAGCGTGCTCAAGCCAGGAAAATGTTAGGATGGGTGACCTCCGGGAAGGTCTCGTAAAAGTATTTCTGATCGATATTTTGGACTCGGTAAGAGTAGAGAAAATTCGTATGGATTATCGATAAACGATTTCCAAGAGAAATTTTATTCTATGAAACTTTTCGATAATTATTGGAATAGTAGATTGAGTTAGGAAAATTCAGTCTAAGTCTGTGCGAAAGGGAATTTTTATGAGATGGTAGTGTGGATTTCCCAAATATGGAAATATATAATTTTCAGAATAAATCCGATAGCTCGGTAAAGGTAAAATTGCAATAGAGATATTTTATGAATATCGGGATATCGGATCGAACTAAAATTTCAGAGGCTGTTCCATAAGCCATGGAAAAGTCATAAATTAATATTTATGGAATAATGACCGGTTAGGAATGAACTATTTTAGTTGGATTGTAATGGAATGACATTTTTGAAACAAGCTAGTAAATAAAAACAAGTTCGATTCAAGCCCGAAACTCGATTTTCAGGTAATCTTTTCAACTACAAAGTTGTTATACTCTTCAAACGCTATTTTTGATGTCAATAATTCAAGGAATACATGTTTGATCGATGAGAATTTTGATGAGAAAGAAATTAGGGTTTATGGACTAAATTGGGGGTTTTGAGATTTTATGATTCTATGTTAAAATTTAAGTTGAAATTAAGTTGTTATGATGATAAAATCATGTTTTTGAGTTGAGATTTAAACCCTACATATTTTAGTTTGTATGAAGATGATTAGGTTTTATGGATTCAAGTTTGAATTAGAGTTTGTGATGTTGGATAAATGATCTAGTAAGCTTGAATTTGTTATTTGGAAGCAAAACCCTAAATTAAAGGTATAGGGACCATTTCAAAAATTCTGAAAGTTAGTGGACTAATCTGAATTTTTATGATTTTGAAGTGTATTTATGTTATTATTGATGTTGGAGATGTGAAACTGAAGTTAGAATGCAAAACCGATGTTAAATCGAGTTAGTGGCCATTTTGACAAATTTTTAAAGTTAAGTGACCAACTCAGAAATGAGGTTTTAGAGAAGGATTAAATCTGATTTTTAGTTTAAATAGTATAATTCAAGTGGTAATGTTAATTTGAGGACTAAATTGCAAAGTTAAGAAGTTTGAACCCCCATCTTTGCATTTTAGTGACTAATTTGGAAAGAAGGAAAAATTTGGGGGATCAATGTTGAATAATTATTTGATGAAAAAGGGTGATAAGTTTATGGTTTGAATCAAGTGTTGGGACCAAATTGACAAATAGCAAAGTAAGGAGAAATTAGTATAAAGTTTGAAGTTATTTATGGAAGTTGTGTAGGAAAACTGGATTTGGCAGTAAGTTTAAAAATTCACCATAAATTCTACAAAAATTGTTAGAAGGTGAATTTTATACCGATGTAAAGATTTGTTCGTCTAGTTTCACCTCCAACAAACAGAAACTGATTTCTAGTTCCGAGTAAAAAGATATGAAGTTTTAAGTGGTGAAAGGTCAGAAAACAATATGGCAGTCTGTTCCGAAATCAATATTGGAAATTGACTTTGAAAATTCGCCATAAATCGTACAAGTTGAATTTGGACTATTAATTTATATGGTTGAAAAGCTTATTGAATTTAGTTTCTTTTAGAACAAACAGAATTGAATTTCAAGTTGTAGACTATATTATAGAAATATTTCTTTGAAGGTAGCGCAATCTGCCAAAAAAATGAGAATGGTTACATTTTGTATCTAAGGTTAATTAGTAAGCTTGAAAATGGTTAATGGAAGTTCTAAATGGTTACTAAGGACCAAAATGAGTTTTGGACAGTATAAGGAAGGAAAAAGGAAATTTGTATATTCGAATGATTAGATTTGATAGCATGTTTGAAAAATTGTTAGATTTGAATCTAACAAGATGTTACATGATGCATGATACAGATGTTACGCGATTACGTGATACATGAAAAAGATGTTACATGATTTCATGATACATGAAAAAGAAGTTACATGTTACATGACAGAGAAATACATGACATACATGATAGAAATGTTATTGATATATGATAGACATGATACATGATAGAATACATGATATGCAAATGATTGCATAATGAAAACATGACCATGAAAGAATACATGACATATGTACATTGTGATATACTTGCCATGTTATAAAGAAAACATAATGCACTTATATATATGACATACTATATTACATTATTTCAGGATTTTAAAATAAATAAGTTTAACTGCCTCACTAAGTTCGTACTTAGCGTGTGTCTTATGTCACACGTAGGTTTCCTAGAAATCGTCTATCGAGGAGGAGCAGAAACTTGGGAAAAATCAAGTTACTACAATAAGTTCAGTAAGTACGTCTTTATCATAATTTGATAGACTAATGGGCATGTAAGTATTTTAAAATTGAATTGTCTACAACATAAGTTTACAACGTAATTATATGCTTTTATGGATGGATAAGTTTAGAAATACAAATTGTTAACAATAGCAAAATATTTGGTATAGTTAAGATGTTGTTTAGCCCTAATCGCGTAAAAAATTTAAAATCAAGAAAGGGTCTAGGCAGCTTACGTAGTTTTCACCCTAAATTATATTTTTATTTCAATAATTTAATTATAAATTTTGTAAACCAATTCAGGGTCAAAACTAGCTGCAACTAGACGACATAGTTTTAAATTTAAAATCGAGAAAGGGTTAAACTACAAATTAAATTTTGGTATAAAAAAATTTTTAAGTCAAGATTTCTTCCAATGATTTCGTAACATCTTTAATGTATATTCGGTCTACGAGTATACGTTAAGGGTGTTACATTTATTGGTATCAGAGCTATAGGTTTAGCCGATTCTGGAGGCTAAACTAAGTTTAATATGATTTGATGTTAAATACATGCCCCTAGGATGTCATGTTACTGACGTACTGTTGTGTAACTTGATTATGCTCCTCAATAACATGAATAAGTTATAGTAGAAATAAGTAATGTTAAGTATTATTGAACTGTGTTAGATAATTGGGACCAAAAGGAGGTCCAAAGTAGAATTAATGAAATACAAAATGTTTCATCTCTGGCTCTTACCTCAGTAGAGCCACTTGTATAGCAGAGAACTCTAGCACAAAAATATGAAACCTTAGTATGAGCTTTAAAGGTTGTGGTTAGTAGAATTAAGACCCCTTGTGCCTGCACCAGCCTGGTATCTGCACCAGTAAGGATGTCGATTGTTAAGGAGCTTGAAAGTTATGAGCTCCTGAATTTAATGGAAAAAGTGGTCCGATAATTGCCAATTTGTGGCGTAAAGATGTTAAAGTCATGCTATAAAGGAATTAAACTGTATATATACTAAGAAGTTAGAAGAACATGTATCCTGCTAAGGGAACATGTTCGTATTTAGTGGTCTAATGCCACGGAGTTAGTACCTTTTAAGGAAGTGATGTGATTTTTAGTAATCCATTCAGACATAGTGAATGGGTGACTAGAATATATACGAAATGTCCATTAGTAATTTAATGGATTAAGTTCCCAACGAATTTAATGGAACTTCCATTTCATGAATTTGAAGTTATTCTTGAAATGAATTGGCAATCTACATATGATGTAGAAGTGATGTGTAAAAAAAGGTGAGTGCTTAAAGAACCTGATGGTTCTGAAGTAAATGTGAAAGAAAGAACTGACTGTTTAGAGTCAGTGATTTCTACGACAACATCTCAGAGGTTGTTAAGTAAATGGATATAAGGCGTGTTAAATTTATGTGTGATTATACAGATGTCACCCAAGAAGATTAAAGATATCCCGATTGTGGGAAAATTTCAAATATGTTTTCGGATGAGTTATTAGGATTACCTCCGGATAGAGAGGTACAATTTGGTATTGATGTCTATCTTAGAATTGAACCGGTATCAATAGCACCACATAGGATGGTGTCAATTGAGCTAAGAAAGTTGAAAGCTCAATTGCAAGAACTGCTAGACTGGATTACACTTGACCGAGTGTATCACCATGGGGTACTCCGATATTATTTTTAGAGAAGAAAGAGGGTTCTTTACAATTATGTATATATTACCGGTAGTTGAATAAAGTAACTATTAAGAATAAGTATCCACTACTAAGGATTGAAGATTTACTTGATCAGCTTAGAGGTGCAACAGTGTTCTCAAAGATAGATCTTCGATCGACTTATTATCAACTCAAGGTCAAAGATGAAGATGTCTCAAAGACAGCATTCAGGGCTCGTTATAGACATTACGAATTTTTGTAATGCCATTTGGACATGTAAATGCCCCTGCTGTATTCATGGAGTTGATGAATAAGGTATTCCAATACTACTTAGGCCAGTTTGTAGTAGTAGTCTTCATGGACAATATTCTGGTATACTTAAAGATAGAAGCTGAGCATGATTATCATTTTTGAGTGGTACTTCTGAATATGAATTTTGGTTATCAGAAGTAATTTTCCTTAGACATGTAGTATTGGCTGAAGGAATAAGAGTTGAATTCCAATGAAGTACAATTTATTCTTGAATAGGAGGCACCGAAAAATGTCTCTGAAGTTCGGAGTTTCTTGGAAATTAGCTGGATATTATAAATGTTTTGTGTAGAATTTATCTATTATTATTTGCTACTTACTCAACTATCATAAAAAGGTATCCCATTGGAATGGTAAGAAGTGTCCTAGTCACACTGATCACAAAGGTATTATGAAGGTATCATCTCGAAAATCTGAAGTGTAATTAAGATAAGTTGGTTATCTGTGCACAAGGTAGAAGTGATTCTAAGAAGAAACGTTTAAATTTTTTTAAAATAAATTAGTTCCTTAATAAAGTCAAAAGAAGTGTGTTTAGTTGATGATTGTTTCGACTAATAGAAATTTCCCTAGAAGTGTTTATAGACAAGAATAAGAGTCTCGGATCACAAGGATTATAAAGATACTCGTAACAGTAATAATGAAAAGAAGTATGAACTTATTCCGATTTCTATTTTGATTGAGCTATTGGTGCAGTAAGAAGCTTAAGTACAAGAACAAGAAGTACCTAAGAGGTTGTAACCTTCGACATCTATATATTATAAAACATTGGTTGTTTAAATGTTTAAATTGTTGGGAGCCTTAAATGTCAGAGCAAAAGAGAAGTTATGATTGTTTATTTGATGATGAAGAATGATAAAACTCTTATAGAAGAAGTAATATTGATACAGAGGAAGTAGTTTGGAAAACTTTCTAGAAATGTGTTAGAAATTGGAGTCAGTGATTAGTTCATAAGGAAATGATTTCACTGATTTTTGAGCTTTGATAAAGTACTCACATTGTTTATGAGAAAAAAGTGTGAGATCAGTGGGTTAAGCCGGTATGACAAGGAATAATTTTATTTGAAGAATTATAGTATGACTGCTAATAAATGATTTGAAGCATAGCACAAGAATTATAAGAAATTTTAAGAACTATCTGTTAGTAAAGCTGAAACTAAAGTCAGTAATCTGAGAATTTTAAAGCCAAATTTAAGATAAATTGGCTATCTATATGAAATGTAGAAGTAAGATGTAAAAATAAAGTTGATCTTTGGAAAAGATGCTATCAATTAAAGCTAAAAGAAGAGAAAAAGAAGAAAAGTATCAATTCAAGGAAGGATGATTTGTATAGGTCAAAAAGGGAAAAACTTGGTTTTAGAACTGTTATACCTCAATGAATCGTGAAAGAGTTGGACCAATAGTATATTAATGGGTCTTATCTCTAGAAGTGAGCAAAAAACTACAGTATATGTACTTATGTTTTGGGGGCATTGGCTAAATTATTTACATGTCATCACTCTTGAATAAATTGAGATGCAATTAGATTTGATACATGGAGGAGTTAGTAGAAATATTGGTTTGAGCTATACGATCGAAATGTTGGGTATAACCCAAAAGTTGGAAGGGTTGATTTAACACGTGAAATAGAGGATAAAGTAATAATTATTTAATATAATCTCAAGGCTGTCGCGGATCAACAAAAAGGATTATGCAGACAAGAAGAGAAGGATGTTAAGTACAAAGTTGAGGACAAAGTATTTTTTTAAAGGTTTCACCTTAGAAGAAGTTGTTATATTTTATTCAAAAAAGAAAGCTTAGTCCCAGAATTATTAGACCATACGAGATTCTAAAAAGAGTTGAACTGTGGTTTATCAACTGGCATTACTCCCAGATACGAGTAACGATCAGTGAAAATTTTGGCATATAAAGTCAAAAAGTTAAGGAACAAGAAAATTCAACTGGTTAAAGTCTTTTGGAGAAATCATAAAATAGAAGAAGTCACATGGGAAATTGAAAGGAGAATGCATGAGTAATACCTAAAATTGTTTGAAATGGGTAAACATTGAAAATTCGAGGACGAATTTTGTTAAGAGGGGGAGAATTGTAATATCCAAAATTTTGACCAGTGACCAAAATGTAATTTTTGAAAGTTTTGGGGTTAAAGTATAAACTTTGGAAAAGTTTGAGGATTAAAGTGTAGATTTTCCCAATAAGTAATTTTATTCAGTATAAGAGTGAATCAGATCGAAATAAGTACCTTGATATCGGTTTTAAGAATTAAGATGCAGTAAAAGGTACTGAATTTGGATTGAATAAAATTGTTAAGCGTGCTCAAGCCAGGAAAATGTTAGGATGGGTGACCTCTGAGAATGTCCCATAAAAGTGTTTCTAATTGATATTTTGGACTCAATAAGAGTATATAAAATTCGTATGTATTGTCGATAAAGGATTTCTAAGAGAAATTTTATTCTATGAAAATTTTCGATAATTATTAGAATAGTAGACTAAGTTAGGAAAATTCAGTCTAAGTCTGTGGGAAAGGAAAATTTTTATGAGATGGTAGTGTGGATTTCCCGAGTATGGAAATATAGAATTTTTGGAATAAATCCGATAGCTCGGTAAATGTAAAATCGCAGTAGAGATATTTTATGAATATCAGGATATCGGGTCGAACAAAAATTTCAGAGGCTATTCCATAAGCCCTGGAAAAGTCATAAATTAATATTTATGGAATAATGACTGGTTGGGAATGAACTATTTTAGTTGGATTGTAATGGAATGACATTTTTGAAACAAGCTAGTAAATAAAAACTAGTTGGAGGGCAAATTGGTCATTTTGCCCCAATGGCATTTTTGAAATATTTAAAAAGTTACAAGGAAAATTTTTGAAGAAGAAAATGGAAGATTAATCTTGTCCCTTGATTAATGATAAGATCAATCTCAACCGTTGGATTAAAAGGGCATTTTAGTAATTTCACTATCTAAATAAATTTAAAATTTATTTAATCAAGAAAAGTGGCCAAATTGGATGAAAAACAAAAGATGAAGACCATTATTCATCCTAATATTTCGAAATATGAGGGGGAGAAAGAAAGAAAAATGGAGAAAATTTTTCCAAGTTCGATTCAAGCCCCGAAACTCGATTTTCAGGTAATCTTTTCAACTACAAAGTTGTTCTACTCTTCAAGCTCTATCTTTTGATGTCAATAATTCATGGAATCTTGATTGATGAGAATTTTGATGAGAAAGAAATTAGGGTTTATGGACTAAATTGGGGGGTTTTGAGATTTTATGATTCTATGTTGAAATTTAAGTTGAAATTAAGTTGTTATGATGATAAAATCATGTTTTTGAGTTGAGATTTAAAACCTACATACTTTAGTTTGTATGAAGATGATTAGGGTTTATGGATTCAAGTTTGAATTAGGGTTTGTGATGTTGGATAAATGATCTAGTAAGCTTGAATTTGTTATTTGGAAGCAAAACCCTAAATTAAAGGTATAGGGACCATTTCAAAAATTCTAAAAGTTAGAGGACTAATCTGAATTTTTATGATTTTGAAGTGTATTTATGTTATTATTGATGTTGGAGATGTGAAATTGAAGTTAGAATGCAAAACCGATGTTAAATCGAATTAGTGACCATTTTGATAAATTGTCAAAGTTAAGTGACCAATTCAGAAATGAGGTTTTAGAGAAGGATTAAATCTAATTTTTATTTGAAATAATATAATTCAAGTGGTAATGTTAATTTGAGGACTAAATTGCAAAGTTAAGAAGTTTGAATCCTCATCTTTGCATTTTAGTGACTAATTTGGAAAGAAGGAAAAATTAGGGGATCAATGTTGAATAATTATTTGATGAAAAAGGGTGATAAGTTGATGATTTGAATCAAGTGTTGGGACCAAATTGACAAATAGCAAAGTATGGAGAAATTAGTATAAAATTTGAAGTTATTTATGGAAGTTGTGTAGGAAAACTGGATTTGGCAGTAAGTTTAAAAATTCACCATAAATTCTACAAAATGGTTAGAAGGTGAATTTTATAATGATGTAAATATTTGTTCGTCTACTTTTACCTCCAACAAACGGAAACTGATTTCGAGTTCCGAGTAAAAAGATTTGAATTTTTACGTGGTGAAAGGTCAGAAAACAGTATGGCAGTCTGTTCCGAAATCAGCATTGGAAATTGACTTTGAAAATTCTCCATAAATCGTACAAGTTGAATTTGGGCTATTAATTTATATGGTTGAAAAGCTTATTGAGTCTAGTTTCTTTCAGAACAAACGAAATTGAATTTCGAGTTGTAGATTATTTTATAGAAATATTTCTTTGAAGGTAGTGCAATCTGCCAAAAAATGAGAATTGATACATTTTGTATCTAAGGTTAATTAGTAAGCTTGAAAAGGGTTAATGGAAGTTCTAAATGGTTATTAAGGACCGAAATATGTTTTGGACAGTATAAGGAATGAAAGAGGAAATTTGTATATTCGAATTATTAGATTTGATAGCATGTTTGAAAAATTGTTAGATTTGAATCTAACAAATGTTGTTTATATTCATGTGATTAATAAACTTTGGATACGAATCAATGAGGATTCGAGATACTATAAAGGAAAGGGTTAAGTAGAATTCAGTGAGGCATACTATTACATAGCCCAGGTGAGTGCATTTCTAATGTTTGCATTACATTGAAAATGGCATTGCATTTCTTTATAATACATGATATGATACAATGCTCGACATGGCAAGCTTGATGAAATACCAGGTACGAATTATTGTTTGCATAAATGATGATGCATTATGCATACATGAAATATGGATAATGAAAAGATTAAAATGAAACAAGATACACCCTGGGGATCCAAGCCCGTAGTGCAAAATGCACTAACTAGGTGTTTAATATAAGGAGCAAAGAGCGTCCTTATATGAGGAGCAAAGAGCGTCCTTTCAAGTACGTACTCTACAAGGCACTACGGTGCAGATAGGCTTCCATGTGCCTATAGCCAGACACGATGATAATAATAACAAGATGTT
Organism: Hibiscus mutabilis; assembly: GCA_019671005.1. Classification (NCBI taxonomy): domain Eukaryota; kingdom Viridiplantae; phylum Streptophyta; class Magnoliopsida; order Malvales; family Malvaceae; genus Hibiscus; species Hibiscus mutabilis. The sequence continues at coordinate 17,361,273 of CM033748.1, forward strand.
ACATGATACATATGTTACATGATACAGATGTTACATGATTACGTGATACATGAAAAAGATGTTACATGATTTCATGATACATTAAAAAGAAGTTACATGTTACACGACAGAGAAATACATGACATGCATGATAGAAATGTTATTGATATATGATAGAATACATGATATGCAAATGATTGCATAATGAAAACATGACCATGAAAGAATACATGGCATATGTACATTGTGATATACTTGCCATGTTATAGAGAAAACGAAATGCACTTATATATATGACATATTGTATTACATTATTTTAGGATTTTAAAATAAATAAGTTTAACTACTTCACTAATTTCGTACTTAGCGTGTGTCTTATGTCACACGTAGGTTTCCTGGAAATCATCTATCGAGGAGGAACAAAAACTTGGGAAAAATCAAGTTACTACAATAAGTTCAATAAGTGCGTCTTTATCATAATTTGATAGACTAGTGGGCATGTAAGTATTTTAAAATTGAATTGTCTACATCATAAGTTTACAACGTAATTATATGCTTTTATGGATGGATAAGTTTATAAATACAAATTGGTAACAATAGCAAAATCTTTGGTATGGTTAAGATGTTGTTTAGCCCTAATCACGTAAAAATTTTAAAATCAAGAAAGGGTCTAGGCAGCTTACATAGTTTTCACCATGAATTATATTTTTATTTCAATAATTCAATTATAAATTTTATAAACCAATACAGGGTCAAAACTAGCTGCAACTAGATGACATAGTTTTAAATTTAAAACCGAGAAAGGGTTAAACTACAAATTAAATTTTTGGTATAAAAAAATTTTAAGTCAAGATTTCTTCCAATGATTTTGTAACATCTTTAATGTATATTCGGTCTACGAGTATACGTTAAGGGTGTTACAGCATCTCAGAATTGTTCTATAGACTTTGAGAGAGAAACATATGTATGCAAAATTCAGTAAATGTGAGTTTTGGCTCAAAGAGGTTATGTTTTTGGGGCACATAGTTTCTGCTAAGAGTATTAAGGTTGATCCGAAGAAGGTTAAAGCTATTATGGGCTGGAAGCAACCCAATAATGTTCTAGAGATTTGTAGTTCCTTGGGCTTAGCTGGATACTATCGAAGATTTGTGGAGGGTTTCTCAATCATGTAGCTCCGTTGACTAAACTTTTACGGAAGAATGCTCTATTTGTGTGGACTGAGGCCCAACAGTCTAGTTTTGAGAGATTGAAGTCAGTGTTGACCGAGGCACCAGTTCTGATTCAACCTGAGTCTGAAAAACCTTACACCTTGTACAGTGACGCTTCTCACACTGGTTTGGGATGTGTGCTCATGCAGGATGGTGAGGTAGTGGCTTATACGTCACGACAGTTGAAAACGCATGAGTGTAACTACCCTACTCATGACCTAGAGTTAGCTGTGGTGGTTTTTGCTCTCAAAATTTGGAGACACTATCTCTACGGAGAGAAGTGTTATATCTACACAGACCATAAGAGTCTAAAGTACCTGCTCACTTAGAAAAAACTTAATTTGAGATAGCGTCGTGGTAGCCGATGCCTTAAGTCATCATGTTATTTCTGACCTGAGAGCTCTTTTTACTCGTATGAGTTTGTATGAAGATGGTAGTCTCTTGGCTGAACTTTGAGTTATCCCTACTTTGGTATCTGAAATTCGGGCGAAATAGCCTAATAATGTGTTCTTGATACACCGAATGAGAGAGATTAAAGAGGGTGCATCTAGGGATTTCTCCATTGACCGAGATGGGATTATTTATTTTTGAGGTCGATACTGCATACTGAGAAATTCTGAACTTAAACAGGTTATTCTCCGATAGGCCCATGATAGTCCTTATTCTATGCATCCTGGTAAAGACATGATGTATAAGAATCTTCGAGAGCGTTATTGGTGGAAGGGTCTCAAGCGAGATGTTGTGGATTTTGTGTCTAAGTGCTTGACTTGTTAGAAAGTGAAGGCGGAGCATCAGCGTCCATCTGGATTGTTACAGTATATTAAGATTCCTCATTGGAAGTGGGAGCGTGTGACTATAGATTTTGTTAGTGGTCTTCCTTTGACTCCATCGAAGAAAGACTTCATTAGGGTTATTGTGGATCATCTCACCAAGTCTGTGCATTTTATTCATGTCCGAGTTGACTACCCCCTTAGTAAGTTAGCTCGATTGCACATCGCAGAGATAGTGAGACTTCATGGGGTGCCTGTGTCTATTATTTCTGACTGAGATCCGAGGTTTAGAGCAAAGTTTTAGAAGTCTCTTCATACTGCTATGGGTACACGACTGAACTTTAGTACTTTGTATCATCCATAAACTAATGGTCAATCTTAGTGCGTTATTCAGATCCTTGGGGATATGTTGAGGGGTTGTGTAATTGATTATTGGGGCAGTTGGGAAGATTTTCTACCGTTTGCAGAGTTCGTATATAATAATAGCTACCAGGCCAGTATCCAGATGACACCTTACGAGGCTCTATATATGCATAAGTTTCGTGCTCCCATAGGTTGGACTGAGTTGAATGAGTACAAATTATTGGGTCTGGATATTACTCGTGATTCTGAGGAGACTGTCAGGTTGATTCGAGATAGACTTAAGGCTACTTTCGACAGATAGAAATCGTATGCCGATCTAAAACGACGAGACATTGAGTATGATGTGGGTGATGAGATCTTCTTGAAAGTATCTCCTTGGTAGAAGGTACTTAGATTTGGTCGGAAAGGCAAACTAAGTCCTCGTTTTATTGGGCCATATCAGATTCTTCATCGAGTGGGACCAGTTGCCTATAAGCTTGAGTTACCCCCTGAGCTTCACCGTATTCATGATGTTTTTCATGTTTCTATGTTGAGGCGATATAGATCCGACCCATCTCACATTATTATAGTTGAGGAAATTGAGATTCGACCAGATGTGAGTTTTGAGGAAGAACTGGTTAAGAAACTAGACCAAGATAAGAAAGTCCTTAGAAGGAAGACCATTAAGATGATCAAGGTCTTGTGGCGTAACCATGGTTACGATGAGGCTACGTGGGAGCCAAGGGCCGTCATCAAAGCTCAGTATTCGCATCTCTTTGCTCCAGGTAAATTTTAAGGTCGAAATTTCTCTTAAGGGGGAAGAATTGTAACACCCTAAAAATTCAAATTAAAAACTCTAACCCTAATTAAGAATTCCCAATTTGAAACCCTAAAATTTGGGGAATTAAATCTAAAACCCTAACTATTTAATTTGGGGTTCCTAATTAATTTACTCAAATTGGGGACCTAATTACGAAAAACTTTAAACCTTGTGGTCCTTTTGGAATGCGGGCTAATTGTGGGGGACCTTCCCAACAATTTGCCCATTTCGCATGGGTATATAAACCATGTTATAAACCCTAAGGCTTTTCATTTACCGTTCTTGTTGCCAGCAGCCTTTTACCCTTAAACCTCTCTCCCGAAATCCCCCTTAAGTCCCCTCACTCTTTTTTTTTCCGAACGAGCTCCGGCAAAGAGGTTGTCACCGCCAGTGAGTTTACCACAACCCTCGCCATTCCCCTCTCGTTCTCTCGAGCCAAACCGTGCCTAGCTTTCGCATAGCTACCCGCCATTTGTAAGAAAAGTGATCGAAAACCCTTCGATTTTCCTTGCGCCGTCGTGGGCCTTGCCACCTTAAATTTCGTTCGCGTGTGGGTAAGTGTGGGTAAACCGGAGTTGTGACCGTTGAGTTTGGTTTCCTTTTGGTTTTGGCCGGTAAGGACCAGTTGGCCATTATATCTCGTAGCCCCCTCCTTGCCGACCATTTCTTGCCACCGCCGTCTTGCCTTACGCCACTGCCACTGTTGTTGTGTACCCTAGCCGCCGCCGCTCTGAGTGTTGGAAACCCTAGTAGTTAGTGGAAACCCGGGTGATTAAGGGCTGTTGTGTGGGGTGGGTTACCCTTGTTGGAGCCGGGTGAGAGTTGTAATGACCCTTTTAAAATTTAAAAAATGTAATGTTCGTGATTTGGGGTTGCTAGAATGAAAAATATTTTTGGTTTTTTGAATTTTTTTTTTGTTTTTTGAAAAGTTTTTGAGAGTTGGGAAAATTTGAGGAAATTGGGGAAATTGAGTTTTGAGTAAAAATTGAAATTGAGTTTATTTGGAAAAATTGGGTTTTTTGGGATTTTTATTTAAAAACGAGTTTTTGTTTTAAAAAATGTAAAGTTGGAGTCTCCACCGGCCACTAAGGTAGGTCGGGCACTATAAAACCAGAGTTTTTTTAAAAATGGCTTCGGGAGTTGGCTACGTGTGGGGAAGGATTAGCACCCTCGTTACGTTCGAAAATTGGTACCAAAACAAACGTTGCTTTTGATCGATAGAAATTGTTGAATTCGAAATTGGACTTAACCAATATGTTCTTGGTCGAATATAGATTTTAATTGAACGAGCTTTAACAATTCAATGGGTTCGAATTAATTATCCGTTTAATTAATAAGGTTGACTGTACATCAGACTGTAGATTAAACCGACATCGAATAAACCCAATTGTCGTGTTAATTTACAGTTTGACTCGAGTACGTCACCTTTATGCATGATGCAAGCAGTAAAAAAAATGATGTTATGGTTTGTCCAATTTTATTCCAAATTAAAATTTACCTTCAGAAGGTGAAAATTAATTCGAATATTTGGTCAACATCCAATGAGCCAAGACTGTTACGACACAATTATCAAAATTAATAAATACCTCTTTTTATGATTAAGATTGATTAATTAACAAAATGAGATATATAGTTAAATTAGAGGTGAAATGAATGACAAATTAAAACATGTCACAAATTGCAAATAAATAAATAAAGATAATTGCGGGAAAATAAATACGAACAAAGTAAATAAATGCGGAAATCAAAGAGCGGGAATTAACCGGAAAATGGACAGGATCGAAAATAAAAGAAATCCATAAAAACGGAACGGATTGTATATAAGAGCAAAAATTAAATACAGAATTTAAATTACGGAAAAAAGTAAATGTGGGAAGTAAATTGCGAAAAATTAAAAGTTAGAAGTTAGATGTTAGTGGGTTAGATTTATCGTGCAATGAATAATACAAATTATCCCCCATTGCGGGTCACTGTAAGGCCGATTCAAACGAGAAATTAAAGAAATATAGGAAATAAGTATAATAATATAATAATACCATACTAGATATATATAATATACATATATATTATATTATAATATAAACTAATATAACATATTTAATATATAATAATACATATGTGTAATAATTATATCACGTACAATATGTAAATAATATAACTTTATATAAGATATATATACATATGTACCACGTAAATTACCTAACATGTATATATAATTATATATAACATATATAACATAGTAACATATCTATAATATATAAATTAAGGGGCTGAAATGAAAACAAACAAGAATCAGGGGAATAAATAAAACAAAACAAAATTTGAAGAGGCTGAAATTAAAGTAAAAAACGAACGAGGAAGGATCGAAATGGTTATTAACCCAAGGATGAGTTTAAAATAGGAAAATGATTGAGGGACCGAAGAGGTAAATAACCCATAGACTAGATGCGCGGATCCTTCCCCGGGTCGGTTCACCGCGCGAGTTTGGAGAGCAGCCAAAACGCCGCGTTTTGGGTGGTCTTTAAAAGACAAAAAAACTGAAAAAAGCCATTTCTCCTTTATTTAAAAAAAATGATTTATAACCTCTGAAATCTTTCCCTTCTTCAACCCATAAACACTAGCATCTCGAGCCGCCGCCTCGGCCACCGCTAGCCGGCGGCCTTAAAACAACCTCTGAAACCCGCTTTCCTTCATCGAAATAAAAAACACAACCAGGTTTTTAAAAAACCTTTTTTAGATTAAAAAAATCTTTTTAAGATTTAGAGAAAAATCAAAACTAAAAAACCTTTTTTAAACCAGATTTGAAATCCTTGAAGCCCCAAACGGAGAAGGCAAAAATACGAGACGGTGGCAACGGCAGTAGCTAATTCGACCGGTAAGAAATCCCAAGATCTTTTCTTTTAACTGCTTTTGTTTTTGCGATATTCGAAAATGAAAAAAATACCTTTTTGAAGCTGTTTTTTGTGTTGCTCCTCAAAATCCCAATCTAGGTTACATACTCTTGTTTTTTAAGGCTTTATAGCTGAACTTTTACACTGATAAAAAAGAATGAAAAAAACCTAAAAATGCTGTTGGATGTGTCTGAAGTTCTGCACTTTGTATGAGTTGCATTATTTTTGGCAGGTGTGTGTTGCATGTACGGCTGAGGAGGGGACATATTTAGTTTTTGCGCGAATGTGGAGAGAGGGGGAAGCGAAGAGGGGACCATGCCTGCGTGGCAGTGATGTGGTGAGGAGAAGGCTGAGTTGGCCAGACATGGCCGTTGAGCTAGCCGGAAGACAAGGGTCAGCTCTTGAAAGATTCCAGAAGCTGCTGGCGGTTGAGGGCTTAAGGCATTAGGGTTTTTAAGGTTTAGGTTAACTAAGTTAGGGTGTGGGTCGGTCGGGTAATGGATTCGAGTATGGGTTTAAGGTGTAATGGGTAGGCAGATGGGTGTAATAAGTAATGGGGTTTTGGGTTTAGTGTACCGGGCTTGTATTGGGTTTAATTTAGGCATGGATAATGGACATGTATATATTTTTGGACTTTTAATTTGACCCTTTTTGGATTTTAATTTTGGTTTAATTTTTTTATTCAAATAAAAGTGGCCGGATAAAAATGGTTATTACAGTTGCCCCTTTGCTCATTGTTGTGAAATGGTAATAGAGCAAAGACTAAAAGATAACCATTTTTGTTCAGTCAAGCTGGAGCACCTCCATTGGCACGGCCCTTCTTTCGAACTCTAATTGGTCCATTTTTTTACTTTTGAAGAAATAAAACTCATCTTGTGATCCGCTACACCACCGATAGAGATCCAGGATCTGGTTGACTCATCTTCTTCATCATTCTTTCAAAAAGATAAAACTGACGACGAGACAAGATCAAGAGGTTGGATCAAGCTACGACTCTGACGAAGAGGTATGATCCAGTGATTAGATTGTGATCAAGCTACAACTCTAACGAAGAGGCATGATCTGAGAGGTTAGAGGTGATCAAGCTACAACTCTGATGAAGAGGCATGATTTGAAGAGTTAGTTGATGATGATCAAGCTATGATTCTGACGAAGAGGCGTGATCTGGAGTTAGGGGCGATCAAGCTACGACTCTAACAAAGATGCATGATCTGAAGTAGGGGAGATCAAGATACGACTTTGGCGAAGAGGCATGATCTAGAGTTATGGGCGATCAAGCTACGTCTCTATTGAAGAGGCATGATCTGGAGTTAGTGTTGGCGATCAAACTATGACTCTGACGAAGAGGCATGATCGGAAGGGAGATTTGATCAAGCTACAACTCTGACAAAGAGGCGTGATCTGAAGAATTTTGATCTACTACACCACTGACGATGAGTCAAGATCTGAAGATAGATTTAATCAAGCTACAATTCTGACGAAGAGGCATGATCTAAAAAAAAATAGAACTAAACAATAGTTAGTGATTGTTTCCTTAGAGTTTTGAATTTTGCTTATATTTGGCTTCTTTTTCTTTGAGGGTCCGCCATTTCATGTTTGGTGTTGTTATACTCCCTCTTTGAGGTTTCAACTTCTTTGTTGGTTTGGCTTCCCTTCGTGGCTGAGGGCTTGCCAGTTTGTTGTTATCCTACATGATTGAGTCTTTTCGTTTTGAAACAATTTTTTTATGTATGGGTGAAGTAAATGCACTTGGCATGGATGCATCTATCTTGATATGTAATGTATGCATTTTATGCGGATGCATGATGAGTGGAATGGCATGATGTTGATATGAATGTCATGCAATGTAGTTGGCCATGATGTTGACTTCAAAGGGGATGGCCCATGACTTCCTGGTCATATTGGTGGCTCAGTCTTATTTTTGCCTTGTGTGCGCCGATACCCCAACCTCTTGTGAGTTTTACCATCTTCTTCTGAAATGTTATCCTTCATGGCAAATATCAATTGGTGAAAGCTTTCTTGAGCTGAAGCATCGATCTAAGGGCCCATTTGTGGTTGGTCCTTGAACTTTTGAACTTCTTTGTAAGTAATGTAGAGAGAACTTTTTTGTTTCAAATCTCATACTACATGTTCTGATTTCAATGTGAGATGCTTATTAAGAAAACTGAGTTTTTCTTTTCAAATTGTGAATATATCAAGCAATATTGAATACCTCGAATATCAAGTTCACGAAAAACACTAAAATGATTTACCGGGGATTGCCCCAAACAAATCATGTGTCTAGGAGTCCTCAAAAGCTGAATTGATGTTTGAAGATGTGAAGTGCATTTTAAACTCTTCCAGTGCTTGACCAACTTACCTTGGAAGGTTTATTTTAGCCTCATTTTTGTTTGGGGAATTCAATTCATCACATTCTTTTGGCACAAAATAAATGATGGAGCAAACAACAAATTCTCGAGCTACTCAGCATTGTCATGATTTTGAAAATATTACCATCACTCATAAAGCGAAGGGTTTCGATTATAATGGGCTTCAGCAGAGTGTCCCAAAGATTCCACACTCTTATCCGCAAAAAATGCCTATTACCAGGTTTCGAACATTAGAGTGCTTTTTGATTAATATTTGAAAAATGCCTATTACCAGGCTTTGAAGTGTTTTTTGAAAAATGCCTATTACCAGGCTTCAAAAGTTAAATCATTTTGTTTTATTTTGAAAACGCCTATTACCAGGCTTTAAGCATTAAATTACACCGATTTGTTATTATAGGTAGCCCTTAATGTGAAATGCAATTCACGTATTCGTAATCGTCGCAGCTTAAGATTTCAATTAGACACAGGTTATTCAGGCTCAACCTTCAGGTCAAAGTCAATGTCCCTTGTACAATTGATATATGAGGACTCAATAGACAAATATATTCACAAAATGAAGAGAGTGTTAACAAAATGCATCATTTCATTGAAATTTAAACCATGCAGTCTTAGGCCCTTACAAAATATTGACATTGCCTTTGGGCTTAGGCAGGTGGATTTGATTTACATGCATTACATGAAAGAAATTAAAAGCAATAGGGGAACCTACTAAAGTTGATTAGCTTGGCATATAGATAAAGAAGCAATGCGAGTTTATTCCTCAAAGAATTCCTCTTCTTTGTTGTCCATTAAGCCTTGAACAATATCCTTGAACTCATGGCAGTCTTGGATAGCGTGCCCCTCTTTGGCATGAAACTCATAGTATAGGCCGACGTGCCCATCGGGTACCATCCTTCCTTGATCAATCAGACCTGCATCGAGTAGCTTCTTCCAAACCCAACTAAGGGGTGATTTGACTTTTGACACCTTATACTTAACAGTTCGATTACTCTCCTTGGAGATTGCATCCAGTCCTCCGGTATGGTTTGGTAGGGGTTGGCAGTCGGAGCTGGCCCACTAGATTTGTTAAACTTATGACCCTGAGCTTGATCAGCTTTTCTACGACCTTCTTGAAGCCAATACAAGTTTCAATCGAGTGCCCCACTTGATCACAATGGTATTCGTATTTCGCGCTAGGATCATACATCTTTTGGAATAGAGGTTGCAACGGTGCTTGATAGAAGGGTGCCACCACATGAACATCGAACAGTTGCTTGTATAGTTTACCGTAGGAGATTGGTAACGGGGTAAAATTCATCTTCTCAGTGTTTCTTCTTTGACTGGGCTTTGGTTCGAATAACCTTAGGCACTGGGCGCGGCCTTGGGGCCTTGGGTTTCACAACTGTGATGGGCTTAGAATAACTGGCATTGTAAACTCCCGAAAAGTTTACTTCATAGTCTTTCTTTGCACGTGAGGTCTTCTTGTGAGATGAACTACCTCCATCGTCGATTTTGCCAATCTTGACATCATTTTCGATGAGCTCACCGGATAACACAAGGTCAGTAAAGTTGGTAGTTGCATTTCCTATCAAGCGGCCCAAGATTGGACCCTCCAAAGTCTGGACAAATATGACCACCGTCTCTCTTTCGCTGAGCGGGGGTTGAACTTGAGCCGCCATGTCTCTCAAACGTTGGGCGTACTGCCTAAAGCTTTCATTTGACTTTTGTTTCATATGCTGTAGGGTCCAACGGTCTGGCACCATATCACTGACATGTCGGCACTGTTCTAGGAAAGCTTTGGCCATGTCCTTCCATGACTTTATTTGATGTCGGCTCAACTGATTATACCATCTTGTGGCAGATCCAGAGAGAATGTCTTGGAAACAGTGGATTAACAGCTTGTCATCTTTCCCATATCCGGTTATTCTTCGACATAACATGGTAAAATGTGTACGAGGACAGCTCGTTCTATCGTACTTCTCAAATTTTGAGACTTTAAACTTAGGAGGTAAAACCAGATCTGGGACAAGGCTGAGTTCATGGGCCTCAAATCCAATAAAGGCGTCGGTCACCTCTATGGATTCCATCTTTTCCTCGAGCCGCTTGCATCGGTCCTCGATCTCTTTGGAGGTTTTAACTCTAGGTCTTTCCATTTCAATTAATTGGTCCATCTGCGAGATAAAGTTTTCAGCTTGATTGTCTTCAGGCTTGACTTTTGATGCGGAGAGCAGATTGATGGGGAATGAGGCACCGGCCTGATGAAGTGGTGCCTTCCCACGAGAAAGTATTACTTGAGGATTCGGTTGCCCCATAACACGAGGAGGAGTAAAACATGGTGGATATGCAGGACACTCATTCCCATCAGTGGGATTGGGACTTGCCGTAGGATTGACAACAGATGTCTCTCCTTGACTGGGAAGCTTAAATCCAAGCATTTGGGCTATTTGGCCTAGTGCGTCTTGTTGAGACTTTTTGAACTGTTCCACCATGTCTTGATGGGCCTTAGTAACTGTTCTTCCATCTTTCTGGCCAAGTCCACTTGCTTGTCCCTTTGGGTTTGCTCGATTCGATCTAATCTATCTTCATTCGCCATTTTGGTTTTTTGTCAAATTTCGTAGGGGTGCTGAATCGGCTGAATTTTTCTTTGATCTAGAATCACTATCATGGGACATCCCAAAAGTCAGTCTCGATGTTTCCAAAATAAATGTATGTAATAGATGCCCTAAATGCGAAGGTATTGATACAAACATGATTAATTCGGTATTATAAAGATATCAAGCTACCATGATGCGAATGAATGAAAAAGATAACAATGCAATCACCGTAAAATGAATGCATGAATGAATGCTAAAGTGTTGATCGATAAACATTCTCATTGAGCAACTTTTCATAATAAAGATTGAGTCCCATTACAAATAGAGAAAGAGAGTAACTGTTGTATAAGGCCCATTTAGATTATCATTTGCCCCGCTCGGGCTTCAAAACTCTTTAAATCATCATTATGGACCCTTTCTTCCATTACAAAAGCCCTCAATTTTGAAATGTTCTCGAGTCAACACTTTATGTGAAAATACCATGGATATGTACAAGTAGATAATACAAGAAGAGCGTATTATAATTCAAATATATAATAAAGAATGAGAATCGAATAAACACTAAAGCGGCCTAGCAGCGTGAATTCTAAATTTCTATGGTTGTCCTCATTGCTCTAAAGGGGTGGGCTTCCTAGGTTCTTACACATGTGGTTTAGGTTCTAGAGAGGGGTACTCGAACCTATCTCATTATCTACTAAGATAACAAGAACTTCGATTCTGGCCCATGACAGGCTTGCAAATCGTATCCGGTTCAAGGGAAAGCACGACCTAGTGACGTAGATTTCAGAAGTGAATTACCGACCCGTAGAGGGCTGCTCACATGGGTATCTTGCATTTCACTCCCACTTAAGGGCAAAGCTCGGGTATAGAGCTTGATGAGTATGATGCAACACATGTCGGTGATGCCTTAAAATTTAAATGAACAATTAATGCAAAGCCACTAATTATCAAAGCCCGTTGAATTAAAGTGTATCTTCGAGAAAGAACAAATTAATTAAAGTCACATGAGTTTTTTGGCTTAAGTCTCAAAAAATGGTCCCCAGCGGAGTTGCCAGCTGTAACGATCCTTTTAAAAATTTTAAAAATGTAATGTTCGGGATTTAGGGTCGCTAGAATGAAAAATATTTTTGGTTTTTTAAAAATTTTTGTTTTTTTTTGAAAAGTTTTTGAGAATTGGGAAAAATTGAGGAAATTGGGGAAATTGAGTTTTGAGTAAAAATTGAAATTTTGTTTATTTGGGAAAATTGGGTTTTGGGGCATTTTTATTAAAAAACGAGTTTCTGTTTTAAAAAGGAAAAGTTGGAGTCCCCACCGGCCACTAAGGTAGCCCGGGCACCATAAAACCAAAGTTTCTTTAAAAATGGGTTCGGGAGTTGGTTACGTGTGGGGAAGGATTAGCACCCCCATCACGCCCGAAAATCGGTACCAAAACAGACGTTGCTTTTGATCGATGGAAATTGTTGAAATTCGAAATTGGATTTAATAAATCTGTTCTTGGTCAAATATAGATTTTAATTGAACGGGCTTTAACAATTTAATGGGTTCTAATTAATTATCTGTTTAATTAACAAGGCTAGCAGTACATCATACTGTAGATTAAACCGACATCGAATAAACCTGACTGTCGTGTTAATTTATAGTTCGACTCGAGTACGTCACCTTTATGCATGATGCAAACAGTAAAAAAATGATGTTATGGCTAGTCCAGTTTTATTCCAAATTAAAAATTACCTTTTGACAGTGAAAATTAATTCGAATATTTGGTCAACATCCAATGAGCCAGGATTGTTATGACACAAATATCAAAATTAATCAATACCTCCCTTTTATGATTAAGATTGATTAGTTAACAATATGAGATATGTAGTTAAATTAGAGGTGAAATGAGTGACAAATTAAAACATGTCACAAATTGCAAATAAATAAATAAAGATAATTGTGGGAAAATAAATACGAATAAAGTAAATAAATGCGGAAATCAAAGAGCGGGAATTAACAGGAAAATGGACTGGATCGAATATAAAAGAAATCTAGAAAAATGGACCGGGTTGAATATAAGAGCAAAAATTAAATACATAATTTAAATTGCGGAAAAAAGTAAATGCGGGAAGCAAATTGCAAAAAATTAAAAGTTAGAAGTTAGATGTTAGTGGGTTAGATTTAACATGCCATGAATAATAGGGATCATCCCCCGTTGCGGGTCACCGTAAGGCCGATTCAAACGAGAAAGTAAAGAAATATAGGAAATAAGTATAATAATATAATAATACCATACTACATATATATATATAATATACATATATATTATATTATAATATAAACTAATATAACATATTTAATATATAATAATACATATGTGTAATAATTATATTACGTACAATATGTAAATAATATAAATTTATATAAGATATACATATATATACATATGTACCACGTATATTACCTAACATGTATATATAATTCTATATAACATATATAACATAGTAACATATCTATAATATATAAATTAGGGGGATGAAATGAAAACAAACAAGAATAAGGGGGAATAAATAAAACAAAACAAAATTTGAAGAGGATGAAATTAAAGTGAAAACGAATGAAGAACGACCAAATTGGTTATTAACCCACGGATGAGTTTAAAACAGGAAAATGATTGAGGGACCAGGGAGGTGAATAACCTATAGACCAGATGCGCGGATCCTTCCCCGGGTCGGGTCGTTGCGCAGGTCTTGAGAACGACCAAAATGACTCGTTTTGGGTGGTCTTTAAATGACAAAAAAACGAAAAAAGCCATTTCTCCTCTGTTTAAAAAAAGATTTAGAACCTCTGAAATCTTTCCTTCTTCAACCCAGAAACCCTATCATCTCGAACCGCCGCCTCGGTCACCGCTAGCCGATGGCTGGCGGCCTTAAAACAACCTCCGAAATCCACTTTCCTTCGTCAAAATAAAAAAACACAACCATATTTAAAAAAAACCTTTTTAGATTAAAAAAAAACTCTTTTTAAGTTTTAGAGAAAAATCGAAACTAAAAAACCATTTTTTAAACCGGATTTAAAATCCTTGAAGCCCCAAACGAAGAAGGCAAAAATACGAGACGGTGGCGACGGCGGTAGCTAATCCGATCGATAAGAAACCCTAAGATCTTTCTTTTAACTGTATTTGTTTTTGCGATATTCGAAAATGAAAAAAATACCTTTTTGAAACTTTTTTAAGTTGCTCCTCAAAATCCCAGTCTGGGTTACACGCTCTTGTTTTTTGAGGCTTTATAGCCAATTTTTTACACTGATAAAAAGAAAGAAAAAACCTAAAAATGATGTTGGATGTGTCTAAAGTTCTGCACTTTTTCTAAGTTGCATTTTTGTTGGCAGGTGTGTGTTGCATGTATGGCTGAGCAAGGGACCATTTTGGTTTTTGGTCGGATGTTCAGAGAGGGGGTAGCGGAGAGGGGACCATGCCCGTGTGACAGTGATGTGGAGAGGAGATGGTTGAGTTGGCCAGACGTGGCCGTTGAGCTGGCCGGAAGACAAGGGGTCGGCCCTTGGAAGATTCCAGAAGCTGCTGGAGGTTGAGGACTTAAGACATTAAGGTTTCTAGGATTTAGGTTAATCGGGTTAGGGTGTGGGTCGGTCGGGTAAAAGATCCGAGTGTGTGTTTAGGGTGTAATAGGTAGGCAGATGGGTGTAATAAGTAATGGGGTTTTAGGTTTAGTGTATCGGGCTTGTATTGGGTTTAATTTAGGCATGGACAATGGGCATGTATATATTTTTGGCCTTTTAGTTGGACCCTTTTTCAATTTTAATTTTGGTTTAATGTTTTTATTCGAATAAAAGTGGCAGGATAAAAATGGTTATTACAAGAGTGAGAGCCCAAATCAATAGGTTTTTCGAATGCCAGAAGTTTGGGGTTGGTCTGTTGGGCTCAAACTAAGTAGGAGAGAGGTTGTTGAGTAAGCCGACCAAACTGGACCGTGTGGTAGACCAGCTCTAAAATCAAACTGGTCGGTCGAACCGAACCGACAGTAACCTTTGACCGACCTGACCCTTTGACCAACTCGACCCGTTGACTGACCCGACCCGTTGACCAGTGATAACTGTTCTTGACGAGACTTAGCTAACTGTTCTTCAATCTTTCTGGCCAAGTCCGCTTGCTTGTCCCTTTGGGTTTGCTTGATTCGATCTAATCTATCTTCATTCACCATTTTGGTTTTTTGTCAAATTTCGTAGGGGTGCTGAATCGGCTAAATTTTTCTTTGATCTAGAATCACTATCATGGGACATCCCAAAAGTCAGTATCGATGTTTCCAAAATAAATGTATGTAAATGCAGGATAGATGCCCTAAATGCGAAGGTATTGATACAAACATGATTAATTCAGTATTATAAAGATATCAAGCTACCATGATGCGAATGAATGAAATTGATAACAATGTAATCACCGTAAAATGAATGCATGAATGAATGCTAAAGTGTTGATCGATAAACATTCTCATTGAGCAACTTTTCATAATAAAGATTGAGTCCCATTACAAATAGAGAAAGAGAGTAACTGTTGTATAAGGCCCATTTAGATTATCATTTGCCCCGCTCGGGCTTCAAAATTCTTTAACTCATCATTATGGACCCTTTCTTCCATTACAAAAGCCCTCAATTTTGAAATGTTCTCGAGTCAACACTTTATGTGAAAATACCATAGATATGTACACAAAATGAGTAAGTAGATAAGCCAAGAAGAGCGTATTAGTATTCAAATATATAATAAAGAATAAGAATCGAATAAACACCAAAGCGGCCTAGCTGCATGAACTCTAAATTTCTATGGTTGTCCGCATTGCTCTAAAGGGGTGAGCTTCCTAGGTTCTCACACATGTGGTTTAGGTTCTAAAGAGGGGTACTCGAACCTATCTCATTATCTACTAAGATAACAAGAACTTCGATTATGGCCCATGACAGGCTTGCAAATCGTATCTGGTTCAAGGGAAAGCACGACCTAGTGACATAGATTTCAGAAGTGAATTACCGACCCGTAGAGGGCTGCTCACATGGGTATGCTGCATTTCACTCCCACTTAAGGGACAAAGTATAGAGCTTGATGAGTATGATGCAACACATGTCGGTGATGCCTTAAAATTTAATGAACAATTAATGCAAAGCCACTAATTATCAAAGCCATTTGAATTAAATTGTATCTTCGAGAAAGAACAAATTAATTAAATTCGCATGAGTTTTTTGGCTTAAGTCTCAAAATATGGTCCCTAGCGGAGTCTCCAGCTGTAACGACCCTTTTAAAAATTTAGAAAATGTAATGTTCGGGATTTGGGGTCGCTAGAATGAAAAATATTTTTGGTTTTTTAAAAATTTTTGTTTTTGTTTTTTGAAAAGTTTTTGAGAATTGGGAAAAATTGAGGAAATTGAGCTTTGAGTAAAAATTGAAATTTTGTTTATTTGGGAAAATTGGCTTTTGGGGCATTTTTATTTAAAAATGAGTTTCTGTTTTAAAAAGGGAAAGTTGGAGTCCCCACCGGCTACTAAGGTAGGTCGGGTACCATAAAACCAGAGTTTCTTTAAAAATGGGTTCGAGAGTTGGTTACGTGTGGGGAAGGATTAGCACCCCCATCACGCCCGAAAATCGGTACCAAAACAGACGTTGCTTTTGATTGATGGAAATTGTTGAAATTCGAAATTGGATTTAATAAATCTGTTCTTGGTCAAATATAGATTTTAATTGAACGGTCTTTAACAATTTAATGGGTTCTAATTAATTATCTGTTTAATTAATAAGGCTAGCAGTACATTAGACTGTAGATTAAACCGACATCGAATAAACCCGACTGTCGTGTTAATTTACAGTTCGACTCGAGTACGTCACCTTTATGCATGATACAAACAGTAAAAAAATGATGTTATGGCTAGTCCAATTTTATTCCAAATTAAAATTTACCTTTAGACAGTGAAAATTAATTCGAATATTTGGTCAACATCCAATGAGCCAGGATTGTTATGATACAAATATCAAAATTAATAAATACCTTCTTTTTATGATTAAGATTGATTAGTTAACAATATGAGATATGTAGTTAAATTAGAGGTGAAATGAATGACAAATTAAAACATGTCACAAATTGCAAATAAATAAATAAAGATAACTGTGGGAAAATAAATACGAATAAAGTAAATAAATGCGAAAATCAAAGAGCGGGAATTAACAGGAAAATGGACTGGATCGAATATAAAAGAAATCCAGAAAAATGGACCGGGTCGAATATAAGAGCAAAAATTAAATACATAATTTAAATTGCGGAAAAAAGTAAATGCGGGAAGCAAATTGCAAAAAATTAAAATATAGATGTTAGATGTTAGTGGGTTAGATTTAACATGCCATGAATAATAGGGATCATCCCCCGTTGCGGGTCACCGCAAGGCCGATTCAAACGAGAAAGTAAAGAAATATACGAAATAAGTATAATAATATAATAATATCATACTAGATATATATATATATATATAATATACATATATATTATATTATAACATAAACTAATATAACATATTTAATATATATGTGTAATAATTATATCACGTACAATATGTATATAATATAAATTTATATAAGATATATATATATATATACATATTGTCACGGGGCTAGACTTCTGAACCAGCCCGACGTGCGGCCTTAGCCGAGTCCTTAAGACAAACGACTAAATAAGCCTGAATCCTCGATCCGAAAGATCGAATTCCGAAGGCATCGAAGAACGCAAGATCGTTCTTAGCGGAAGCAAACTATGAGACCGGCTACGAAGAACTCTGAAAGAACACGAGGAACAAGAAAAGAACAACTCAGAGAATTTAGAGTGAATGCGCTCTCTATTACTCAAGAATAGATGAAAGAATGGATAATTACAACTGAGGTGGGGAGGCCTCTATTTATAGTTGAGTACCCTCTAATCCGACGGTCCCTACTAATTTACATCAACGGCCTAGATACAACTCTACCAACCACAAGGCATAATGCCAAGAATATTCCTTAGCTATCTATGGAAAGAATCTCCTATGTTCACATAGGTGTGGATGGATAAGTCTTCTTGGATCTTCCCACGGATCGGGCCAGTCTGGTGGTCTCTTCAAGCCCAAAGTGTGCCTTAGAACCTCATGGACACCTTGGTGTGCACCCTGTGGTGCCAATGACTCAGACCTTGGTTCACGGCCCGTGACATTCTCACTCACCAAACTTGGCGACGCCCTCGTCGCTACTCCGGGATAAAGTCGGCAATGATCCTGGGACCTCCTTGGCACCTTAGCTTTCTCCCAACTATGAATCAGGCTTGGTTGTCCCCCCATAAGGACCGCTCTTCCCATAAAGAGCACCTGACTCGTGCTGGGTTGTGATAAGTGTTCAAAAGTACTATTTTTCTTACCCTTTTTACTCATATTATTGTTAGACTTAGGCTCATATTAGTTGCATAATTAGCTATTCATGCATAAATCCATGTTTCCTTCCATAGTTGAGCTTGATTACATAACTTGGTAGTTTTTGTGGGAAAAAATGCTGCTTTGGTGTGTTTTGTGTGTATGTGCAGGATCACTTGCCAAAGCAAGGCTAGAGCTAGTTGACAGGGCAATACATGAAGGATATGCCAAGCTAGTTGCCAGGGTAATGCATGAAGAAGACGCCGAGCCAGTTGCCATGGCAATTGTCAACAAGAGCAAAGGTGATATGGTAGTCGAAATTGATGACTAGACAAGCCCAAGATGACGTGGAGCAAAGCCCAAACCCAAAGGAATTTGATTTCCATGCAAAGATTAAAGAATAATTAAATTCCAAGAATATATGAGAAGTTCTAGTAGGAATACAATTATAATAAAGAATTATATTCTTTAAAGATAATTTAATTCCAACTTAACTTCCTCCTCAAAGAAGGACTTTGCCCTAGCCCTATAAATAGGATGGAGATTTCGACAACTTAGAGAGAGCAAGAGAGGGGAATTTCGACAAGTCCAAGGAGGGCAAGAGGAGAGAATTTTTGACAAGCATCTAGGGCAAGGGGGATTTCGACAAGCCTCCTTCTTCATCCTTTTCTTTCTTGTTCGATTGGGTTCATGCTAGGGATTATTTATCTTGTGTTTCTTTGGAACCTAGCCATGAACTAAATCTACTTGGCTATGGTTATTGTGTTTTGTGGTTGTGAGAAACTATTGGTTTTTGTTTAGGTAATAAGAGTTTGCACTTTTCTATTTCAAGGTTTATTCATTCTTGGTTCTTATTCTTGTTTGCGAGTGAATTGGGAGAGGATCTCGTGATTTCATCTATTTATCTAATATCGGGAGAGTTAGATTCAAGAAACGAATGAATATGATCTTTATTCAATCTATTGATGGTGAAGATTAATCTGGCTTAGGAATAAGTTAAGGATTTCAACGGCTAAGAGGAGCGCAAGATTGGTTGTTGTTCACCCTTGATACACGCAGGGATGTATTATCAACGCATGCACAAGTAGCTAGAGTTTTGACTTAGGGATAAGAAGAAACCATTGAAGAACGGTCTGCCGAACCTTGAAGGTTGCTGCCCAGACGCCCAAGTAGTTGCCCAACTAGTTGCCCAGGCAACCATCGATTAGTTGCCAAGGTAACCCCGTTGTGCAAGTTGCCACGGAAACTGAGTTGCCCGTGCACTCTTTTACCAAAACGATTCAATCGGCTATCACACCTCAACTCACGATAACTTGGCCTATCTCTCTCTCAATTGATCTCATCTATTCATTTACTTTATTGCTTTCTAGATTAGTCATTAGTTAAACTCCTATAATCCTTTACTTGTGTTTTTACTTTTTACAGTGCAAGAGACTAGATTCTTGAAGTGGCACCAATCCCTCTGGAGACGATATCTTTTATACTATAACTTGCGACGTGTATACTTGCACATTTGCGTAGCACTTATTACGCGCAACAAGTTTTTGGCGCCGTTGCCGGGGATTGGCAATAGCGACTTTGTTTTTATTTTCTTGCACTTTCTTTTTACTTTTCTTGTTTAAAATTCAAAGGGCTAACAAACTTTGGTTTTGCATTGGTATATGACCAGGCGAGACCGACTTCACAGAATATCCCTTTGATCCGTAAATCGAACGAACCTTACAAAGACTTAGACGAAGGATAAGAGAAGCAATGGCAAATCAAGATGGCAATATGAATCAAGATGTTCGGCGGGAGGAGGAGTGATTCTTGCACGAAAACAGAACTATTCGAGACTATCTTGAAGAAGATCTTGATGGACTTAACCCAGAGTTGTCGACCTGAAATTGAAGCCGACCACTTTGAGTTGAAACCGGTAATGTTTAATATGATCAACACAAGAGGTCAATTTGGCGGCTCAAGAATCGAAGATGCACGGCAACATCTGAAATCTTTCCTCGAGATTTGCAACTCGTTCAAAATACACGAGTCACCCCGGATGTCTTACGATTAAGATTATTCCCCTATTCACCGAGGATAGGGCGAAAGCATGGTTGAATAGCATTCTGCCGGATCCATAGCATCTTGGACTGATCTTTGTCGTGATTTCCTTGCTAGATTTAATCCTGCAAATTTGGTGATAAGCTTCAGAACGACATTACTTTTTCGGCGGGTAGATGATGAATCCATGTACGAGGCTTGGGAGCGTCTGAGAGAACTTCTACACAAATGCCCCTACACGGATTCGGTGTGGACTCAAGTAACAATGTTTTTTACAACGCCGTGAATACACCAACAAGGATGATGCTAGATGCCTCGGCAAACGGCATACTCCTAGATAAGTCACCGGAGGAAGCGATGCAAATTTTAAACAGGCTGGCCAAGAATGATAATCAATTCCCATCTACTAGAAGAGGAGGAGTTAGACGCCAAGCCACAATACATGAACTAGGATCATCAGATTCAATTTCGGCACAATTGGCCACTTTAACCAAGATGGTCCAGAACATGCAAAAACCAAACAACACACATGAAGTCAAGGTAATGGATTCTTTTTGTGAGTTATGTGGTGATAACCATAATTCTTCTGAATGTATGCAGAATCCGGAATCCAGCTTCTATGTGGGGAATTACAATCGGAACAACAATGTGATGACCAATACATACAATCCAGCTTGGAAGAAGCACCCAAATTTTTCATGGAGTAATCCCAACAATGCTCTAAACCAGAACAATCAGAATGCACAAGCATCGGGATTCCAGTAGAATATGCCACGGCAACAGATGCCGCAGCAACAACCGACAACATCTAGTTCTTTGGAAAATTCTCTAAATGCTTTTATGATGAAAACTGAATCTTATATGGCTGAGAATAGTAATTTCATAAAAAGAACTGATACTTTTATTAACAGGACCGAGATGAGATTGCAAAACCAAGAGGCGGCAATCAAATCATTGGAAAATCAAGTCGGACAGTTTGCTCAAAATCTGAATACTAGACCGTAAGGAGGTTTACCTAGCGATACTGAAGTCGCAAGAGGAACTGGCCATGAGCAATGTAAGGCAATCACCACTAGAAGTGGCCAACAACTTAGAGAGGCTCAAACCCGCTCATCAAACAAAACTCCACAAAAAGATCAAGATGAACCTAGCGGCAAAGCCTCAGATGCTGAACCAGGAATTGCCGCGGTAACCGGCAATAAGCATGCCTCGGCAACCGACGATAAAGATGCCTCGACAACTTGCAATAAGCATGCCTCTGCAACCCCAGTTGATAACGCCTAGGCAACTCCAGATGTCCCGGCAATACCGTCAATTAGATTTCAAGCCAATGAAAGAATCGAAGATATCCGACTTCCACCACCATTCCCACAAAGGTTGAAGCGACAAAAGCAAGAGTATCAATTCAAGAAGTTTCTTGATATCCTAAAGCAAGTCAACATCAACTTGCCATTGGTGGAAGCAATTGAACAAATGCCAAGTTTCTTAAAGACATTGTGTCCAAGAGAACAAGGCTAGGAGAGTTTGATACAGTTTTCGCAACAGAGGGATGCATGGCAATGTTGCACAATCGTATGCCACCTAAGTTGAAGGATCTCGGAAGTTTCACAATACCTTGTTCTATTGGAAATCACTATGTCGGGAAAGCACCATGCGACCTTGGGGCTAGCATAAACTTGATGCCTAAATCGGTTTTCCAGAAACTAGAATCGGGAAGGCAAGACCTACAACAGTTATGCTACAGCTAGCCGACAGATCCTATGTGCATCCAGAGGGAAAAATCGAGGACATACTGGTGAAAGTTGATAAATTTATTTTTCCCGCTAACTTTATTGTCTTGGATTGTGAAGCAGATGAGCATGCACCCATCATTCTCGGGAGACCATTCCTAGCAACATGGAGAGCCTTGATCGATGTTGAAAAGGGAGAACTCACAATGAGGGTGAATGACCAGCAAGTTAAACTAGATGTGTTCCAAACACTAAGGCATGCCGATGATCCAGAAGAATGCCAACTTCTTCATGCCACGGCAGAGTTTAACTTCGACGAGGAATTTAGTTGCCTCGGCAACTACATTGCCGATCAAGAGGAACCTGAGGAGTATGAAGAACCGGTCGATGAGGAACAACAAGAAGAGGCAAATTGGCTAGTCAATCGACCAGGTACATACTTTGAACCACTGGATTACTCAGGTAAGGAAGGTAAACTCGAAAAACCCTCTATTGAACAACCACCGATTCTTGAGTTGAAACAATTGCCAGAGCAACTAAAATATGCATATTTAGGAACCGATAATACATTGCCTGTAATTATTTCTTCTAAGTTACAGCCTGAGCAGGAAAAGAAGCTGATCAAGATGTTGAAGCTACACAAAAAGGCAATAGGGTGGACAATTGCCGACTTGAAGGGAATTAGCCCGGCAGTGTGCATGCACAAGATTCTGTTGGAAGACGATCACAAACCTTCAATTGAATCCCAGAGGAGACTGAATCATGCCATGAAAAGGGTTGTAATGAAAGAAATCATCAAGTGGCTTGACGCCGACATTATATACCCTATCTCTGATAGTACGTGGGTAAGTCCGGTACAATGTGTACCGAAAAAGGGAGGCATAACAGTGGTAAGTAATGAAAACAATGAACTCATTCCAACCAGGACTGTGACCGGTTGGAGGGTTTGTATGGATTATCGAAAGCTAAACAAAGCCACCAGGAAAGATCACTTCCCATTAACCTTTATTGATCAAATGCTTGACCGTCTTGCAGGTAAACCCTTTTATTGTTTTCTTGATGGTTATTCAGGTTACAATCAAATTGCCATAGCACCAGAAGATCAAGAAAAGACAACCTTCACATGCCCATACGGTACTTATGCCTTCCGAAGGATGCCGTTCGGATTGTGTAACACCCCGGCAACCTTCCAAAGATGCATGATGACGCTCTTTTCAGACATGGTCGAAGACTTCCTTGAGATCTTCATGGATGATTTTTTTGTTTTTGGTAATGACTTCGACAGCTGTCTCGACAATTTAGAGAGGGTGTTGGCAAGATGTGAAGAAACGGATTTAGTCCTCAATTGGGAAAAATACCATTTTATGGTAGATGATGGAAGAGTGCTCGGCCACAAGATTTCATCCAAGGGAATTGAAGTAGACAAAGCCAAGGTGGACGTGATCGAGAGATTACCCCCACCAAGTTCGGTTAAAGGAATTCGAAGTTTTCTCGGACATGCAGGTTTTTACAGGAGGTTCATTCATAATTTTTCTAAAATCACTAAACCCTTGTGTAATCTGCTTGAACAGGATAAAGTCTTCGATTTTGATGATTCTTGCACCCAAGCATTCGAAACCCTAAAGAAAAAGCTTGCCTCGACACCCATTGTCGTTCCACCAGATTGGACGCTACCTTTTGAGCTCATGTGTGATGCAAGTGATTTCGCGGTAGGAGCAGTCCTAGGACAACGCACAGGTAAGACTCTCCATGTGATATACTACGCTAGTGAAACTCTTAATAGTGCTCAAGTGAATTACACAACAACGGAGAAAGAGTTACTAGCTGTAGTTTTCGCATTTGACAAGTTCCGATCCTATTTGATTGGTACAAAGGTAATTGTTCATACGGACCATTCGACAATAAAATACTTATTTGCTAAAAAGGATGCTAAACCTCGTTTGATTCGTTGGATATTACTTTTACAAGAATTTGATATTGAAATTAAGGACAGGAAAAGAACAGAAAATCAAGTGGCCGATCACTTATCACGTTTGGAACGCAATAGGGAGGAGGACGCGGATCTAGAGATATGCGATGCATTCCCGGATGAACAAATTTTAGTTGCCTCGGCAACCATGGACGCACATGCCTCGACAACCCTCGACGCCGCAGCAGTCTTTGACGCGCACGCCTCGGCAATTCTGGGAGCAGTCACCACGGCAGCACATGCCTCGGCAATACCCTGGTACGCGAATTTAGTTAATTTCCTTGTTTGTGGTATTTTTCCTTATGGCATTACTCACCAAGGGAAGAAGCGGTTCCGCCATGATGCTAAGCATTACTTTTGGGACGAGCCTCTTTTGTTTAAACAATGTGCAGATCAGGTTATACGCCGATGTGTCCCTGAAGAAGAGCAACAGAATGTACTCCGACAATGCCATTCTTCACCCTATGGAGGACATTTTGGAAGAACTCGCACCGCGGCCAAAGTTCTGCAATCCGGTTTGTATTGGCCAACATTGTACAGAGATGCCCAAGACTTTTACAAGCAATGTGATCGTTGCCAGAGGACGGGCAATATCTCTAGACGACATGAGATGCCACTCCAGAACATCATCGAGGTGGAATTGTTCGATGTGTGGGGGATCGATTTTATGGGACCTTTACCATCTTCATTCGGCAACCTCTACATCTTACTTGCCATCGACTATGTGTCTAAATGGGTGAAGGCAGCTGCAGTTCCCAACAACGATTCCAAGACCGTGCAACGATTCTTGCAGAAAAACATATTTACATGGTTTGGGATGCCGAGAGCAATTATCAGGGACGAAGGCAAGCATTTTGACAACAGACTAATTGCCAAGATGTTGCAACGCTTCAGCATATCACACAAGATCGCCACGGCATATCACCCACAAACCAACGGGCAAGCAGAAATTTCCAACCGGGAGTTGAAGGGAATACTCGAGAAAGTCGTAAATCCCTCAAGGAAGGATTGGTCATTAAGACTAGATGACGCACTTTGGGCATATCGCACTGCATTCAAAACACCCTTAGGTATGTCCCCCTTCCGACTGGGCAATCAAGACCATGAATATGGATTGGGAAAGTGCCGGACAAAAGCGTTTGATGGATCTCAATGAGATAGAAGAATTTCGTGCACTCGCCTATAACAATGCACCTACAAGGAGAAAACAAAGCCATGACACGACAAGAAACTATTGCCACGGCAATTCACGCCAGGGCAACTAGTTCTCCTATTCAATTCTCGGCTAAAACTTTTCCCGGGAAAGCTGAAATCAAGATGGTCGGGACCATTCGAAGTCGTCAAACCATTCTCCCATGGTGCCGTGATAATCAAGTCCATCTCTGACAACCATGAATTCAAAGTTAATGGACAAAGATTGAAGCACTACAATGGTGCCCATGTGGAACGTAACAAAGAATTGGTCACCTTAGGAGATGCATGAGCATGATCTCCTTTCAATATTTTCTTTCTCTTTTTCTTTTTATTCTCCTTACAATGGTGCCCATGTGGAACGTAAGTCCTCGTATGCATTTTATTTTTTGTTAGTTTTATTTTTCTTTTAAGCATGCATTGAGGACAATGCCTCACTCGAGTTTGGGGGGATTGTTATTAGTAGTTACCATATTTAGTTACATTCATCTTAAGTATTACATTTAGGATACATAAATTGCTTGCCATGCCTTTAATTGGAACAAGAATTGCTTAGATTTGATGAATATCCGATGATGACTTTGCCAATGCACTTAATTGATAGAAATTTTATTCTAGGATAACCATGGAAAAACTTAGAATTTCACTATGATGCTAAATTTGATGAAACACTGTTGTGGTTTGATTGATTTAAGGAATTCTAGTAAACTT
Source organism: Hibiscus mutabilis (assembly GCA_019671005.1). Classification (NCBI taxonomy): domain Eukaryota; kingdom Viridiplantae; phylum Streptophyta; class Magnoliopsida; order Malvales; family Malvaceae; genus Hibiscus; species Hibiscus mutabilis. The sequence continues at coordinate 17,387,273 of CM033748.1, forward strand.
AGGTTGATAATTAACAAATTGGGGGATAAGAATAAAAATTGGATGAATGCTAGAGGTGCCCGAAATTGGCTCTAGCATGTGCTAAAAAAATTGATCGCTAGAGGTGCCCGAAACTGGCTCTAGTATGTGTTAAAAAAATTTTTTTAGCTAGAGGTGCCCGAAACCGGCTCTAGTCGAATAAATTAACTTAATAGAACTAAAAACAAAACACTAGAGGTGCCCAAAACTGGCTCTAGTTAAAACATGTTAATAAGAACCCAATGAAGTAATTTGAAAACCTATTGTTTGCATAGAATCCGAAAAATCAACTTGCACACAACTCCGCACACACTCACAAGCATTATAGTTTGATTCCGAGTAACTCCTAAGTTTTCCGAAAAATAAAAAGCCAATCATACTCTGTGCCCCGGTTCAGAGAATTGAAATCAAGTTCAAAGCTAAGTTTGTGAAAATTGAAGTCTTGGCAGGTAATTATGAGTTTGCATTGCTTGAGAACAAGCAATAGTTCGAGTTTGGGGGCGTGATAAGTGTTCAAAAGTACTATTTTTCTTACCCTTTTTACTCATATTATTGTTAAACTTAGGCTCATATTAGTTGCATAATTAGCTATTCATGCATAAATCCATGTTTCCTTCCATCGTTGAGCTTGATTACATAACTTGGTAGTTTTTGTGGGAAAAGATGTTGCTTTGGTGTGTTTTGTGTGTATGTGCAGGATCACTTGCCAAAGCAAGGCTAGAGCTAGTTGCCACGGTAATACATGAAGGATATGCCGAGCTAGTTGCCAGGGCAATGCATGAAGAAGACGGCGAGCCAGTTGCCATGGCAATTGTCGACAAGAGCAAAGGTGATATGATAGTCAAAATTTATGACTAGACAAGCCCAAGATGACGTGGAGCAAAGCCCAAACCTAAAGGAATTTGATTTCCATGCAGAGATTAAAGAAGAATTAAATTCCAAGAAGATAGGAGAAGTTCTAGTAGGAATACAATTATAATAAAGAATTATATTCTTTAAAGATAATTTAATTCCAACTTAACTTCTTCCTCAAAGAAGGACTTTTCCCTAGCCCTATAAATAGGATGGAGATTTTGACAACTTAGAGAGAGCAAGAGAGGGGAATTTCGACAAGTCCAAGGAGGGCAAGAGGAGAGAATTTTCGACAAGCATCTAGGGCAAGGAGGATTTCGACAAGCCTCCTTCTTCATCCTTTTCTTTCTTGTTTGATTGGGTTCATGCTAGGGATTATTTATCTTGTGTTTCTTTGGAACCTAGCCATGAACTAAATCTACTTGGCTATGGTTATTGTGTTTTGTGGTTGTGAGAAACTATTGGGTTTTGTTTAGGTAATAAGAGTTTGCACTTTTCTATTTCAAGGTTTATTCATTCTTGGTTCTTATTCTTGTTTGCGAGTGAATTGGGAGAGGATCTCGTGATTTCATCTATTTATCTAATATCGGGAGAGTTAGATTCAAGAAACGAATGAATATGATCTTTATTCAATCTATTGATGGTGAAGATTAATCTGGCTTAGGAATAAGTTAAGGATTTCAACGGCTAAGAGGAGCGCAAGATTGGTTGTTGTTCACCCTTGATTCACACAGGGATGTATTATCAAGGCATGCATAAGTAGCTAGAGTTTCGACTTAGAGATAAGAAGAAACCATTGAAGAACGCTCTGCCGAACCTTGAAGGTTGCTGCCCAGACGCCCAAGTAGTTGCCCAGGCAACCATCGATTAGTTGCCAAGGCAACCCCGTTGTGCAAGTTGCCACGGCAACTGAGTTGCCCGTGCACTCTTTTACCAAAACGATCCAATCGGCTATCACACCTCAACTCGCGATAACTTGGCCTATCTCTCTCTCAATTGATCTCATCTATTCATTTACTTTATTGCTTTCTAGATTAGTCATTAGTTAAACTCCTATAATCCTTTACTTGTGTTTTTACTTTTTACAGTGCAAGAGACTAGATTCTTGAAGTGGCACCAATCCCTGTGGAGACGATATCTTTTATACTATAACTTGCGACGTGTATACTTGCACATTTGCATAGCACTTATTACGCGGAACAGGTTGTCCACCCATATGGACTCCTCGCTTCGGTTGCCGCCGCCATGTAACATCGCTCGTCGAACCACCTCGCACATCTCGACTATAGGAACTCTTTCCTAGCAGCTGGGATTTGTCTCCTCTTGGATCACCATGACCCTCGAACAAAGGTTTGGATGCCACCTTTGAACTTTTATCATCTGATGGGTTAGGTTTTCTGCTGCCTACACCCAACAAACCGGACAAATTAAAACCAAAAACACAAAGATTGTGTTCGAGATGTACCTTCTTCGGGATGAATTCCCTCGCGTTCACTCTAAAATGCATCGGCCCTTCTACATCCTTGAAGTCCGACGCCTAATTTTGCATTGCCACTTCTTTCTCCATGAAGTTCAATGCACCCTCCACCTTGCCCAACGGTGGCTCTTCACATAACGAATCGAGCTTCAAACCTCACTCTCTTCAGGCTCGTCCTGTACCTTGGACTGCTTGACTCTATGTGGGCAATCACGCCAACGATATGGCTCCATGCAATGAAAACACTTCCATTGCACTTTCTCCTCCCTCGACTTGACTCTGTCGGGGCAATCGAGCCAACTGTGTGGCCCTTCGTAACGAAGACACTTTCGCTGCACCTCCGGCTTGACCGTTGTGGACGAAACAATCATGCCAGCTCTAGCTTCCCTTTTCACAGACTCATCATTTACCTTGATGGCTGAAAGGTCGGCTTTCTTGGAACAATCATTTGACCCATGCTCGTCGTCACAATAGAAGCACCTCCGTGGCTTCATTTCCCATGGTCGGACTAGCATCTTGGGCTTGTTCCACCTCGATGGCTTTTCCCTGCCATGCGAAGTCCCATCCATCTTTGTCGAAGCCTGCACCTCAGCTCCAACTGCATCACTCCATCCCTCCACTTTGTCCGTCATGTCTGATATGCCTTCTACTCCCCTCTCCTGGCCCTTCACCTCGAGGCTCTCCTTGGCAATCACGAGGCTTTTCCTCTGGAACCTGGTGGTTTCGAACTTGGCCTATATCTTCTCACACGATGCCACAAAGTCTCTATGCCTCTGGGTCATTCCTTCTACAGCCTGGGCCTCATCACCCTTCTGCACTGCAGCGTTTCCTCCTTTCCTTGTCGCCATCTCCAACAATGCCTTCCACGAACACTCGATTCACCAACCGTGGCTATGAATCGTGGGCTCTGATACCACTTGTCATGGGGCTAGGGCTCAACCCTAGTGATCCGTGCGGCCTTAGACGTCTTTGACGCTAATCGGTCAATTCCCAAGCCTAAGTAAGCCTTCAACCAGCCTTGCGAGTACTCCTGCTCGACAACAGCTCGGACAAGCCCTCCAGGCTTCGATGGATACGGAAGCGCTTTAAGCTCTATGGTGGCTACTCTTGGCCACTCGAGAGGCAACTAGCTCAAAGAGCTTTAGAAACAAAGACAACTGAAAGGAACAAGAGGAAAACTAGAGTAAATGCCTCAGAGTCTTATTACTCTTCTCAAATGAGAGAATAAATGGAATGAGATGGATTGGATGATACAAATGAGAGTGGGAGGCTCTCTATTTATAGTTGAGCTCCCACTCAATCAATGGTCCAGATCGATTTACATTGATGGCCAGGATTAGCTCAAATCCTTACAAGAATCTCTAATCTAGGAATGAATATCAAATCCTACCTAATTACATCAATTAGTAGGTTTCTTTCCTCAGATAGTTGATCACACCCGATATGGCAAGATTCCTCCTTTGACTCATTGTCTCCTGCCATTTCTGAAAAGCTAGTGTGATCGGGCTCTCTAGCATTCTCCAAGTGTTGGGCCAAGTCTGGTGGTCTTGGCAAGTTCGATGATCCGCTTTGAACCTCTTGGGCGGATCCTTGCGAAACTATCTCGGACCAAAAGGTTTGGGCAGTGACAATCTCCCCCACTGAACTTGGCGACGCCCTCATCTCTGCACTAGAACGATCCTGGGTAGGGCCTCCTTGGATGCTGCTACTTATTGCCTCGGCTTGGTGCGGTTCCCCCATATGAACTGCTTGCCTCGACTCTCATCGCCATGGAATTCCTCGATCCTCTTCGCCATTCCTCACATCGTCTTGGTGGCTTCCCGACGTCTCGGCTTGCTCATGTTCCCCCATAAGGACTGCTTGCTCCGACTCTTCCCTCCAAGTGATGTTGCATACTATGACGCCTCCGGATACATCACCGTTGTAGGAGCTTTCTCCTACAAGCCTTGGTCCCGCGGCAAAGTCTTGGGTGTCACCACGTTAAACACCGGACGAACTCTCAGACTCATCAGCCCATCAGTTTGGCTCCTTAAAACTCTGAAAGGTCCCTTCCAAGCTTTGTCTCCCCCACATCGATGCTTAGGTCCAACTCGACCTACGCTCATCAAAATCGGCAAATCAAACTCAAAAACACTATAGTGGTGTTTGAGATGTACCTTTCTCTCGGTTGCATTTACTCTAAAATGGGCCAGCCCTTCTGTCTCCACGAAGTCTGGCCCCCTTTGCATTGAACCTCCCTCGTTGAAGTTCTTTGCATGCATCAGCACCTTTTGCCTAAGGTCCGTTGCCCCTCATTGCACTCACCCCTCTGACTTGAAGTTTGGTGCACTCTTCTTGCATCGACCCTTCTTCCTCGAAGTTCGGTGCTTCCTCTTGCGTTGGCACTTCTTCCCCGAAGTCCTTCGCTCGTTCCCCACCTTACCCATGGGTGGTGTCTCCCCGGTTGCAATGTCCCTTGGCTTGGTCCCCTTCGACGCTCCATTGGTCTCAAAAGCGATGTTCTTTCCCTGAACATCCTCGGTAAGCACTCTCCTAGCCTTCCTGGACATGTTCACCTTTTTCTGCTTTTGAACTCCCTTAGCCTTGGCAGAACCAGGCGGCTTCGAACCAAGCTTTTTAGCCTCACTTCCTTCGGGCTTGTCCCTCGTCTTGGACTCCTTGGCTCGAACTGGGCATCTCTGCAACTTGTGAGGCCCCTTACACCGGTAGCACTCCAATTGCTTCTTCTTCACCCTCGGCTTGACAGCTTTCTCATTTGCTGTCGCACCGCGGCTCAACCTTGGCTTGACTACTTTGGCACTCGTAGTCGTTCCTTGGATTTCCCTTGGCTTATTGACACTCACAATTGCGCCAAGTCACACTACTTCCCCTTCTGGCTCATCTTCTCTCTTGATGAGTGCAGCAAGGCGATTCTTTTCGGGACAACTCCTTATTACATGTGGGCCATCGCAGAAGTAGCACTTCATCTTCCTGCTCGCCTTCTTCTTTGGCACAGACTTAGCCTCACCATTACCACAGTCACTCATCGTGGGCTTGGACGTCTCGGCACTGACTGGCTTGTCTCCTGCAGGCTCGGTCAGCAACTCGGTCGCATCTTTGGCCTCCCAAATATGGGCACCTCCTTGCTCCAATGCAAGCTTCGCCCCAGGCCTAAGTCCCTCTAAGATGGTGGCAAGCACACCCCAATCGCTCATTGCACTCTTGCAACTAAGTAGCTCTTCTTTGAGCTCATTCACCTCGGTTCGCAAAGCCTTCACCTCGGCTTCGCAAGCATTACTCTGTCAAACTATCTCTACCTCGTTGCGAACTCGCCGCGTCTCGTCCTTGAACCTGTCCTCCATGGACTCTAATCTTTCAAGGTGGGACTCCAAGACACCCTGGATCTCCTTCATGGACTCCATGGTTTCTTTGAGGGAGAAATCTTGGTCGTTCAACATCTCGCTCATGACGCCGTATTTCTTCCTAAAAGAATCAAACGTCTGAGTAGAAACGTATTCTCTTTGTCTTTCCTCGTTCAATGTCTTCTATTTTGATGCTATCTCGGTCACTTCTTTGCCACGAACTAGCTTGCTCACTTTGACTAGCTCGAATGCCAATCCTCGCCTAACTTGACTGCAACACAAAGTAGGCTCGAACGCAAGCCCCCTCATCTCGCTCTGATACCACTTGTCACGGGCTAGACTTCTGAACCAGCCCGACGTGCGGCCTTAGTCGAGTCCTTAAGACAAATGACTAAGTAAGCCTGAATCCTTGATCTAAAATATCGAATTTCGAAGGCACCAAAGAACGCAAGATCGTTCTTAGCGGAAGCAAACTATGAGACCGGCTACGAAGAACTCTGAAAGAACACGAAGAACAAGAGAAGAACAACTCAGAGAATTTAGAGTGAATGCGCTCACTATTACTCAAGAATAGATGAAAGAATGGATAATTACAGCTGAGGTGGGGAGTCCTCTATTTATAGTTGAGTCCCATCTAATCTGTCGATCCCTACTGATTTACATCAACGGCCTAGATACAACTCTACCAACCACAAGGCATAAAGCCAAGAATATTCCTTAGCTATCTATGGAAAGAATCTCCTATGTTCACATAGGTTTGGATGGATAAGTCTTCTTAGATCCTCCTGTTGCGCGTAATAAGTGCTATGCAAATGTGCAAGTATACACGTCGCAAGTTATAGTATAAAAGATATCGTCTCCACAGGGATTGGTGCCACTTCAAGAATCTAGTCTCTTGCACTATAAAAAGTAAAAACACAAGTAAAGGATTATAGGAGTTTAACTAATAACTAATCTGGAAAGCAATAAAGTAAATGAATAGATGAGATCAATTAAGAGAGAGATAGGCCAGGTTATCGTGAGTTGAGGTGTGATAGCCGATTGGATCGTTTTGGTAAAAGAGTGCACGAGCAACTCAGTTGCCGTGGCAACTTGCACAACGGGGTTACCTTGGCAACTAATCGATAGTTGCCTGGGCAACTAGTTGGGCAACTACTTGGGCGTCTGGGCAGCAACCTTCAAGGTTCGGCAGAGCGTTCTTCAATGGTTTCTTCTTATCCCTAAGTCGAAACTCTAGCTACTTGTGCATGCCTTGATAATACATCCCTGCGTGAATCAAGGGTGAACAACAACCAATCTTGCGCTCCTCTTAGCCGTTGAAATCCTTAACTTATTCCTAAGCCGGATTAATCTTTAGCATCAATAGATTGAATGAAGATCATAGTCATTCGTTTCTTGAATCTAACTCTCCCAATATTAGATAAATAGATGAAATCAAGAGATCCTCTCCCAATTCACTCGCAAACAAGAATAAGAACCAAGAATGAATAAACCTTGAATAGAAAAGTGCAAACTCTTATTACCTAAACAAAAACCAGTAGTTTCTCACAACCACAAAACACAATAACCATAGCCAAATAGATTTAGTTCATGGCTAGGTTCCAAAGAAACACAAGATAAATAATCCCTAGCATGAACCCAATCGAACAAGAAAGAAAAGGATGAAGGAGGAGGCTTGTCGAAATCATCCTTGCCATAGATGCTTGTCGAAAATTCTCTCCTCTTGCCTTCCTTGGACTTGTCGAAATTTCCCTCTCTTGCTCTCTATGGATTGTTGAAATCTCCTTCCTATTTATAGGGCTAGGCCAAAGTCCTTCTTTGAGGAGGAGTTTAAGTTGGAATTAAATTATCTTTAAAGAATATAATTCTTTATTATAATTGTATTCCTACTAGAACTTCTCCTATCTTCTTGGAATTTAATTCTTCTTTAATCTCTGCATGGAAATCAAATTCCTTTGGGTTTGGGCTTTGCTCCACGTCATCTTGGGCTTGTCTAGTCATCAATTTCGACTACCATATCACCTTTTCTCTTGTCGACAATTGCCATGGCAACTGGCTCGACGTCTCCTTCATGTATTGCCCTGGCAACTAGCTCGGCATATCCTTCATGTATTGCCCTGGCAACTAACTCTAGCCTTGCTTTGGCAAGTGATACTACACATACACACAAAATACACCAAAGCAGCATCTTTTCCCACGAAAACTACCAAGTTATGTAATCAAGCTCAACGATGGAAGGAAACATAGATTAATGCATGAATGGCTAATTATGCAACTAATATGAGCCTAAGTCTAACAATAATATGAGTAAAAAGGGTAAGAAAAATAGTACTTTTGAACACTTATCACACCCCCAAACTCGAACTATTGCTTGTCCTCAAGCAATGCAAACTCATAATTACCTGCCAAGACTTCAATTTTCACAAACTTAGCTTTGAACTTGATTTCAATTCTCTGAACCGGGGCACAAAGTATGATTGGCTTTTTATTTTTCAGAAAACTTAGGAGTTACTCGGAATCAAACTATAATGCTTGTGAGTGTGTGCGGAGTTGTGTGCAAGTTGATTTTTCAGATTCTATGCAAACAAGAGGTTTTCAAATTACTTCATTGGGTTCTTTTTAACATGTTTTAACTAGAGCCAGTGTTGGGCACTTCTAGTGCTTTGTTTTTAGTTCTATTAAGTTAATTAATTCGACTAGAGCCGGTTTCGGGCACCTCTAGTTAAATTTTTTTTAACACATACTAGAGCCAGTTTCGGGCACCTCTAGCGATAAATTTTTAGCACATGCTAGAGCCAATTTCGGGCACCTCTAGCATTCATCCAATTTTTATTCTAATCCCCCAATTTGTTAATTATCAACCTAAGTTCACTAGAATTCCTTAAATCAATCAAACCACAATAGTGTTTCATCAAATTTAGCATCATAGTGAAATTCTAAGTTTTTCCATGGTTATCCTAGAATAAAAATTCTATCAATTAAGTGCATTGGCAAAGTCATCATCGGATATTCATCAAATCTAAGCAATTCTTGTTCCAACTAAAGGCATGGCAAGCAATTTATGTATCCTAAGTGTAATACTTAAGATGAATGTAACTAAATATGGTAACTACTAATAACAATCCCCCCTAAACTCGAGTGAGGCATTGTCCTCAATGCATGCATAAAAATAACGAAAAATAAAAATAATAAAATAAAATAAATGCATACGAGGACTTACTCTGAGAGTTCGTCATCGTAGATGATTAGATTCCTTTTGGTCGGTGTCTTGATTCTCTTGCTTGAACGCGATGGTTGTTTTCTTGTTGCCGGTGTGGAATCGATCCTCGTACGGGGTTGTCCTCTTCATCAGTGTCATTGGCTTTTCGCTTAGAGGATTCAATTGGTGCGTCTTTGTTGGTTCAATGGAGGACTCGTCCGAATCTGAAAAATCAAAAAATGATTTCGTAGGAGTTGATTCGGGCATAGGTGCTTTACCTTTGGCTTTTGCAGTGGTTGTCGGGATGTCTTTAGCTTGCATCTTCAGGGTTGGTTGCCGTGGCATCAGCTTGTGCGTGCATGATGTAGGTTGCCGTGGCGACTGCTTCATTGGTTGCCGGGGCAAGGATCTCGGTGGGAAAGATTGGGAACGGCACGCGATTGTCTGGGTACTTTTCTAGGATGACTTGGGTGATGGCATTGTTGTGCTCCTTCATGTACCGCATGAACATTAGTTGCCGGTCTTCAATTTGCCTTAGGTGGCTTGCCAATGGGTGCAAAAGTGCTTCAAAGTGTCCCGGGGTTAATGGCCGAGTTACCCTGGCATTAGGTGCTTGGGCATTATGGATTGCCGGGGCGGCAGGAGTTGCCGCGGCAATTGGAGGCCTTGAAGATTTTCCCGGTGCTTCTCCCATTAGCTTTTGGATTTGTGCTTGATTCCAACCGGACTTTGGTAGGGCCTTTTCATTTGTGGACTTACTTGGGACATGCATCTCCTTGCAAAGATTAGAAATTAAGCAAGGTAAGAAAAGAGAACCCTTGTCTTTTGAGCTGCATACAAAAATCTCATCACAAATAATTTTTCCAATGTTAATGATGCGATTATGCAAAATAGAATGTATGAGCAAAAGACGTGGTATATCAACGGTAGTATTGTGTCTGGTGGGCATTAAAGAAGTTTTAACAAACTTATTCCATAGTTTTGCCTCGGGTTTAAGCCGAAGGCGATTTATCATGCCCTTGTATTTACCGTCGTTCCAATGAGTTCCCGGTTGAGTGAGTTCTTGAAGCACCTTGTCGAGTTGCTTGGGAGTGATTTGATCAACGAAGGCTTGATGCTCGTCCTTCTCAATGTAAAGCCTGTAAAAGGTGTTGACGCTTTCGGAACTTATGAGTATGGCCTTGTCACGAACAAAAACATAAGGATTGTTCGGGTTAGGTGAGTGAGCATAGAATTCTCTTACCCATGAGATGTTACCCGGTTCCGGTTAATGGCAAAAGATTTGCCACTTTTAATGTGCAATCCTCTCGAAGATGAATGGTTCAAGGCCGAAATCTTGATGAGAGTTGGAGTATTCAAAGCCTTGTTCTTCATGAATCTTCCGGCTTTCAAACTTGGATTGAAATCTTTCTTGAACCACCGGTGTAGCAAACTTCTTGTATCTTGGTTCTTTAGAGGAACTTGGATGAACTAAAAGTTTAATCTTGGATGCCATGGATGATCTTGGTTGTGAGTAAAAACAAAGAAAAGAAAAGAAAAGAAACTAAAAAAAATTGCAAGATAGAAAGTAGGAATAGGTTAAGGGTGATGGTTTTTATAGAAAAGATAGGTGGGTGTGATTAGGGGAAAACGAAAAAGGGTTTAGGGTGAAGGAGAAGTTGTCGACAAGGGGTTGTGGTTAGGGTGAATTGGAGGCTTTATATAAGCCTTAGATTCAGCCCATTAGTTTCCTTGTTGAAGATGTTTTCCTACTTGGATTAGAATTCCTCTTTATCTTGAACTTTTTTTCCTACAATTCAAAGACAAATCAAATAAGGATTAAAATTATATTAATAAAAGAAAATAAATAAAGATGTATAAAGGGATTCTAAAAAAATCTATCCTAAAAATATATATATATATATATAATAATCGGAAATAGTAAAAAAATAAAAAAAAGAAATTTGAAATAAAATAAATTAAATACTTAATCGAAAATAAAAATAAATAAATAAAATAAAACTACTAATATCAAAGGGAGAGCATGCTCATGCATCTCCGAAATTGACCACTTCCTTGTTACGTTCCACATGGGCACCATTGTAGTGCTTCAATCTTTGTCCATTAACTTTGAATTCATGGTTGTCAGAGATGGACTTGATTATCACAGCACCATGGGAGAATGGTTTGACGACTTCGAATGGTCCCGACCATATTGATTTCAACTTTCCCGAGAAAAGTTTTAGCCGAGAATTGAATAGGAGAACTAGTTGCCCTGGCGTGAATTGCCGCGGCAATAGTTTCTTGTCATGCCATCGCTTTGTTTTCTCCTTTTAGATTCGTGCATTGTTATAGGCGAGTGCACAGAATTCTTCTATCTCGTGATGTCCAACAAACGCTTTTTTCCGGCACTTTCCCAATCCATATTCACGGTCTTGATTGCCCAGTATGCCTTGTGCTCGATTTCCACCGGTAGATGCATGTTTTTCCATAGACAAGTCGGAAGGGGGACATACCTAAGGGTGTTTTGAATGCAGTGCGATATGCCCAAAGTGCGTCATCTAGTATTAATGACCAATCCTTCCTAGAGGGATTTACAACTTTTTCGAGTATACCCTTCAATTCCCGGTTGGAAATTTCTGCTTGCCCGTTGGTTTGTGGGTGATATGCCGTGGCGATCTTGTGTGATATGCCGAAGCGTTGCAACATCTTGGCAATTAGTCTGTTGTCAAAATGCATGCCTTTGTCACTAATAATTGCTCTCGGCATCCCAAACCGTGTAAATATGTTTTTCTGCAGGAATCGTTGCACGGTCTTGGAATCGTTGTTGGGAACTGCAGCTGCCTCCACCCATTTAGACACATAGTCGACGGCAAGTAGAATGTAGAGGTTGCCGAATGAAGATGGGAAAGGTCCCATAAAATCGATCCCCCACACATCGAACAATTCCACCTCGATGATGTTCTGGAGTGGCATCTCATGTCGTCTAGAGATATTGCCCGTCCTCTGGCAACGATCACATTGCTTGTAAAAGTCTTGGTCATCTTTGTACAATGTTGGCCAATACAAACCGGATTGCAAAACTTTGGTCGCGGTACGAGTTCCTCCAAAATATCCTCCATAGGGTGAAGAATGGCATTGCTGGAGTACATTCTGTTGCTCTTCTTCAGGGACACATCGGCGTATAGCCTAATCTGCATATTGTTTAAACAAAAGAGGCTCGTCCCAAAAGTAATGCTTAGCATCATGGCGGAACCGCTTCTTCCCTTGGTGAGTAATGCCATAAGGTAAAATACCACAAACAAGGAAATTAACTAAATCCGCGTACCAGGGTATTGCCGAGGCATGTGCTGCCGTGGTGACTGCTCCCAAAATTGCCGAGGCGTGCGCGTCAAAGGCTGCTGTAGCGTCGAGGGTTACCGAGGCGTGTGCATCCATGGTTGCCGAGGCGTCGAGGGTTGCCGAGGCGTGTGCATCAATGGTTTCCGAGGCATCGAGGGTTGCCGAGGAAACTAAGATTTGTTCATCCGGGAATGCATCGCATATCTCTAGATCCGCGTCCTCCTCCCTATTGCGTTCCAAACGTGATAAGTGATCGGCCACTTGATTTTCTGTTCCTTTCCTGTCCTTAATTTCAATATCAAATTCTTGTAAAAGTAATATCCAACGAATCAAACGAGGTTTAGCATCCTTTTTAGCAAATAAGTATTTGATTGCCGAATGGTCCGTATGAACAATTACCTTTGTACCAATCAAATATGATCGAAACTTGTCAAATGCAAAAACTACAACTAGTAACTCTTTCTCCGTTGTTGTGTAATTCACTTGAGCACTATTAAGAGTTTTACTAGCGTAGTATATCACATGGAAGGTCTTACCTGTGCGTTGGCCTAGGACTGCTCCTACCGCGAAATCACTTGCATCACACATGAGCTCAAAAGGTAGCGTCCAATCTGGTGGAATGACAATGGGTGCCGAGGCAAGCTTTTTCTTTAGGGTTTCGAATGCTTGGTTGCAAGAATCATCAAAATTGAAGACTTTATCCTGTTCAAGCAGATTACACAAGGGTTTAGTGATTTTAGAAAAATTATGAATGAACCTCCTATAAAAACCTGCATGTCCGAGAAAACTTCGAATTCCTTTAACCAAACTTGGTGGGGGTAATCTCTCGATCACGTCCACCTTGGCTTTGTCTACTTCAATTCCCTTGGATGAAATCTTGTGGCCGAGCACTATTCCTTCATCTACCATAAAATGGCATTTCTCCCAATTGAGGACTAAATATGTTTCTTCACATCTTGCCAACACCCTCTCTAGCTGTCGAAGTCATTACCAAAAACAGAAAAATCATCCATGAAGATCTCAAGGAAGTCTTCGACCATGTCTGAAAAGAGCGCCATCATACATCTTTGGAAGGTTGCCGGGGCGTTACACAATCCGAACGGCATCCTTCGGAAGGCATAAGTACTGTATGGGCATGTGAAGGTTGTCTTTTCTTGATCTTCTGGTGCTATGGCAATTTGATTGTAACCTGAATAACCATCAAGAAAACAATAATAGGGTTTACCTGCAAGACGGTCAAGCATTTGATCAATAAAGGGTAATGGGAAGTGATCTTTCCTAGTGGCTTTGTTTAGCTTTCGATAATCCATACAAACCCTCCAACCGGTCACAGTCCTGGTTGGAATAAGTTCATTATTTTCATTGCTTACCACTGTTATACCTCCCTTTTTTGGTACACATTGTACCGGACTTACCCACGTACTATCAGAGATAGGGTATATAATGCCGGCGTCAAGCTACTTGATGATTTCTTTCATTACAACCCCTTTCATGGCATGATTCAGTCTCCTCTGGGCCTCAATTGAAGGTTTGTGATCATCTTCCAACAAATCTTGTGCATGCACACTGCCGGGCTAATTCCCTTCAAGTCGGCAATTGTCCACCCTATTGCCTTTTTGTGTAGCTTCAACATCTTGATCAGCTTCTTTTCCTGCTCAGGCTGTAACTTAGAAGAAATAATTACAGGCAATGTATTATCGGTTCCTAAGTATACATATTTTAGTTGCTCTGGCAATTGTTTCAACTCAAGAATCAGTGGTTGTTCAATAGAGGGTTTTTCGAGCTTACCTGAGTAATCCAGTGGTTCAAAGTATGTACCTGGTCGATTGACTAGCCAATTTGCCTCTTCTTGTTGTTCCTCATCGACCGGTTCTTCATACTCCTCAGGTTCCTCTTGATCGGCAATGTAGTTGCCAAGGCAACTAAATTCCTCGTCGAAGTTAAACTCTGTCGTGGCATGAAGAAGTTGGCATTCTTCTGGATCATCGACATGCCTTAGTGTTTGGAACACATTTAGTTTAACTTGCTGGTCATTCACCCTCATTGTGAGTTCTCCCTTTTCAACATCTATCAAGGTTCTCCCTGTTGCTAGGAATGGTCTCCCGAGAATGATAGGTGAATGATCATCTGCTTCCCAATCCAAAATAATAAAGTCAACGGGAAAAATAAATTTATCAACTTTTACCAGTATGTCCTCGATTTTTCCCTCTGAATGCACATATGATCTGTCGGCTAGCTGCAGCATAACTGTTGTAGGTCTTGCCTTCCCGATTCCTAGTTTCTGGAAAACTGTTTTAGGCATCAAGTTTATGCTAGCCCCAAGGTCACATAATGCTTTCCCGACATTGTGATTTCCAATGGAACAGGGTATTGTGAAACTTCCAGGATCCTTCAATTTGGGTGGCATACGATTGTGCAACATTGCCATGCATCCCTCTATTGCGACAACTGTTTCAAACTCTCCTAGCCTTGTTCTCTTGGACACAATGTCTTTAAGAAACTTGGCATAGTTTGGCATTTGTTCAATTGCTTCCACCAATGGCAAGTTGATGTGGACTTGCTTTAGGATATCAAGAAACTTCTTGAATTGATACTCTTGCTTTTGTCGCTTCAACCTTTGTGGGAATGGTGGTGGAAGTCAGATATCTTTGATTCTTTCATTGGTTCGGAACCAGATTGACGGCATTGCCGGGACAACTGGAGTTGCCGAGGCGTTATCAACTGGGGTTGTCGAGGCATGCTTATCGCAAGTTGCCGAGGCGTCTTTATCGTCGGTTGCCGCGGCAATTCCTGGTTCAGCATCTGAGGCTTTGCCGCTAGGTTCGTCTTGATCTTTTTGTGGAGTTTTGTTTGACGAGCGGGTTTGAACCTCTCTAAGTTGTTGGCCACTTCTAGTGGTGATTGCCTTACATTGCTCATGGCCAGTTCCTCTTGCGACTTCAGTATCGCTAGGTAAACCTCCTTGCGGTCTAGTATTCAGATTTTGAGCAAACTGACCGACTTGATTTTCCAATGATTTGATTGCCGCCTCTTGATTTTGCAATCTCATCTCGGTCCTGTTAATAAAAGCATCAGTTCTTTTTTATGAAATTACTATTCTCAGCCATATAAGATTCAGTTTTCATCATAAAAGCATTTAGAGAATTTTCCAAAGAACTAGATGTTGCCGGTTGTTGTTGCTGCGGCATCCGTTGTCGTGGCATATTCTCTTTGGAATCCGATGCTTGTGCATTCTGATTGTTCTGGTTTAGAGCATTGTTGGGATTACTCCATGAAAAATTTGGGTGCTTCTTCCAAGCTGGATTGTATGTATTGGACATCACATTGTTGTTTCGATTGTAATTCCCCACATAGAATTTGGATTCGGATTTCGCATACATTCAAAAGAATTATGGTTATCACCACATAACTCACAAAAAGAATCCATTACCTTGACTTCATGTGTGTTGTTTGGTTTTTGCATGTTCTGGACCATCTTGGTTAAAGTGGCCAATTGTGCCGAAATTGAATCTGATGATCCTAGTTCATGCATTGTGGCTTGGCGTCTAACTCCTCCTCTTCTAGTAGATGGGAATTGATAATCATTCTTGGCCAGCCTGTTTAAAATTTGCATTGCTTCCTCCGGTGACTTATCTAGGAGTATGCCGTTTGCCGAGGCATCTAGCATCATCCTTGTTGGTGTATTCACGGCGTTGTAAAACATTGTTACTTGAGTCCACGCCGGGAATCCGTGTAGGGGGCATTTGTGTAGAAGTTCTCTATATCGCTCCCAAGCCTCGTACATGGATTCATCATCTGCCTGCCGAAAAGAAGTAATGTCGTTACGAAGCTTATCAGTCAAATTTGTAGGATTAAATCTAGCAAGGAAATCACGACAAAGATCTGTCCAAGATGCTATGGATCTGGCAGGAATGCTATTCAACCATGCGTTCGCCCTATCCGTCAGTGAATAGGGGAATAATCTTAATCGTAATACATCGGGGATGACTCCGTGTATTTTGAATGAGTTGCAAATCTCGAGGAAAGATTTCAGATGTTGTCGTGCATCTTCAGTTGCTGAGCCGCCAAATTGACCAATTGTGTTGATCATATTAAACATTACCGGTTTCAACTCAAAGTGGTCGGCTTCAATTTCAGGTGCGACAACTCCTGGGTTAAGTCCATCAAGATCTTCTTCAAGATAGTCTCGAATAGTTCTATTTCGTGCAAGAATCACTCCTCCTCTTGCTCGAACATCTTGATTCATATTGCCGTCTTGTTTTGCCATTGCTTCTCTTATCATTCGTCTAAGTCTTTGTAAGGTTCGCTCGATTTCTGGATCAAAGGGATATTCTGGTGAAGTCGGTCTTGCCCTGGTCATATACCAATGCAAAACCAAAGTTTGTTAGCCCTTTGAATTTTAAACAAGAAAAATAAAAAAGAAAGTGCAAGAAAATAAAAACAAAGTCGCTATTGCCAATCCCCGGCAACGGCGCCAAAAACTTGTTGCGCGTAATAAGTGCAACGCAAATGTGCAAGTATACACGTCGCAAGTTATAGTATAAAAGATATAGTCTCCACAGGGATTGGTGCCACTTCAAGAATCTAGTCTCTTGCACTGTAAAAAGTAAAAACACAAGTAAAGGATTATAGGAGTTTAACTAATAACTAATCTAGAAAGCAATAAAGTAAATGAATAGATGAGATCAATTAAGAGAGAGTTAGGCCAGGTTATCATGATTTGGGGTGTGATAGCCGATTGGATCGTTTTGGTAAAAGAGTGCACGGGCAACTCAGTTGCCGTGGCAACTTGCACAACGAGGTTGCCTTGGCAAGTAATTGATAGTTGCCTGGGCAACTACTTGGGCGTCTGGGCAGAAACCTTCAAGGTTCGGCAGAGCGTTCTTCAATGGTTTCTTCTTATCCCTAAGTCGAAACTCTAGCTACTTGTGCATGCCTTGATAATACATCCCTGCGTGAATCAAGGGTGAACAACAACCAATCTTGCGCTCCTCTTAGCGTTGAAATCCTTAACTTATTCCTAGGCCGAATTAATCTTCACCATCAATAGATTGAATAAAGATCATATTCATTCGTTTCTTGAATCTAACTCTCCCGATATTAGATAAATAGATGAAATCACGAGATCCTCTCCCAATTCACTCGCAAACAAGAATAAGAACCAAGAATGAATAAACCTTGAATAGAAAAGTGCAAACTCTTATTACCTAAACAAAAACCAATAGTTTCTCACAACCACAAAACACAATAACCATAGCCAAATAGATTTAGTTCATGGCTAGGTTCCAAAGAAACACAAGATAAATAATCCCTAGCATGAACCCAATCGAACAAGAAAGAAAAGGATGAAGGAGGAGGCTTGTCGAAATCCTCCTTGCCCTAGATGCTTGTCGAAAATTCTCTCCTCTTGCCTTCCTTGGACTTGTCGAAATTTCCCTCTCTTGCTCTCTATGGATTGTCGAAATCTCCTTCCTATTTATAGAGCTAGGCCAAAGTCCTTATTTGAGGAGGAGTTTAAGTTGGAATTAAATTATCTTTAAAGAATATAATTTTTTATTATAATTGTATTCCTACTAGAACTTCTCCTATCTTCTTGGAATTTAATTCTTCTTTAATCTCTGCATGGAAATCAAATTCCTTTGGGTTTGGGCTTTGCTCCACGTCATCTTGGGCTTGTCTAGTCATCAATTTCGACTACCATATCATATTTGCTCTTGTCGACAATTGTCATGGCAACTGGCTCGGCGTCTCCTTCATGTATTGTCCTGGCAACTAGCTCGGCATATCCTTCATGTATTGCCCTAGCAACTAACTCTAGCCTTGCTTTGGCAAGTGATCCTGCACATACACACAAAACACACCAAAGCAGCATATTTTCCCACGAAAACTACCAAGTTATGTAATCAAGCTCAACGATGGAAGGAAACATGAATTAATGCATGAATGGCTAATTATGCAACTAATATGAGCCTAAGTCTAACAATAATATGAGTAAAAAGGGTAAGAAAAATAGTACTTTTGAACACTTATCACTTCCCACGGATCGGGCCAGTCTGGTGGTCTCTTCAAGCCCAAAGTGTGCCTCAGAACCTCATGGACACCTTGGTGTGCACCCTGTGGTGCCAATGACTCGGACCTTGGTTCATGGCCCGTGACAATATGTACCACGTATATTACCTAACATGTATATATAATTCTATATAACATAGTAACATATCTATAATATATAAATTAGGGGGCTGAAATGAAAACAAACAAGAATCAGGGGGAATAAATAAAACAAAATAAGATTTGAAGAGGATGAAATTAAAGTGAAAACGAACGAGGAACGACCGAATTGTTTATTAACCCACGGATGAGTTTAAAACAGGAAAATGGTTGAGGGACTGGGGAGGTGAATAACCCATAGACCAGATGCGCGGATCCTTCCCCGGGTCGGGTCGTTGCGCAGGTCTGAAGAACGGCCAAAATGACTCGTTTTTGGTGGTCTTTAAATGAAAAAAACGAAAAAAACCATTTCTCCTCTGTTTAAAAAAAGATTTAGAACCTCTAAAATCTTTCCCTTCTTCACCCCAGAAACCCTATCATCTCGAGCCGCCGCCTCGGCCACCGCAAGCCGATGGCTGGCAGCCTTAAAACAACCTCCGAAATCCACTTTCCTTCGTCAAAATAAAAAAACACAACCATATTTAAAAAAAACGTTTTTAGATTTAAAAAAAAAACTCTTTTTAAGATTTAGAGAAAAATCGAAACTAAAAAACCATTTTTTAAACCGGATTTAAAATCCTTAAAGCCCCAAACGAAGAAGGCAAAAATACGAGACGGTGGCGATAGCGGTAGCTAATCCGACCGATAAGAAACCCTAAGATCTTTCTTTTAACTGCTCTTGTTTTTGCGATATTCAAAAATGAAAAAAAATACCTTTTTGAAAAATTTTTAAATTGCTCATCAAAATCCCAGTCTGAGTTACATGCTCTTGTTTTTTGAGGCTTTATAGCCAAATTTTTACACTGATAAAAAGAAAGGAAAAACCTAAAAATGTTATTGGATGTGTCTAAAGTTCTGTACTTTTTCTGAGTTGCATTTTTGTTGGCAGGTGTGTGTTGCATGTACGGCTGAGGAAGGCACCATTTTGGTTTTTGGTCGGATGTTGAGAGAGGGGGCAGCGGAGAGGGGACCATGCTCGCGTGACAGTGATGTGGAGAGGAGATGGTTGAGTTGGCCAGACGTGGCCGTTGAGCTGGCCGGAAGACAAGGGGTCGACCCTTGGAAGATTCCAAAAGCTGCTAGCGGTTGAGGACTTAAGACATTAGGGTTTTTAGGGTTTAGGTTAATCAGGTTAGGGTGTGGGTCGGTCGGGTAAAAGATTCCGAGTGTGTGTTTAGGGTGTAATAGGTAGGCAGATGGGTGTAATAAGTAATGGGGTTTTAGGTTTAGTGTATCAGGCTTGTATTGGGATTAATTTAGGCATGGACAATGGGCATGTATATATTTTTGGCCTTTTAATTAGACCCTTTTTCAATTTTAATTTTGGTTTAATGTTTTTATTCGAATAAAAGTGGCAGGATAAAAATGGTTATTACAAGAGTGAGAGCCCAAATAGATAGGTTTTTCGAATGCCAGAAGTTCGGGGTTGGTCTGTTGGGCTCAAACTAAGTGGGAGAGAGGTTGTTGAGTGAGCCGACCAAACTGGACCGTGTGGTAGACCAGCTCTAAAATCAAACTGGTCGGTCGAACCGAACCGACAGTAACCTTTGACCGACCTGACCCTTTGACCAACTGGACCCGTTGACTGACCCGACCCATTGACCAGTGATAACGTCAGTGTTAACCTGGGGTGACGTCAGCATTGACTTGATCACTGATGTTAGTGTTGACTTTGACCAGTCAAAGTCTGAATTTGTAGTCTGTTTCATCTAATTCGAACCCGAAATGCTAGTTTTGCTAATTACAATGTATTTTGTACTTAGAAAATTCTGAGAATTTGAGTATGAGATATGATGTGGTTTAATTATATGTTTCAGACGACATCAATTCCGAGGACGACGTTATACCTCCTCATCCTCCTTCTCCTATTTAGCCAACTCCTGCACCTTTTTCGAGAAATACACCTTAGTTATCTAGTATAGTTTCAGTTAGGTGGCATAGTATTATTGATGTTAGAATGTGAATTTAATTTAGAACTTACTTTGTAGGTTCTAAATCAGCTAGACCTAGAGCTAGTTCAGACCGTGGGAGGCGTTAGCATCGACGTTAGAGCTTTGGCTGCTAGAAGTATGTTCTCTTTCCGTGCTATATGCCTGTGAAATATTTTACAACATGCATGACTATTTTTTCATGTGCTGTGATTACGATGTGTTTTGAGATAACTGCATATTGTGTCAGATTGTGCTTTTATGAGATTAACGGAACTTCAAAACTGTGTTCCTCGTATTTAGTACGATACAACTATAATGAGAATGTCTTTTACAAACACTATATTTTCACGCATGGGATGGGATTGTACGGAGGAAAAAGTGGTTTGACCACGCTGTGATTGGAGAGGTAAAGGTGAGGAGTTCAGGGGAACTACCTCCACTGTGATCGGTTGGCTTTGCCACCACTGTGATTGGTGTTAGTAGCTGGGTATTGTGACTTATTCTTAGTATCATCTCATGCACTGTGTTTTAACATGACTTATTTTCCGTGAGATATTTTGTGAAATTGTGTTTGTGATTGCTTGCACTTTAGAGACACACTAGGTGTTACCTCTCCAAAAGTACTATTTTTAATGTCAATCTTACAATGCTTTTGCTTGTTTTAGGTACATTTAGTTGCACTAAGATGTTAGAATCATGCATTTGCATAAGGAGTTTAGAGTTTTATCTATGCCAGTGTGAAGGGTTGTTTTGTTAGCAATTTTGCAAGTTTGGCATAGTATTTGGCCCAGAAAAGCAACACATGAAGGAATGCAGAGAGAATGCCGAGTGTTGTTGGCACAGATGGACCAGACAATGACAAGCACCGAATGGCAGAGAAGTGAACTTGATGCCACGCCAAGAGGCTGTTGGACCCCGAAAAAATAAGACATGATCAGGCTCCAAAAAAATAGCAATTGGAACAATCTCTAAAAAAATAGCGGATAAGATGGTGCCAAGACTTGTTGGCAGACTCATGCCAAGCTTGGATGTCAGGGCAGCGTCAGCAAGATGACGTCAGCCTTAGCTTGATCAGCTCTCATTCAAATCTGGATAAGAAGATAATCCCTTATACTCTGGGCAGTTAAAATTTAAAATTTGAAGAGCTAGTCCTATCCCTTCTTTGCACGCCTATTTAAACACCAACCAAGATAGACTTTAAATGGGAGGGGAAGAGAAGATTAGATCGTGAGGATTTGGTGTGTGTGTGACGATTGACGACCGGCTGCACCGTGGAAGGGTGGTCCGACCAACTTTGATGAGAAGCCTGGATCTTGAAGGGCTGCATCGAGAGACCCATTCTAGCCCATTCTCTCTCTCAAGTTATTCTATTTTGTTTTTAAGGATGATGTATTCCGAAAACGGTTATGGATTGTTGGTTCACTCCCTCACCATGAACTAATTTAATTGTTGGTGGGGGATGTTTGGTTTTTATGTTATTTTCAAGCTTTAGCTTTTAATAATAAATCTTCCTTGGCAAAGTTTCATCTATTCGGCAAACTTTAATATTTCCTAAATACTCTGCCAAGAGAGAGCTGGCACTGTTGGCCTATTGCACCTTAATATCTTAACAGACTTAGGGTGGCAACAAATAAGTTGTCGAATACTGAGGAGAGAAGCTTCGAGAGAAGTCGTTCAAGTAGATGAACTTACTTCGAGAGTGAAATCTACCCCTTTAGGAGTATAGATTGGATCTTAATCAAATTGGTTTATTTATAAACAAACACTATAGAGATATAGGGGTTTTTACATTATCAATTTAGGGTAATGACCATCGAGAGAGGCTTTGCTACTTTTGAATCTACTCGGCAAATAATGCCAAGACAGGTTATTGTTAATGGCTGACACGGCATGAATAACGTGAAAACCAGGCATTCCCTGCCAACGCTCATCATTCATTAAAACACCTTCCTTGCCAACTTCTTTACATTTCTTTACTTTTTAATTATTTTCCAAAACCAATTTCAAATCAAATCAACTTTTTTCCTTAAGGCAAGTAACAATTAAGGCAATTGAATTCCAAGACAATCTCTGTGGGATCGATACTCAGCTTACCAGCTGTATTACTTGCAGCCCGTGTATACTTGCACGTAAAAGACTCATTTTGGCACATTCTTATATTTTCCAATACATATTTTCTGCCACTTTTGCCAGCATTTTACCTAGAGAGTCTACAAATTTTTGGCGCCGTTGCCGGGGATTGCAACAGAATTGATTGTTTTTAAATTTTTATTTGTCTTCCTTTTATTTTTATTTTCATTTTTATTTTTACCTTTCATTTTTGTCGATGTATGACCAGAAGTCATCCTGTGGTGGACGAGTGGCCATACGATCCAGAAATTGAGAAAACCTTGCGGAGGTTAAAAAAAATATTTTGAGAGATGAACTAAGGTAATTGAGGGAATGATATGGTGAAAAATGGGGGAAATCCACTTAACAATGAGATACCACCACCACCTGCTGCCCTAGTTGGTAATGATAGGCCTATTAGAGAACCTTCAGCACCAACCATTGACAATTTGATGCCAGGACTTGTTGGCACAGAGGTAAACGCTGTCAATTTTGAACTTAAGCCAGTAATAATTCAAACTCTTTTGAATGTAGGTCAGTTTGATGGCTCACTCACTAGAGATCCGAGGCAACATCTTAAATAGTTCATGGAGATTTGCCAGCTATTTCAACAAAATGGAGTACCTGAAGATACCGTGAAGCTGAAGTTATTTACTTTTTCTTTGAAAGATAGAGCAAAGGCTTGGCTTAATTCCTTGCCACCTGGCTCGGCACTTCATGGGCAGACCTATGCCAGAAGTTCTTGACAAGATTCCAACCGCCAACACTCACTGCCAAGCTGCGGGGTGAGATCATTACATTTAGGCAGGCTGAGGATGAGACCTTACATGATACCTCAGAAAGATTCAAAGACTTGTTGAAGAGGTGTCCTATGCATGGATTCCCGAATTGGACTCAGATTCAAACCTTTTACAATGGATTGAATGCACAAACAAGGACGGTTGTTGATGCTTCAGCAGCTAGCTCATTGCTTGACAAGACATATACTGAGGCTGTTGATATTTTAGAAAGGATTGCGATCAATGATTTTGAATATCCTATTGTAAGACTTGGGGCTGAAACTAAAACCAATGGGAAATTCCAGGTTGATGAACTAACATCCATTCATGCCGAGATTTCCAACCTTACGAGCATGGTAAGAATGTTGCAAAAGAACAATGAGTCCCAAGAAGTCAAAGCATTAGACCCATTCTGTACGATCTGTGGAGAAAATCATCATGTGGATGAATGTCCTGCCAACCCTCAATCGGTAAATTTTGTTGGCAATGTTAATCGTTACTATAACCCTAACTCAAATACTTATAATGCAGGTTGGAGACAACACCCTAACTTAGCTTGGGGAAATCAAGGAGGTAACCAGTACAATGCCCAACGCCAGAATACTCAGAGGCAGAATAACAATGCCATGCCAGCATTCTATCAGAATGCCATGCCACAGAAAACCCAAAACAATTTTCAGCAAGGGCAGAGATTCAACCAAGGAGGCACTCTCACAGAGTACATGGAAAGGAATTATGCCACAGTCTAGAGTTTGGCTACGTCAATGAGAAATTTGGAAGTCCAACTTGGGCAGATTGCCAGTGCACTCAGCAATCGACCCCAAGGAGCATTGCCAAGTAACACAGAAGATGCTTGGCACAAAGACAATGAGCAGTGCAAAGCTATAACTTTTCGGAGTGGTAAGCAGTGCAAGATGGAGAAGGTTGCTAAGTAGCCAACTAATTGGCAAGATGGGAAGCCTGTGCCAGCAGATAATCCCAGGGAAGCAGAGAAAGAGAAAAAAAAGCAGATGATGCCAGAAGTGATGCCAAACAGCACACTGATGCCAACTTCGATGCCAAACAGTCTGATGCCAGCACTGCATTGGCAAAGCCAGCAGAGCAGGCACGTATCGATTCGCCGCCACCATTTCCAGCAAGACTTCAAAAGTATAAGCAAGATCAGTAGTTCAAGCGTTTTTTGGAGGTTCTTAAGCAATTGCAAATCAACATTCCATTGGTAGAAGCCCTTGAACAAATGCCCAACTATGTCAAATTTATAAAGGACATTCTGTCCAAAAAGAGGAAGTTTGGAGACTTTGAAACTATTGCCCTGACCGAAGGATGCAGTGCCATGATCCTAAATAATTTGCCACCAAAGCTGGAAGATCCGGGAATATTCACTATTCCCTGCACCATTGGCAACAAATTCATGGGTAAGGCACTGTGTGACCTAGGAGCCAGCATCAACTTGATGCCAATGTCAGTTTTTCGAAAGCTTGGCATAGAAGCAAGACCTACCACGATGACACTTCATCTGGCAGACCGATCCTATGTACATCTCAAGGATAAGATTGAGGATGTGTTGGTAAAGGTAGACAAATTTATTTTTCCAGCTGATTTTATCATTTTGGATTATGAGGCTGATATTAATGTCCCGATTATTTTGGGGAGGCATTTTCTTTCCACAAGTAGGGCTTTGATTGATATTCATAAAGGGGAACTAACAATGCGCATGAATGATCAACAAGTTACATTTAATGTGTTTCAAGCTTTGAAATGTGCAGATGAACCTGATGAGTGCCAAGTAGAGGAGATGCTGGAGTCCATTTACACTTTGGACACGGCACAGTTATGCCAGGATATAGAATTTTATGCCAGCAATTTAGATGGCATAGCTGATCTATTTGAGGAACCAGAATAACCAGTCTTGGAGGCTGAAGAGGCGAGTTATTTTGAGCCACTATAGTTGGCCGGTAGAGAAATCAAGGCATCTAAACCATCAATTGAGGAGCCACCAGCATTGGAACTGAAACCACTTCCAGATCACTTGAAGTATGCTTATTTAGGTGAACGCTTAACTCTGCCAGTGATCATTTCCACTGGTCTCACTAATGATCAAGAGGAAAGGTTGTTGGCAATATTACGTGACTATAAGCAAGCATTAGGATGGACTTTGACAGACATCAGAGGTATTAGCCCAACCATTTGCATGCATAAGATTATCTTGGAGGAGTACCATGGCAAGACCACTAAAGGCCAAAGAAGGCTAAACCCAAGCATGAAAGAAGTAGTGAAAAAAGAGATCATAAATGGCTTGATGTCAGGATTATATATCCCATTTCTGATAGCTCTTGGTTTAGCCGGGTGCAATGCGTACCAAAGAAGGGTGGCATAACCGTGGTACAAAACAGTGAAGCTGAGTTAATCCCCTCCAGAACTATCACTGGATAGAGAGTGTGCATGGACTATAGGAGGCTGAACAATGCCACTAGGAATGATCACTTCCTATTGCCATTCATTGATCAGATGCTAGACAGGTTGACGGGTAAAGCTTTCTATTGTTTTTTGGATGGTTATTCAGGTTATAATCAGATTGCCATTGCCCCTGATGATCAAGAGAAGACGACGTTCACGTGCCCATATGGGACGTTTGCATTTAGAAGAATGTCATTCGGCCTATGTAATGCTCCGGCAACGTTTCAACATTGCATGATGTCCATTTTTCTGATATGATCGAGCACAATATGGAAGTATTCATGGATGACTTCTCAGTGTTTGGCAAAACATTTGAGGAATGTCTTCAGAGTTTGGAGCAAGTCTTCAAGAGATGCATAGAGACGAACCTAGTGTTGAACTGGGAAAAATGCCACTTCATGGTGGAGCAGGGCATTGTTCTCGGGCACAAGGTAACTGAGAGAGGGTTAGAAGTGGATCAAGCAAAATTTGAGGTAATTAAGCACCTACCGCCCCCAACAAGTGTCAAAGGTATAAGAAGTTTCTTAGGGCATGCCGGTTTTTATCAGCGTTTCATTAAAGACTTTTCAAAAATTGCTAAACCCTTATGCTTGTTGTTAGAACATAATGCCACTTTTGCAATTAATGATTCTTGTTTGAGAGCGTTTCAGGAGCTTAAAGAAAAGTTGATCAATGCCCTATAGTTGTGGCACCTGACTGGAATGAGCCTTTCAAGCTCATGTGTGATGCCAGTGACTATGTCGTCGAAGCAGTTTTGGGACAAAGGCATAGCAAGGTTTTCTATGCCATCTACTATACCAGTCGAACCTTAAACGAAGCACAACTGAATTACTCTACGACCGAGAAAGAATTTCTTGGGGTTGTATTTGCTTTTGACAAATTTAGATCTTATTTAATTGGTAACAAAGTTGTGGATTTTACAGATCATTCGGTATTAAAGTATCTCTTAGCAAAGAATGATGCTGATAAATGTTCAAAAGTACAATTTTTCTTACCCTTTTTACTCATATTATTGTTAGACTTAGGCTCATATTAGTTGCATAATTAGTCATTCATGCATTAATCCATGTTTCCTTCCATCGTTGAGCTTGATTGCATAGCTTTGTTGTTTTTGTGGGAAAAGATGTTGCTTTTGTGTGTTTTGTGTATGTGCAGAATCACTTACCAAAGCAAGGCTAGAGCTAGTTGCTAGGGCAATGCATGAAGGAGATGCCGAGCTAGTTGCCAGGGCAATGCATGAAGGAGACACCGAGCCAGTTGCCAGGGCAATTGTCGAAAAAGAATAAGGTGATATGGTAGTCGAAATTGATGACTAGACAAGCCCAAAATGACGTGGAGCAAAGCTAAATCCCAAAGGAGTTTGACTTCCATGAAGAGGTTAAAGAAGAATTAAATTCCAAGAAGATAGGAGAAGTTCTAGAAAGAATATAATTATAATAAAGAATTATATTCTTTAAAGATAATTTAAGTCCAACTTAACTTCCACCTCAAAGAAGGACTTTGACCTAGCCCTATAAATAGATCACCAAGCCGTCAACTCCAAAGGGAGAGAGATGAGAGAATTTTTGACAAGCATCAAGGGCAAGGAGGATTTCGACAAAGCTCGATCCATTCTTCATCTTTTTTTTTCTTGTTCAATTAGGTTCATGCTAGGAAGTCTTTGTCTTGTGTTTCTTTGGAACCTAGCCAGGAACTAAATCTATTTGGCTACGGTTATTATATTTTGTGGTTGTGAGAAACAATTGGATTTTGTTTAGGTAATAAGAGTTTGCACTTTTCTATTCAAGGTTCATTCATTCTTGGTTCTTATTCTTGTTTGCGAGTGAATTGGGAGAGGATCTCGTAACTTCATCTATTTATCTAATATCGGGAGAGTTAGATTCAAGAAACGAATGAGTATGATCTTTATTCAATCTATTGATGGTGACGATTAATCCGGCTTAGGAATAAGTTAAGGATTTCAACGGCTAAGAAGAGCGCAAGATTGGTTGTTGTTCACCCTTGATTCACGCATAGATGTATTATCAAGGCATGCACAAGTAGCTAGAGTTTCGACTTAGGGATAAGAATAAACCATTGAGGAACGCTCTGCCGAACCTTGAAGGTTGCTGCCCAGACGCCCAAGTAGTTGCCCAACTAGTCGCCCAGGCAACCATCGATTAGTTGCCGAGGCAGCCCAATTGTGCAAGTTGCCACGGCAACTGAGTTGCCCTTGCACTCTTTTACCAAGACGATCCAATCGGCTATCACACCTCAACTCATGATAACCTAGCCTATCTCTCTTATTTGATCTCATCTATTATTTTACTTTATTGCTTTCTAATTTAGTTATTAGTTAAACTCCTATAATCTTCTATTTGTGTTTTTACTTTTTACAGTGTAAGAGATTAGATTCTTGAAGTGGCACCAATCTCTGTGGAGATGATATCTTTTATACTATAACTTGCGACGTGTACACTTGCACAATTACGGAGCAGTTATTACATGCAACAGATGCCAAGCTCGGACTAATCTGATGGACGCTCCTACTTCAAGAATTTGACCTTGAGATCCGAGACAAAAAGGGCAGTGAAAACCTAGTAGCTGACCATCTCTCACGTTTAGAGCATCATCTTGAAGATGGTAAGACCAATTTGATAAGAGATGAGTTTCTTGATGAGTATTTGCTTGCAGTTAATGCCATGCCATGGTATGCCAATATTGTCAACTACTTGGTAAGTAACATTCTGCCACCAGACTTGGCATACAATGCCAAGAAAAGGTTTTTGCGGGAAGTTAGGCAATACTATTAGGATGAGCCAATATTGTTCAAGCAGTGTGCCGACCAAGTGACCCACCGGTGTGTGCCTAAGGATGAACAGCATAACATATTGCATCTATGCCATACTGCACCATATGGAGGTCACTTTGCTAGAGTAAAAACTGCTGCCAAGGTACTGCAGTCAAGATTCTTTTGGCCCACACTATATAAGGATGCCTGATAAGTGTTCAAAAGTACTACTTTTCTTACCCTTTTTACTCATATTATTGTTAGACTTAGGCTCATATTAGTTGCATAATTAGCCATTCATGCATTATCCATGTTTCCTTCCATCGTTGAGCTTGATTACATAACTGGGTAGTTTTTGTGGGAAAAGATGCTACTTTGGTATGTTTTGTGTGTATGTGCAGGATCACTTGCCAAAGCAAGGCTAGAGCTAGTTGCCAGGGCAATGCATGAAGGAGAGGCCGAGCCAGTTACCAGGGCAATTGTCGACAAAGAATAAGGTGATATGGTAGTCGAAATTGATGACTAGACAAGCCCAAGATGACGTGGAGCAAAGCTAAATCCCAAAGGAGTTTGATTTCCGTGAAGAGGTTAAAGAAGAATTAAATTCCAAGAAGATAGGAGAAATTCTAGAAGGAATATAATTATAATAAAGAATTATATTCTTTAAAGATAATTTAATTCCAACTTAACTTCCTCCTCAAAGAAGGACTTTGACCTAGCCCTATAAATTAGAGGTTATGCCATCAACTCCAAAGAAGGGAGGGAGAGAGGAGAGAATTTTCGAAAAGCATCAAGGGCAAGTAGATTTCGACAAGCTTCATCCATCCTTCATCTTTTTCTTTCTTGTTCAGTTAGGTTCATGCTAGGGATTCTTTATCTTGTGTTTCTTTGGAACCTAGCCATGAACTAAATCTATTTGGCTAAGGTTATTGTGTCTTGTGGTTGTGAGAAACTATTGGATTTTGTTTAGGTAATAAGAGTTTGCACTTTTCTATTCAAGGTTTATTCATTCTTGGTTCTTATTCTTGTTTGCGAGTGAATTGGGAGAGGATCTCCTAACTTCATCTATTTATCTAATATCGGGAGAGTTAGATTCAAGAAACAAATGAATATGATCTTTATTCAATCTATTGATGGTGAAGATTAATCCGGCTTAGGAATAAGTTAAGGATTTCAACGGCTAAGAGGAGCGCAAGATTGGTTGTTGTTCACCCTTGATTCACGTAGGGATATATTATCAAGGCATGCACAAGTAGCTAGAGTTTCGACTTAGGGATAAAAAGGAACCATTGAAGAATGCTCTGCGGAACCTTAAAGGTTGCTGCCCAGACGCCTAAGTAGTTGCCCAACTAGTCGCCCAGGCAACCATCGATTAGTTGCCAAGGCAACCCCATTGTGCAAGTTGCCACGGCAACTGAGTTGCCCTTGCACTCTTTTACCAAGACGATCCAATCGGCTATCACACCTCAACTCACGATAACCTGGCCTATCTCTCTCATTTAATTACATCGCCTTTTACTTATTTGCTTTCTAGATTAGTTATTAGTTAAAACTCTTATAATCTTCTATTTGTGTTTTCTTTTACTTTTTACAGTGCAAGAGACTAGATTCTTGAAGTGGCGCCAATCTCTGTGGAGACGATATCTTTTATACTATAACTTGCGACGTGTATACTTGCACAATTGCGTAGCACTTATTACGCGCAACAAGTTTTTGGCGCCGTTGCCGGGGATTGGCAATAGCGACTTTGCTTTTATTTTCTTGCACTTTCTTTTTATTTTTCTTGTTTAAGATTCAAAGGGCTAACAAATTTTGGTTTTGCATTGGTATATGACCAGGGTGAAACCGATTACACCAGAATATCCCTTTGATCTAGAAATCGAACGAACCTTACAAAGACTTAGGCGAAGGTTAAGAGTAGCAATGGCTAATCAAGATGGCAATATGAATCAAGATGTTCTACCAGGAGGAGGAGTGATTCTTGCACGAAACAGAACTATTCGAGACTATCTTGAAGAAGATCTTGATGGACTTAATCCAGGAGTTGTCGCACCTGAAATTGAAGCCGACCACTTTGAGTTGAAACCGGTGATGTTCAATATGATCAACACAATTGGTCAATTTGGCGGCTCAGCAACTGAAGATGCACGACAACATCTTAAACCTTTCCTCGATATTTGCAACTCGTTCAAAATACACGGAGTCACCTCCGATGTTTTACGATTAAGATTATTCCCCTATTCACTAAGGGATAGGGCGAAAGCATGGTTGAATAACATTCATGCCGGATCAATAGGATCTTGGACCGATCTTTGTCATGATTTCCTTGCTCGGTTTAATCCTAAATATTTGACTGATAAGCTTCGTAACGACATTACTTCTTTTCGGCAGGCAGATGATGAATCCATGTACGAGGCTTGGGAGCGATATAGAGAACTTCTACATAAATGCCCCTTACACGGATTCCCAGTATGGACACAAGTAACAATGTTTTACAACGCCGTGAATACACCAACAAGGATGATGCTAGATGCCTCGGCAAACGGCATACTCCTAGATAAGTCGTCGGAGGAAGCAATGCAAATTATAAACAGGCTTACCAAGAATGACAATCAATTCCTCTCTACTAGAAGATGAGGAGTTAGACGCCAAGCCACAATACATGAACTAGGATCATCGTACTCAATTTCGGCACAATTTGCCACTTTAACCAAGATGGTTCAGAACATGCAGAAACCAAACAACACACGAGGTCAAAGCAATGGATTCTTTTTGTGAGTTATGTGGTGGTAACCATGATTCTTCTGAATGTATGCAGAATCCGGAATCCAGCTTCTATGTGGAGAATTACAACCGGAACAACAATATGATGTCCAATACATACAATCCAGCTTGGAAGAAGCACCCAAATTTTTCATGGAGTAATCCCAACAATACTCTAAACCAGAACAATCAGAATGCACAAGCATCGAGATTCCAGCATAATATGCCACGGCAACAGTTGTCGCAGCAACAACTGACAACATCTAGTTCTTTGGAAAATTCTCTACATGCTTTTATGATGAAAACTGAATCTTATATGGCTGAGAATAGTAACTTCATAAAAAGAACTGATGCTTTTATTAACAGGACCGAGATGAGATTGCAAAACCAAGAGGCGGCAATCAAATCATTGGAAAATCAAGTCAGACAATTTGCTCAAAACCTGAATACTAGACCGCAAAAAGGTTTACCTAGCGATACTGAAGTCGCAAGAGGAACTGGCCATGAGCAATGTAAGGCGATTACCACTCGAAGTGGCCAACAACTTAAAGAGGCTCAAGCCCGCTCATCAAACAAAACTCTACAAAAAGATCAAGACGAACCTAGCGGCAAAGCCTCAGATGCTGAACCAAGAATTGTCGCGGCAACCGGCAATAAGCATGCATCAGCAACCGGTGATAAGGATGCCTCGAAAACTTGCGATAAGCATACCTCAGCAACTCCAGTTGTCCCGGCAATACCGTCAATCAGGTTCCAAACCAATGAAAGGATCGAAGATATCCGGCTTCCACCACCATTCCCACAAAGGTTGAAGCGAAAAAAGTAAGAATATCAATTCAAGAAGTTTCTTGATATCCTAAAGCAAGTCCACATCAACTTGCCATTGGTGGAAGCAATTGAACAAACGCCGAACTATGTCAAGTTTCTTAAAGACATTGTGTCCAAGAGAACAAGGCTAGGAGAGTTTGAAACAGTTGCCGCAACAGAGGGATGCATGGCCATGTTGCACAATCGTATGCCACCCAAGCTGAAGGATCCCGGAAGTTTCACAATACCCTGTTCCATTGGAAACCACTATGTCGAGAAAGCATTATGCAACCTTGGGGCTAGCATAAACTTGATGCCTAAATTGGTTTTCCAGAAACTAGGAATCGAGAAGGCAAGACCTACAACAGTTATGCTACAGCTAGCCGACAGATCCTATGTGCATCCAGAGGGAAAAATCGAAGACATACTGGTAAAAGTTGATAAATTTATTTTTCCCGCTGACTTTATTGTTTTGGATTGTGAAGCAGATGAGCATGCACCTATAATTCTCGGGAGACCATTCCTAGCAACAGGGAGAACATTGATCGATGTTGAAAAAGGAGAACTCACAATGAGGGTGAATGACCAGCAAGTTAAACTAAATGTGTTCCAAACACTAAGGCATGTTGATGATCCAGAAGAATGCCAACTTCTTCATGCCACAACAGAGTTTAACTTCGACGAGGAATTTAGTTGCCTCGGCAACTACATTGCTGACCAAGAGGAACCTGAGGAGTATGAAGAACTGATCGATGAGGAACAACAAGAAGAGGCAAATTGGCTAGTCAATCGACCAGGTACATACTTTGAACCACTGGATTACTCAGGTAAGGAAGGTAAGCTCGAAAAGTCCTCTATTGAACAACCATCGATTCTTGAGTTGAAACAGTTGCCAGAGCAACTAAAATATGCATACTTAAGAATCGATAATACATTGCCTGTAATTATTTCTTCTAAGTTACAGACTGAGCAGGAAAAGAAGCTAATCAAAATGTTGATGCTACACAAGAAGGCAATAGGGTGGACAATTGCCGACTTGAAGGGAATTAGCCCGGCAGTGTGCATACACGAGATTTTGTTGGAAGATGATCACAAACCTTCAATTGAGGCCCAGAGGAGGCTAAATCATGCCATGAAAGGGGTTGTAATGAAAGAAATCATCAAGTGGCTTGACGCCGGCAGTATATACCCTATCTCTGATAGTACATGGGTAAGTCCGGTACAATGTGTACTGAAAAAGGAAAGTATAACAGTGGTAAGTAATGAAAACAATGAACTCATCCCAACCAGGACTGTGACCGGTTGGAGGGTTTGTATGGATTATCGAAAGCTAAACAAATCTACTAGGAAAGATCACTTCCTATTACCATTTATTGATCAAATGCTTGACCGTCTTACAGGTAAACCCTTTTATTGTTTTCTTAATGGTTATTCAGGTTACAATCAAATTGCCATAGCACCAGAAGATCAAGAAAAGACAACCTTCACATGCCCATATTGTACTTATGTTTTTCGAAGGATGCTGTTCGGATTATGTAAAACACCCCGGCAACCTTCCAAAGATGCATGATGGCACTCTTTTCAGACATGGTTGAAGACTTCCTTGAGATCTTCATGGATGATTTTTCTATTTTTGGTAATGACTTCGAAAGCTGCCTCGGCAATTTAGAGAATGTGTTGGCAAGATGTAAAGAAACTGATTTAGTCCTCAATTGGGAGAAGTGCCATTTTATGGTAGATGAAGGAATAGTGCTCGGCCACAAGATTTCATCCAAGGGAATTGAAGTAGACAAAGCCAAGGTGGACGTGATCGAGAGATTACCCTCACCAAGTTCGGTTAAAGGAATTCGAAGCTTTCTTGGACATAGAGGTTTTCATAGGAGGTTCATTCATAATTATTCTAAAATCACTAAACCCTTGTGCAATTTGCTTGAACAGGATAAAGTCTTCGATTTTGATGATTCTTGCACCCAAGCATTCGAAACCCTAAAGAAAAAGCTTACCTCGGCACCCATTGTCATTCCACCAGATTGGACGCTACCTTTTGGGCTCATGTGTGATGCAAGTGATTTTGCGGTAGGATCAGTCCTAGGCCAACGCATAGGTAAGACCTTCCATGTGATATAATACGCTAGTAAAACTCTTAATAGTGCCCAAGTGAATTACACAACAACGGAGAAAGAGTTACTAGCTGTAGTTTTCGCATTTGACAAGTTCCGATCCTATTTGATTGGTACAAAGGTAATTGTTCATACGGACCATTCGGAAATCAAATATCTATTTGCTAAAAAGGATGCCAAACCTCGTTTGATTCGTTGGATATTACTTTTACAAGAATTTGATATTGAAATTAAAGACAGGAAAGGAATAGAAAATCAAGTGGCCGATCACTTATCACGTTTAGAACACAATAGGGAGGAGGACGCGGATCTAGAGATATGCGATGCATTCCCGGATGAGCAACTTTTAGTTGCCTTGGCAACCATGGGCGTGCGCGCCTCGGCAACTCTCGACGTCGCGGCAACCATTGATGCGCATGCCTCAGAAACCATGAACGCGCAAGCCTCGGTAACTCTCGACGCCGCAGCAGCCCTTGACGCGCACACTCCGGCAACTATGGATGTGCATGCCTCGATAACCCTCGACGCTTCGGCAGCCCTTGCCTCGACAATACCTTGGTACGTGGATTTAGTTAATTTCCTTATTTGTGGTATTTTACCTTATGGTCTTACTCACCAAGGAAAGAAGCGGTTCCGCCATGATGCTAAGCATTACTTTTGGGACGAGCCTCTTTTGTTTAAACAATATGCAGATCAGGTTATATGTCGATGTGTCCCTGAAGAAGAGCAGCAGAATGTACTCCGACAATGCCATTCTTCACCCTATGGAGGAAATTTTGGAGGAACTCGTACCGCGGCCAAAGTTTTGCAATTCGGTTTGTATTGGCCAACATTGTACAAAGATACCCAAGACTTTTACAAGCAATGTGATCGTTGCCAAAGGACGGGCAATATCTCTAGACGACATGAGATGTCGCTCCAAAACATCATCGAGGTGGAATTATTCGATGTGTGGGGGATCGATTTTATGGGACCTTTCACATCTTCATTCGGCAACCTCTACATTCTACTTGCTATTGACTACGTGTCTAAATGGGTTGAGGCAGCTGCAGTTCCCAACAACGATTCCAAAACCGTGCAATGATTCTTGCAGAAAAACATATTTACACGGTTTGGGATGCCGAGAGCAATTATCAGTGACGAAGGCAAGCACTTTGATAACAGACTTATTGCCAAGATGTTGCAACGCTTCGGCGTATCACACAAAATTGCCACGGCATATCACCCACAAACCAATGGGCAAGCTAAAATTTCCAACCGAGAATTGAAGGGTATACTCGAGAAAGTTGTAAATCCCTCTAGGAAGGATTGGTCATTAAAACTAGATAACGCGCTTTGGGCATATCGCACTGCATTCAAAACACCCTTAGGTATGTCCCCCTTCCGACTTGTCTATGGCAAAACATGCTATCTACCGATAGAAATCGAACACAAGGCATATTGGGCAATCAAGACCGTGAATATGGATTGGCAAAGTGCCGGACAAAAGCGTTTGTTGGACCTCAACGAGATAGAAGAATTCCGTGCACTCGCCCATAACAATGCACGAATCTACAAGGAGAAAACAAAGCAATGGTATGATAAGAAACTATTGCCGTGGCAATTCACGCCAGGGCAACTAGTTCTCTTATTCAATTTTCAGCTAAAACTTTTCCCGGGAAAACTGAAATCAAGATGGTCAGGACCATTCGAAGTTGTCAAACCATTCTCTCATGGTGCCGTGATAATCAAGTCCATCACTAACGAACATGAATTCAAAGTTAACGGACAAAGATTGAAGCACTACAACGGTGCCCATGTGGAACGTAACAAAGAAGTGGTCACTTTAGGAGATGCATGAGCATGCTCTCCTTTCAATATTTTCTTTTCTTTTTATTTTCATTTTTATTTTTAGGAGATATTTTATTTTTCTTCATTATCTTTAGTTTCCAGGTTTTCTTTGTTTTCTTTTCCACAACAAGACTCACAACCACCATGCTAAGGAAATTCACTACCGACTACTTGCCACGGCAACTGCAACAGAGGATGCCCCGGAAACCAACCCTGAAGATGCCATGAAAACCACGTCCCGGCAACTATTGCAAAAGCCAAAGGTAAGGCACCTATGCCCAAATCAACTCGTATGGAATCATTGTCTAATTTTTCAGATTCGGACGAGTCCTCCATTGCACCAAAAAAGACCGCACCAATTGAATCCTCCAAGCGAAAAGCCAATGACATTGATGAAGAGGACGATGAGGACAACCCCGTACAAGGATTGATTCAACCATCGGCAATAAGGAAACAACCATTGCGTTCAAGCAAGAGAATCAAGACACCGACCAAAAGGAAACTAATCATCCATGACGACGAACTCTCGAAGTAAGTCCTCGTTTGCATTTTATATTTCTTTATCCTTAATACATGCATTGAGGACAATGTCTCACTCGAGTTTGGGGGATTGTTAGTAGTTAGTTACCATGTTTAGTTGCATTCATCTTAAGTATTGCATTTAGGATACATAAATTGCTTGCCATGCCTTTAGTTGGAACAAGAATTACCTAGATTTGATGACTATCCGATGATGACTTTGCTAGTGCACTTAATTGATAGAATATTTATTCTAGGATAACCATGGAAAAACTTAGAATTTTACTATGATGCTAAATTTGATGAAACACTGTTGTAGTTTGATTGATTTAACGAATTCTAGTGAACTTAGGTGGATAATTAAAAGATTAGGGGATTAGAGTAAAAATTGGATGAATGTTAGAGGTACCAAAAATTGGCTCTAGTATACGCTAAAAAATTGATCGCTAGAGGTGCCCAAAACTGGCTCTAGTAAGTGCTAAAAACTGATCGCTAGAGGTGCCCAAAATCGGCTCTAGTCGAATAAATTAATTAACTTAAGAAAACTAAAAATAAAACACTAGAGGTGCCCAAAACCGGCTCTAGTTAAAACATGTTAAAAAGAACCCAATGAAGTAATTTGAAAACCTCTTGTTTGCATAGAATCCTAAAAATCAACTTGCACACAACTCCGCACACACTCACAAGCATTATAGTTTGATTCCGAGTAACTCCTAAGTTTTCCGAAAAATGAAAAGCCAATCATACTTTGTGCCCCAGTTTTGAGAATTGAAATCAAGTTCAAAGCTAAGTTTGTGAAAATTGAAGTCTTGGCAGGTAATTATCAGTTTGCTTTGCTTGAGGACAAGCAATAGTTCGAGTTTGGGGGTGTGATAAGTGTTTAAAAGTACTATTTTTCTTACCCTTTTTACTCATATTATTGTTAGACTTAGGCTCATATTAGTTGCATAATTAGCCATTCATGCATTAATCCATGTTTCCTTCCATCGTTGAGCTTGATTACATAACTTGGTAGTTTTTGTGGGAAAAGATGTTGCTTTGGTATGTTTTGTGTGTATGTGCAATATCACTTGCCAAAGCAAGGCTAGAGCTAGTTGCCAGGGCAATGCATGAAGGAGATGTCGAGCTAGTTGCCAGGGCAATGCATGAAGGAGACACCGAGCCAGTTGCCAGGGCAATTGTCAACAAAGGATAAGGTGATATGGTAGTCGAAATTGATGACTAGACAAGCCCAAGATGACGTGGAGCAAAGCTAAATCCCAAAAGAGTTTGATTTCCATTTAGAGGTTATGGAAGAATTAAATTCCAAGAAGATAGGAGAAGTTCTAGAAGGAATATAATTATAATAAAGAATTATATTCTTTAAAGATAATTTAATTCCAACTTAACTTCCTCCTCAAAGAAGGACTTTGACCTAGCCCTATAAATTAGAGGCCATGTCGTCAACTCCAAAGAAGGGAGAGAAGAGATAATTTTTGACAAGCATCAAGGGCAAGGAGATTTCGACAAGCTTCACCATCCTTCATCTTTTTCTTTCTTGTTCAATTAGGTTCATGCTAGGGATTCTTTATCTTGTGTTTCTTTGGAACCTAGCCATGAACTAAATCTATTTAGCTAAGGTTGTTGTGTCTTGTGGTTGTGAGAAACTATTGGATTTTGTTTAGGTAATAAGAGTTTGAGCTTTTCTATTCAAGGTTTATTCATTCTTGATTCTTATTCTTGTTTGCGAGTGAATTGGGAGAGGATCTCGTAACTTCATCTATTTATCTAATACCGGGATAGTTAGATTCAAGAAACGAATGAATATGATCTTTATTCAATCTATTGATGGTGAAGATTAATCCGGCTTAGGAATAAGTTAAGGATTTCAACAGCTAAGAGGAGCGCAAGATTGGATGTTGTTCACCCTTGATTCACGCAGGGATGTATTATCAAGGCATGCACAAGTAGCTAGAGTTTTGACTTAGGGATAAGAAGGAACCATTGAAGAACACTCTGCCGAACCTTGAAGGTTATTGCCCAGACGCCTAAGTAGTTACCCAACTAGTCGCCCAGGCAACCATCAATTAGTTGCCAAGGCAACCTCGTTGTGCAAGTTGCCCTTGCACTCTTTTACCAAGACGATCCAATCGGCTATCACACCTCAACTCAGGATAACCTGGCCTATCTCTCTCATTTAATTACATCACCTTTTACTTATTTGCTTTCTAGATTAGTTATTAGTTAAAACTTCTATAATCTTCTATTTGTGTTTTCTTTTACTTTTTACTGTGCAAGAGACTAGATTTTTGAAGTGGCACCAATCCCTATGGAGACGATATCTTTTATACTATAACTTGCGACGTGTATACTTGCACAATTGCGTAGCACTTATTACGCGCAACAATGCCAGCGAGTATGCCAAGGCATGTGATCGATGCCAACTACTGCTTCAAAGCATTATGCATATGGGTTTATTTTATGTATGAGGGATAAACTTTATGGGTCCTTTTCCACCCTCATTTGGTAATGTATACATTCTTGTGGCTGTTGACTACGTATCTAAGTGGGTAGAAGTTGTTGCTCTGCCAACGAACAATGCCAAGGTATTTGCCAAGTCTTTACATAACCATATCTTTACCAGATTTGGTACCCCTAGAGTGATTATTCATGATGAGGGCACAGTGTAATTTCTAAAGCCTTGTACAAGTATGGTATACATTAGAAAATTTCCACAGCATATCATCCGCAAACAAACGGGCAAGCTGAGATTTCAAACAAGGAGATCAAAAACATCTTAGAGAAGATTGTTAATCCATCAAGGAATAACTGGTCCTTAAGACTAGATGAGTCCTTGTGGGCTTACAAGACTGCGTTTAAAACTCCTTTGGGTACTTCACCGTTTAGACTTATTTTCGGAAAACCATGCCATCTGCTAGTGGAGCTTGAGCATAAAGCCTACTGGGCCATCAGAACACTTGGCATGGCATGGAGAGCTGTTGGAGAAAAAAGGTTACTCGACCTAAATGAGTTGGAGGAATTCAGAAGGCAAGCCTATGAGAACGCCAAGATCTACAAGGAAAAAGCAAAATGTTGGCATGACAGCAGGATAATGCCAAGACATTTTGAGGTAGGCCAACGTGTTTTGCTATTCAACTCACGGCTTAAGTTGTTTCTAGGGAAACTCAGATCAAGATGGACGTGCGCTTATGAAGTTGTGAAGCCCTATGCTCACGGAGCTGTGGACATTAAGAACTTGAAGACGGGAGAAATCTTTAAGGTGAATGGCCAACGCTTAAAGCACTACATGGAAGGTGATCAGAATAATGCCAAAGAGGTGATCCTCTTGGCAAAGGTAACATGAAAACACCGTCAGGTTTGAACTTTTGTAAATATTAGGTTAGTGTTTCTCTTTGTTTTTAGGTTTTTAATTGTTTTTCTTTCTAAGTTTCATGTTTTTATTCCTTTAATGTGTTGAAAGGTTTCCTTTGAGTTGCGCAGATTCATTGTGCCAGGAACACTGCCAAGGTCGCTGGCAGGAGCCAACGCTTTAACAGAAAAATCTGCCAGACGCAGTGCCAGAGTAGCTTGGCATGCAACGGTGCAAAAGATTGAAGGACAAGGGAAAACCCCTAGTTTTATCGGCCTAGTAAAAAATTGAGAGAGTTATCTTTATTTGACTTTAAGCCTTAGCCGCCCAAATTTTGGTTGAAATTTAAATTTCAAATCAATTACCTTATCACTCCAATCCTTACCCTATCTTATCACCTATCACTTCAACCTAATCACTCCACCTATTTTTAAATTAATTCTTTTTATTACTACTCCCACTAAAACACTCAACCAACCTAAAACCTTTCACTTTCTTACTCTTGCCGGTTAAAGAAGCCAAAACATCTCTCTCACTTTTTACTTCCTTTTCGATAAGCAAGTACAAACCCAAATCGTCCTTTGCCTTCATCTTTCAACATCATTCCAAGCTTCAACCAGTTTCAATGGCCTCATCGTCTCTTCCCTTTAAAAGATTCTTCAACGAGGAGATCGAGAAAAAGTTTGAAACAAATTTTGCCTCGAGGAGTTTTTGCTATGAGAAGCACTTCGAATTCAAAATGGAGGAAAAACTGACATCCCTTCAGAAGTTATGTCTACAATTAACTTGCACAAGTGGAGTCTATTCTGCCAGCAAAAAAGGGAGATCTATGCCACCATCGTTCAAGAATTCTACACGTACCTTGTGACCAAGGATTCGCCTTTCCTGATGATTAGGGGTAAGTGTGTGCATTTTGATGAGGGATATATTAATAATATGTTTGAGTATATTGATTTGATGACTGCTGCAAAGAGGAAAAAGCTGCTAACGGATCTGTGTGAACCTGGCACGATGTGGACAGTCTCATCAATGGGCCACTGGACGGTGAAGAGGCTGGCGTTGAAGCCACAAGTGAGAGGTTGGAATCACTTCATTAAGGCAAACCTGTTGCCTATATCCCATAATGAGATGGTCTCGGAAGAAAGGTTGATTTTGTTGCACTCCATCATAAAAGGGCGCAAGATCAACATTGGAAAGATTATCATAGAAGAGACTTATAAGTGTGCTGCAAGAGGTAAAGGTAGTTTGTTTTTCCCTTTGTTTATTTCTAACATTTGCATACGCCATGATGTGCCTAGGCTTGATGAGGAGCAAGGCCAGATAATAAAGGTTACCACCTTCACTGCTGCCATATTGAGAAACCTCACTGCGGTTAAGCCAAAGGACAAGGCCAAGGGAAAAGCAAAAATGGCCACGCCTAAGCCAAAGATGTCAAAAGCTGTACCAGACACAATGCTTGAGATTGTGTTAGACGGTTCTGTGGCAATGTTGTCTCAAATCTACCAACGCTAGGAGATGATACTCAGTAAGATGGAAAAGGCTGAGGAGATTAATGTCAAGCTACGACATTACATGCAGGCCAAGGATGTGATAATCAGGGAAACTCTCAAGAAAATATCTCCTGATGTTGTGCCAGAATTCCCAGATTTCCCTGCCGAGCCCTCTGCCAGTGATGAAGCCACGACAGCCAGTTCAGCTAGTCCAGTTATGCCAGCCAGTCCAGCCAGTTCAGAATCTAATGCTACAGTCCCACTATCTCCAGTTCAAGTTGAGTCAGCCAGTTCTGATTTTCAGTTTGAATCAAAGGAACCCCAAAACCAAGTCTGCCAAAGCAAAGTCTGCCAAGAAAGCCTGTCATGCCACCAGTAAAGCCTGCACAGTTTGATGCCACCGCTACACCTACCGCATCAAACCATGCCAAGATTGTGGAAGAAATCCTCTTGGATGTTGGAGCGTCCACTGCCGCAAAGCCAACAATGAAGGGAAGAAAAAGAATGGCCCCTGATCATAGGTCATTTATAAAGAGAAAGACCCGAGTCACACGAGAAGAAGTCTTCGAAGGGGAGTCATCTTCTTCCTAAACTCATGTACATTTCATTACATTGCATTCACATGACCATGCATTTTATTTTATTCTGTTCTTTTGTATATATGTGTTGTTTCATGCATTGGGGATAATGCACATCTTGGGTTTGGGGCTGTGCATTTCTTCATATTTATGCCATGCATATCATGTTTAATTTCTGTTGCCATGTCATCGAGGTCATTTAGAGTAGATGCATACCGAACCGCTAAAAAAAGAAAAAGAAAATTTTGTCTCGATTTAATTTTGAAAATTGTTAACAATTGTTAAGCAAGCTTAATTTGATCTAGGTGTATGTCCAATGAGGAGACTTTAATCTATAGTTGTCATGTCGTTCCAGTAGAGTAGTATGCCAGGATTGCTTGGCAATTGTTCTCTAGTTTAGGGAATTGAACTTGCACTTAACACGTAAGATGTATCTAGTCCCTAGCAAACTTAGACTTTTTGAAACTATGCTTAGATTTAAAAAAATGATGCCAGGGTAAAAAAATAAATAAGGCATCAATGTTCTACCAAGGCAAGAAAAAATAAAACTCTCATCTACCTTAGGGATAATAAGCTACTTGGGGCTTCGTGGTTTGCTCCCTCTTAGTTCTCAAGTCCAAAACCTTGGGGTGTGAGTTGAAGAGAAAGCCTAGTGATGTCTAGAT
Source organism: Hibiscus mutabilis (assembly GCA_019671005.1). NCBI lineage: Eukaryota > Viridiplantae > Streptophyta > Magnoliopsida > Malvales > Malvaceae > Hibiscus > Hibiscus mutabilis. Next base: position 17,429,855 of record CM033748.1, read on the forward strand.
TAAGGTGGGGATTCGTGGTATGCTCCCTCTTATCTCTCACGCTAAATAGTGCCACGAAGCAAGCTTAAAAGAATGCCAGCAGAAACCCTTGGCAAAAAGAAAAAAATATGAGTTTAAGTAGTAAAATTTGTCTAAGGGAGTGAAAGGAAACTTGATGCATATTGCCTACACTCATGCACTCTTCATGAACTTTGACTAGAGTTATATTGCTGAACTTGAATTACTACCTACTTGGCATTATTGCACTAAGATACTAAGGACAGAAATATAGCCAAATTCTGCTTGCCAGCACGTGTTGGCATTCAACCAAAATTTTGTCGAGGTAACTTTTTCACAGTTTTTGTTTTTATTTTGATTGCATTACTTGAAGACAAGTAATGAGTTAGGTTTGGGGGTGTTACCTCTCCAAAAGTACCATTTTTAATGTCAATCTTACAATGCTTTTGCTTGTTTTTAGGTACATTTAGTTGCATTAGGATGTTAGAATCATGCATTTGCATAAGGAGTTTAGAGTTTTGTCTATGCCAGTGTGAAGGGTTGTTTTGTTGGCAATTTTGCAGGTTTGGCATAGTATTTGTCCCAGAAAAGTAACACAGGAAGGAATGCCAGAGAGAATGCCGAGTGTTATTGGCACAGATGGACCAGACAATGCCAAGCACCGGATGGCAGAGAAGTGAACTTGATGCCATGCCAAGAGGCTGTTGGACCCCGAAAAAATAGGACATGATCAGGCTCCGAAAAAATAGCAATTGGAACAATATCCGAAAAAATAACGAATAAGATGGTGCCAAGACTTGTTGGCAGACTCATACCAAGCTTGGATGCCAGGGCAGCGTCGGCAGGATGACGTCATCCTTAGCCTGATCAGGTCTCATTCAAATCTGGATAAGAAGATAATCCCTTATCCTCTAGGCAGTTAGAATTTAAAATTTGAAGAGCTAGTCATATCCCTTCTTTGCGCGCCTATTTAAACACCAACCAAGCTAGACCTTAAATGGGAGAGAAAGAGAAGATTGGATCATGAGGAGTTGGGGTGTGTGTGACGATTGACGACTGGTTACACCGTGGAAGGGTGGTCAGACCAACTTGGATGAGAAGCCTGGATCTTGAAGGGCTACATCAAGAGACCCCTTCTAGCCCATTCTCTCTCTCAAGTTATTCTATTTTGTTTTTAAGGATGATGTATTCCGAAAATGTTTGTGGATTGTTGGTTCACTCCCTCACTATGAACTAATTTAATATTTGGTGGGGGATGTTTGGTTTTTATGTTATTTTCATGCTTTAGCTTTTAATAATAAATCTGCCTTGGCAAAGTTTCATCTATTCGGCAAACTTTAATATTTCCAAAATACTCTGCCAAGCGAGAGCTGGCACTGTTGGCCTATTGCACCTTAATATCTTAACAGACTTGGGGTGGCAACAAATAAGTTGTCGAATACTGAGGAGAGAAGCTTCGAGAGATGTCGTTCAAGTAGATGAACTTACTTCGGGAGTGAAATCTACCCCTTAGGAGTATAGATTGGATCTTAATCAAATTGGTTTATTTAAAAACAAACACTATAGAGATATAGGGGTTTTTACATGATCAATTTAGGGCAATGACCATCGAGAAAGGCTTTGCTACTTTTGAATCTGCTCGGCAAACAATGCCAAGACAGGTTGTTGTTAACGTCTGGCACGGCATGAATAGCGTGAAAACCATGCATTCCCTGCCAACGCTCATCATTCATTAAAACATCTTCCTTGCCAATGTCTTTACTTTTCTTTCATTCCTTTACTTTTTAATTATTTTCCAAAACCAATTTCAAATCAAATCAATTTTTTCTTAAGGCAAGTAACAATCAAGGCAATTGAATTCCAAAATCTTTGTGGGATCGATACTCAGCTTACCAGCTGTATTACTTGCAGACCGTGTATACTTACACGCAAAAGACTCATTTTGGCACATTCTTATATTTTCTAAAACATATTTTCTGCCACCTTTGCCAGCATTTCACCAAGAGAGTATACAATAGGCTTAATAGCTCCATCCCCTATAGTTTGTCTTTCATATACTTGGCTCTAGGCGACTTGGTACTCGGAGGACATCTTGCGTTTTCAGATTTATTATTTCTTTAGTACGAACTTAATTATTTTCCAAATTATTATTATTGTTAATTTTTCTTTTATCGAGTTTAGATGTAATTGGGACTAGAGACTGTTTGGGATTGGAGGATATTTTCAATATGCATGTTGTTGCGCGTAATAAGTGCTCCACAATTGTGCAAGTGTACACGTCGCAAGTTATAGCATAAAAGATATCGTCTCCACAGGGATTGGTGCCACTTCAAGAATTCAATCTCTTGCACTATAAAAAGTAAAAACACAAGTAGGTGATTGTAGGAGTTTTAACTAACAACTAAACTAGAAAGCAACAAAGTAAAAGAAGATGTAATCAAAAGAGAGGGAATAGGCAAGGTTATCATCAGTTGAGGTGTGATAGCCAATTAGATCGTCTTGGTAAAAGAGTGGAAGGGCAACTCAGTTGTCGTGGCAACTTGCGCGGCTGGGTTGCCTTGGCAACTAATCAAACGGTTGCATGGGCAACTGGCTGGGCAATTGTTTGGGCGGCTGGGCAGCAACTTCAAGGTTCGGCAGAGCATTCTTCAATGGTTTCTTCTTCTCCCTAAGTCAAAACTCTAGCTAATTGTGCATGCCTTGACAATACATCCCTGCATGAATCAAGGGTGGACAACAACCAATCTTGCGCTCCTCTTAGCCGTTGAAGTCCTTAACTTATTCCTAAGCCGGATTAATCTTCACCGTCAATATATTAAATAAAGACCATACTCATTCGTTTCTTGAATCTAACTCTCCCAATATTAGATAAATAGATAGAATCACGAGATCGTCTCCCAATTCACTCGCAAACAAGAATAAAAACCAAGAATGAGTAAACCTTGAATTGAAAGTGCAAACTCTTATTACCTAAACAAAATCCAATTGTTTCTCACAACCACAAAACACAATAACCTTAGCCAAATAGATTTATTTCATGGTTAGGTTCAAAAGAAACACAAAACAAAGAGTCCCTAACATAAACCTAATCGAACAAGAATGAAAAAGATGAAGAATGGTTGAAAGCTTTTTTTCGATTTCTCTCCCCTTTTTCGCACCTCCTTGAGGTGACAGCTTGGTCCTCAATTTATAGGGCTAGGTCAAGGTCTTTCTTGAGGAGGAAGTTAAGTTAGAATTAAATATTTTTAAAGAATATAATTCTTTATTATATTTAAATTCCTTCTAGATCTTCTCATATCTTCTTGGGATTTAATTTCTCTTTGACTTCTTCATGAAAATCAAACTCCTTTGGGATTTAACTTTGCTCCACGTCATCTTGGGTTTATCTAGTCGTCAATTTCGGCTGCCATATCATCTTATCCCTTATCGACAATTGCCCTGGCAACTAGCTCGGTATCTCCTTCATGTACTGCCCTGGCAACTGCATCGGCATCTCCTTCTTGTATTTCCCTGGCAATTGGTTCCAGCCTTGCTTTGGCAAGTGATTATGCACACACAAAAATAACTATCGGCAGCACCCTTTTTCCACAAAATTAAGCAAAATATGATATCAAGCTTAACCACCAAGGAAACAATGAAAACATGCATGAATGGCTAATAATGCAACTAATATGAGCCTAAGTCTAGCAATAATATGAATAAAAAGGGTGAATAAAATAGTACTTTTAGACACTTAACACACCCCTAAACTCGAACTATTGCTTGTCCTCAAGCAATGCAAACTAATAATTACCCGCCAAGACTTCAATTTTCACAAACGTAGCTTTGAACTTGTTTTCAATCCTCAGAACCGTGGCACAAAGTATGATTGGCTTTTCATTTTTTCGGACAACTTAGGAATTACTCAGAATCAAACTATAATGCTTGTGAGTGTGTGCGGAGTTGTGTGCAAGTTGATTTTCGGATTCTATGCAAACAAGAGGTTTTCAAATTACTTCATTGGGTTCTTTTAACATGTTTTAACTAGAGCCGGTTTCAGGCACCTCTAGTGTTTTGTTTTTAGTTTTCTTAAGTTAATTAATTTATTCAACTAGAGCCAGTTTCGGGCACCTCTAGTGATCAATTTTTAGCACATACTAGAGCCAATTTCGGGCACCTCTAGCATTAATCCAATTTTTATTCTAATCCCCCATTTTTTTAACTATCAACCTAAGTTCGCTAGAATTCCTTAAATCAATCAAGCCACAACAGTGTTTCATCAAGTTTAGCATCATAGTAAGATTCTAAGTGTTTCCATCTTTATCCTAGAATAAAAAGTTCTATCAATTAAGTACATTGGCAATGTCATCATCGGATATTCATCAAATCTAGGCAATTCTTGTTCCAACCAAAGGCATGGCAAGCAATTTATGTATCCTATATGCAATACTTAAGATGAATGCAACTAAACATGACAACTAACTAGTAATAATCCCCCCCAAACTCGAGTGAGGCATTATCCTCAATGCATGTAACAAAGAAAAATAAAAATAAAGAAAAGTAAAATACAAACGAGGACTTACTCCGAGAGTTCGTCATCGTTGATGATTAGTTTCCTTTTGGCCGGTGTCTTGATTCTTTTTCTTGAACGCGGTGGTTGTTTTTTGTTGCCAATGGTGGAATCGATCCTCGTACGGGGGTGTCATCATCGTCCTTATCATCCTCTTCCTCAATCTCATTGGCTTTTTGCTTTGGCTTGAAGGAGTCACCTGGTGTGGTCTTCGTTGGTGCAATGGAGGACTCGTCCGAATCTGAAAAATCAGACAATGATTCAGTACGAGTTGATTCGGGCATAGGTGCTTTACCTTTGGCTTTTGCAGTGGTTGCCGGGGCGTCTTTAGCTTTGGTTGTCACGATATATTCAGTGTTAGTTGTCATGGCAACTGCTTGGGCAGGCGCAGTGTAGGTTGACGCGGCATCGTCTGTTGCGGTTGCCATGGCAACAGCTTCATTGGTTGTCGTGGCAAGGATTTCGGCAGGAAAGATGGGGAACAGCACGCCGCTGTCCAGGTACTTTTTCGGGATGACTTGGGTGATGGCATTGTTGTGATCCTTCTTGTACCACATGAACATTAGTTGCCGGTCTTCAATTTGCCTAAGGTGGTTCTCTAACGGTTGTAAGAGTGCTTCAAGTTGTCCTGGGGTTGCTGGCCGAGTTGCCCGGGCATCATTTTCTTGGGCATTAAAAGTTGTCGCGGCAACTGAAGGCATTGGAGATTTTACCAGTGCCTTTCCCATTAGCTTTCGAATTTCTGCTCGATTCCAATCGAACTTTGGTAGGGCCTTTTTATCGGTTGACTCACTTGGGACATGCATCTCCTTGCAAAGATTGGAAATTAAACAAGGGAAGAAAAGAGAACCCTTGTCTTTTGTGCTACATACAAAAATCTCATCACAAATAATTTTTCCAATGTTAATGATGCGATTATGCAAAATAGAATGTATGAGCAAAAAACGAGGTGTATCAACGGTAGTATTGTGTGTTGTGGGCATTAAAGAAGTTTTAACAAACTTATTCCATAATTTTACCTTGGGTTTAAGCCGAAGGCGATTTACCGTGCCCTTATATTTACCGTCGTTCCAATGAGTCCCCGGTAGAGTGAGTTCTTGAAGCACCTTGTCGAGTTGCTTTGGCGTTAGTTGATCAACAAAGGCTTGATGCTCATCCTTCTCAACGTACACCCGTAAAAGGTATTGATACTTTCGGAGCTTATGAGGATAGCCTTGTCACGAACAAAAACATAAGGATTATTCGGGTTAGGTGAGTGAGCATAGAATTCTCTTACCCATGAGATGTTACCCGGTTCCGATTGATGGCAAAAGATTTGCCACTTTTGATGTGCAATCCTTTGGAAGATGAATGGTTCAAGGCTGAAATCTTGATTAGAGTTGGAGTATTCGAAGCCTTGTTCTTCACAAATCTTTCGTCTTTCAAACTTGGAGTGAAATCTTTCTTGAACTGCCGGTGTAGCAAAATTCTTGTAGCTTGGTTCTTTTGAAGAGCTTGGGTGCGCCAAAAACTTGATTTTGGATGCCATGGATGATCTTGGTTGTGAGTTGGGTAGAAACAAAGAAAAGACAGCAAAAGAAACTAAAGAGTTGCAAGGTTAAAAGTTGGAATAGGTTTCTTGTAAGTTAAGGGTGATGGGTTAAATAGAAAAGATAGGTAGTAAATATTGTGGGTGGGATTGATAGGAAAGAAAGAAAATAAGGGTGTTAATTGGGGGAAAGGGGCGGCAAAGGGATTTGGGGAAGGGAAGGGTTTGGCCGGCTATGTAGGAGAATTAGGGTAAATTGGAGGCTTAATATAAGCCTTACATTTAGCCCATTGATAAGTGTTCAAAAGTACTATTTTTATTACCCTTTTTACTCATATTATTGTTAGACTTAGGCTCATATTAGTTGCATAATTAGTCATTCATGCATTAATTCATGTTTCTTTCCACCGTGGAGCTTGATTACATAACTTGGTGATTTTTGTGGAAAAAGATGTTGCTTTGGTGTGCTTTTGTGTGTGTGCAGAATCACTTGCCTAAACATGGCTCGAACCAGTTGCCAGGGCAGTGCATGAAGGGGATGCCGACGCAGTTGCCAGGGCAATGCATGAAGGAGATGTCGATCTAGTTGCCAGGGCAACTTTTGATAAGGGATAAGATGATATGGTAGTCGAAATTGATGACTAGATAAGCCCAAGATGACGTGGAGCAAAGTTAAATCCCAAAGGAGTTTGATTTCCATGAAGAGGTTAAAGAGAAATTAAATCCCAAGAAGATAGGAGAAGTTCTAGAAGGAATTTAAATATAATAAAGAATTATATTCTTTTAAAGTATTTAATTCCAACTTAACTTCCTCCTCAAGAAGGATTTTGACCTAGCCATCTCCTATTTAAAGGAGACCAAGCCATCAAAGAGAGTAGAGCAAGAAGGGAGATATTTCGACAAAAGAGTTCAAGAGGTAAGAGTTTGATTGGGAGAGATTTTCCAAAGAGGGCTGGTCGATTTCTTCTTCTTCTTTGCTTCCATAAGATTCATGGTTTGGGGATTATTCTTTGTATATCTTTTGAACCCAACCATGAACTAACTTGATTGGTTGGGGTTATTATGTTTTGTGGTTGTGAGAAACAATTGGATTTTGTTTAGTTAATAAGAGTTTGCACTTTCAATTCAAGGTTTACTCATTCTTGGTTTTTATTCTTGTTTGCGAGTGAATTGGGAGAGGATCTCGTAACTTCATCTATTTATCTAATATCGGGAAAGTTAGATTCAAGAAACGAATGAGTATGGACTTTATTCAATCTATTGATGGTGAAGATTAATCCGGCTTAGGAATAAGTTAAGGATTTCAATGGCTAAGAGGAGCGCAAGATTGGTTGCTGTTCACCCTTGATTCACGCAGGGATGTATTATCAAGGCATGCACAAATAGCTAGAGTTTCGACTTAGGGATAAGAAGAAACCATTGAAGAACGCTCCGCCGAACCTTGAAGCTGCTGCCCAGCTGCCCAAACAGTTGCCTAGCTAGTTGCCCAGGCAACCGTCGATTATTTGCCAAGGCAAACCCGCTACGCAAGTTGCCACGGCAACTGAGTTGCCCTTGCACTCTTTTACCAAGATGATCCAATCGGCTATCACAGCTCAACTCATGATAACCTGGCATATTCCCTCTTATTTGATTATATCTGTATTTTATTTACTTGCTCTTTTATTTTATTCGTTAGTCAGAGCTCCTACAATTATCAATTGTGTTTTTACTTTTATAGTGCGATAACTAAGGCAAAGTGGCTGAAACCAATTCATGTGGAGATGATACACGATACTTATCATATCACTTTATTACTTGCGACGTGTATACTTGCATAATTGCGTAGCACTTATTACGTGCAACACCTATTAGTTTCTGGCTCCGTTGCCGGGGATTGGCAATTGGTGTTAGTTGTTTTTGTTATTGCATTTTTTTCTCTTAGTTTTACTAACTTTTCTTTTTGTTTGTTTTATCAAAAAAAATTATGTGCGCTACAAGTTAAGGGACATCAACATGTCGGGAAATAAAAGCCGATCTATTTGAGAGTTGATGTTGGAAGATATGAATCAATCCAATCAAGAGTTTCTTGCACCCTTCGATGATTACCTATACCAACCAAGAAAAGCATATATCGTAGAAAACTCATGCACTTGTTGTGAAGAACATCATGTGTTTGAAAATTGCCCTCACATTTTAAGTGCATATGACTACATGGAGGACCATAGATGGAACCAACAGCAAAATTCTTCTTGGTATGATCAAAAAGCTCAAAATATTTTTTACCATGACAATTTTGCCGCAGCAACAGATGTACCATGGCAATATAGTCTTTTTCAAGAGAATTCAAATTCCTTGGAGGAAACGTTGCTAGCTTCCTTGGCTAGACTTGATGGATCAATTGAAGAGATTCGAGAGCTATCAAAGAAAATCGATGCAAGGATAGCTCAGTGGGATGTAACCTTGGGGGATTCAGAAGATCAATTGAGGAGATCCACATATGCCTTGGATAACATGCACCAACAATCCATTCCTGGGGATACGGACGCCCCAAGGCAAGAGGATAAGGAGCAATGCGAAGAGAGGTCCTTGATGTGTGAAAAACAACTAGAACCTCTAAGTCAAGAGGATGCCAATGAGAGAGACTGCCCAACAGATGATGAGCATGAGCAACAAATTACCTCGGCAATGATTGAAGAGCCTGAACAGAGCAATGTCGCGACAACACTCAGTGAAGCTGAGAACAACAATACCATAGCAAATTCTGAGGAACCTGATGCCCAGAAGGTTACATCGTTGATGTTGAAGCAGGAATTTGTAGATTGCTCTCATCTACAGTTGCCACAGTAATTGCACGACCACATGCAAGATCAACAAGATGATGATACTTTGCCAATGGAATATGAGCAGGTAATGGTTGAACCTTTTGAATTCTTTAAAAACTCACCTCGTCCATTGCAGGTATGTCTTGAGGAACCGATGTTGGTAGATTTGCAGCCATCGAAATCTCTACTGATGGAGATGTTTGAGAGGCCAAAAGAAAAAGGTGTTTGGATTCGTAAAGCTTTTCAGAAAATTGGTTCTTCCCTTGACTTACAGCAAATTTTGGCAACTGATTGCCACGGCAATTGGCTAGAGCAACAATTGCCATGACAACGAAGGCTACATCCAACCATGATGGAGCCCGACGAGAATGGGGTAATTAAATGGTTGGATGTTGATATATTTTTTTCCTAATAATATATTCATGCCTTCAGGAACAGTAGCAAGGTGGAAGATGTGCATGGACTACAAGGAAACACGAAAGAAAGACACCTCCACCATGGTAACGCAAAAGGGAGTAGTGGCAAGCACATTGGCCAAACTCTTTTTGGGCAATATTGTCACCCGATGGAGGGTGCAGATAGACTATAAGAAGTATCAGAAACAGCCCTCTTCAAGTTTTCTCAGATCTACAGTAACATTAGAAGATGCATGAAAAATGTTCTTTCTAAGAATTTTTAATTTTTGTTTTAAATTTTTGGAACTCTATTTTATTTTCATTTTTTTCTTTATTTATTTTTGGAATTTTTAGGAAATATTTTATTTTATTTTTCTTCATTATCTTTAGTTTCCAGATTTTCTTTGTTTTCTTTTCTTTTCCACAACAAGACTCACAACCACCATGCTAAGGAAATTCACTACCGACTACTTGCCACGGCAACCGCAACAAAGGATGCCCCGGCAACTACCTCAGCAGTTGCCACGGCAACAAAAACTGGCGATGCCCAGGCAAAAAAATGGCTTCGGCAACTACTGATGCCCAGGCAAGTGAACCTACCTCAGCAAACATGGATCAAATCAAAGCAATGCTATTCACGCGGTACCAGCCACAAGCATTCAACCACCGATCGAAAAATGAATCAAGCAAACGGTACGAAGGGAACTTATCACTCAAGGTGACGACCTCTCCGGCTAACTCATTTCATTTAGTTTCTTTTAAATTTTGTTTCACTTTTACATGCATTGAGGACAATGCTTCTCTTGAGTTTGGGGGGTGTTGGTTTCTAGTTAGTTTCATGTTTAGTTTCATTCATCTTTAGCAATCACATATAGGTTGCATATGTTACTTTTCATGCATTTAATTGGATTTAATTGCTTAAGACTTGTTGAATATCCAATGATGAATTTTTGCCACTGCACTTAATTGAAAGAACCTTTATTTTAGGATTGCATGAAAAGAACTTAGAATTTTACTATGACGCTAATTTTTTTACACGGTTGTAGCTTGTTGATTGAAAGAAACTTAGTGAACTTAGGTTGCTTAAATTTTGGGTAAATTTAAAATTGAAAATTAAAAGTTTATTTCTTGCTAGAGGTGCCCAAAACTGGCTCTAGTAGTAAATGCACTTTCTTGCTAGAGGTGCCCGAAACTGGCTCTAGTAGTTAATGCAGATTAAAGAATCGCTAGAGGTGCCCGAAATTGGCTCTAGTCGACTAAAATAAAATGAGAAATTGCTTACTTTGCTAGAGGTGCCCGAAGTTGGCTCTAGTGAAAATAAAATAAATGCCCCGATAATTAAATTGATAAAAGCCTATTGTTCACATAGAATCTTGAAAATCAACTTGTACACAACTACGTACACACTTGTCACGAGCATTATAGTTTGGTTCCGGGTAATTTTTGTGCTATCCAAAAAATTAAAAGGTGATCATACTTTGTGCCACGGTTCGAGGTTTGAATTCAAGTTTGAAGCATGTCTTTGATGATTAAAGTCTTGGTAGGTAATTGTTAGCTTGCATTGCTTGGGGACAAGCAATAGTTCGAGTTTGGGGTGTGATAAGTGTTCAAAAGTACTATTTTTATTACCCTTTTTACTCATATTATTGTTAGACTTAGGTTCATATTAGTTGCATAATTAGTCATTCATGCATTAATTCATGTTTCTCTACACCGTTGAGCTTGATTACATAACTTGGTGATTTTTGTGGAAACATATGCTACTTTGGTGTGTTTTTGTGTGTGTGCAGAATCACTTGCCTAAACATGGCTAGAACCAGTTGCCAGGGCAGTGCATGAAGGAGATGTCGACGTGGTTGCTAGGGCAATGCATGAAGGAGATGCCGAGCTAGTTGCCAGAGCAATTTTCGATAAGGGATAAGATGATATGGTAGTCAAAATTGATGACTAGATAAGCCCAAGATGACGTGGAGCAAAGTTAAATCCCAAAGGAGTTTGATTTCCATGAAGAGGTTAAAGAAAAATTAAATCCCAAGAAGATAGGAGAAGTTCTAGAAGGAATTTAAATATAATAAAGAATTATATTCTTTTAAATTATTTAATTCCAACTTAACTTCCTCTTCAAGAAAGAGTTTGACCTAGCCATCTCCTATTTAAAGGAGACCAGGCCATCAAAGAGAGTAGAGCAAGATGGGAGATATTTCGACAAGAGGGGAGAGTTCGATTGGGAGAGATTTTCCAAAGAGGGCTGATCGATTTCTTCTTCTTCTTCTTTGCTTCCATTAGATTCATGGTTTGGGGATTATTCTTTGTATATCTTTTGAACCCAACCATGAACTAACTTGATTGGTTGGGGTTATTGTGTTTTATGGTTGTGAGAAACAATTGGATTTTGTTTAGGTAATAAGAGTTTGCACTTTCAATTCAAGGTTTACTCATTCTTGGTCTTTATTCTTGTTTGCGAGTGAATTGGGAGAGGATCTTGTAACTTCATCTATTTATCTAATATCGGGAGAGTTAGTGATAAGTGTTCAAAAGTACTATTTTTCTTACCCTTTTTACTCATATTATTGTTAGACTTAGGCTCATATTAGTTACATAATTAGCCATTCATGCATTAATCCATGTTTCCTTCCATCGTTGAGCTTGATTACATAACTTCGTAGTTTTTGTGGGAAAGGATGCTGCTTTGGTGTGTTTTGTGTGTATGTGCATGATCACTTGCCAAAGCATGGCTAGAGCTAGTTGCCAGGGCAATACATGAAGGAGATGCCGAGCTAGTTGCCAGGGCAATACATGAAAGAGACGCTGAGCCAGTTGCCAGGGCAACTGTCGACAAGACCAAAGGTGATATGGTAGTCGAAATTGATGACTAGACAAGCCCAAGATGACGTGGAGCAAAGCCCAATCCCAAAGGAATTTGATTTCCATGAAGAGATTAAAGAAGAATTAAATTCCAAGAAGATAGGAGAAGTTCTAGTAGGAATATAATTATAATAAAAGAATTATATTCTTTAAAGATAATTTAATTCCAACTTAACTTCCTCCTCAAAGAAGGACTTTGACCTAGCCCTATAAATAAGAGGGAGATTTTGACAAACCATAGAGAGCAAGAGAGGGGAATTTCGACAAGTCCAAGGAGGGAAAGAGGAGAGAATTTTCGACAAGCATCTAGGGCAAGGAGGATTTCCACAAGCCTCCTTCTTCATCTTTTCTTTCTTGTTCGATTGGGTTCATGCTAGGGATTATTTATCTTGTGTTTCTTTGGAACCTAGCCATGAACTAAATCTATTTGGCTATGGTTATTGTGTTTTGTGGTTGTGAGAAACTATTGGTTTTTGTTTAGGCAATAAGAGTTTGCACTTTTCTATTCAAGGTTTATTCATTCTTGGTTCTTATTCTTGTTTGCGAGTGAATTAGGAGAGGATCTCGTGAATTCATCTATTTATCTAATATCGGGAGAGTTAGATTCAAGAAACGAATGAATATGATCTTTATTCAATCTAGTGATGGTGAAGATTAATCCTGCTTAGGAATAAGTTAAGGATTTCAACGGCTAAGAGGAGCGCAAGATTGGTTGTTGTTCACCCTTGATTCACGCAGAGATGTATTATCAAGGCATGCACAAGTAGCTAGAGTTTCGACTTAGGGATAAGAAGAAACCATTGAAGAACACTCTGCCGAACCTTGAAGGTTGCTGCCCAGACGCCCAAGTAGTTGCCCAACTAGTCGCCCAGGCAACCATCGATTAGTTGCCAAGGCAACCCCGTTGTGCAAGTTGCCACGACAACTGAGTTGCCCGTGCACTCTTTTACCAAGACGATCCAATCGACTATCACACCTCAACTCACGATAACCTGCCTATCTCTCTCTCATTTGAATTCATCTTTTTTTTACTTTATTGCTTTCTAGTTTAGTTATTAGTTAAATTCCTATAATCCTTTATTTGTGTTTTTACTTTTTACAGTGCAAGAGACTAGATTCTTGAAGTGGCACCAATCCCTATGGAGACGATATCTTTTATACTATAACTTGCAACGTGTATACTTGCACAATTGCGTAGCACTTATTACGCGCAACAAGTTTTTGGCGCCGTTGCCAGGGATTGGCAATAGCGACTTTGTTTTTATTTTCTTGCACTTTCTTTTTACTTTTCTTGTTTAAGATTCAAAGGGCTAACAAACTTTGGTTTTGCATTGGTATATGACCAGGGCGAGACCGACTACACCAGAATATCCCTTTGATCCAAAAATCGAACGAACCTTACAAAGACTTAGACGAAGGATAAGAGTAGCAATGGCTAATCAAGACGGCAATATGAATCAAGATGTTCCAGCAGGAAGAGGAGTGATTCTTGCACGAAATAGAACTATTCGAGACTATCTTGAAGAAGATCTTGATGGACTTAATCCAGGAGTTGTTGCACCTGAAATTAAAGTCGACCACTTTGAGTTAAAACCGGTAATGTTTAATATGATCAACACAATTGGTCAATTTGGCGGCTCAACAACTGAAGATGCACGGTAACATCTGAAATCTTTCCTCGAGATTTGCAACTCGTTCAAAATACACGGAGTTACCCCCAATGTCTTACGATTAAGATTATTCCCCTATTCACTGAGGGATAGGGCGAAAGCATGGTTGAATAGCATTCCTGCCGGATCAATAGCATCTTGGACCGATATTTGTCGTGATTTCCTTGCTCGATTTAATCCTACAAATTTAACTGATAAGCTTCGTAACGATATTACTTCTTTTTGGCAGGCAGATGATGAATCCATGTACGAGGCTTGGGAGCGATATAGAGAACTTCTACACAAATGCCCCTACACGGATTCCCGGTGTGGACTCAAGTAACAATGTTTTACAACACCGTGAATACGCCAACAAGGATGATGCTAGATGCATCGGCAAACGACATACTCCTAGATAAGTCGCCGGAGGAAGCAATGCAAATTTTAAACAGGCTGACCAAGAATGATTATCAATTCCCATCTGCTAGAAGAGGAGGAGTTAGACGCCAAGCCACAATACATGAACTAGGATCATCAGATTCAATTTCGGCATAATTGGCCACTTTAACTAAGATGGTCCAGAACATGCAAAAACCAAACAACACACATGAAGTCAAGGTAATGGATTCTTTTAGTGAGTTATGTGGTGATAACCATGATTCTTCTGAATGTATGCAGAATCCGGAATCCAGCTTCTATGTGGGGAATTACAATCGGAACAACAATGTGATGTCCAATCATACAATCCAGCTTGGAAGAAGCACCCGAATTTTTCATGGAGTAATCCCAACAATGCTCTAAATCAGAACAATCAGAATGCACAAGCATCGGGATTCCAGCAGAATATGCCACGCCAACAGTTGCCGCAGCAACAACCGACAACATCTAGTTCTTTGGAAAATTCTCTAAATGCTTTTATGATGAAAACTGAATCTTATATGGCTGAGAATAGTAACTTTATAAAAAGAACTGATGCTTTTATTAACAGGACCGAGATGAGATTGCAAAACCAAGAGGCGGCAATCAAATCATTGGAAAATCAAGTCGGACAGTTTGCTCAAAATCTGAATACTAGACCGCAAGGAGGTTTACCTAGCAATACTGAAGTCACAAGAGGAACTGGCCATGAGCAATGTAAGGCAATCACCACTAGAAGTGCCCAACAACTTAGAGAGGCTCAAGCCCGCTCATCAAACAAAACTCCACAAAAAGATCAAGACGAACCTAGCGGCAAAGCCTCAGATGCTGAACCTGGAATTGCCGCGGCAACCGGCAATAAGCATGCCTCAGCAACCCCAGTTAAAGATGCCTCGGCAACTTGCAATAAGCATGCCTCGGCAACCCAGTTGATAATGCCTCGGCAACTCCATTTGTCCCGGCAAAGCCATCAATCAGGTTCCAAACCAATGAAAGGATCGAAGATATCCGACTTCCACCACCATTCCCATAAAGGTTGAAGCGACAAAAGCAAGAATATCAATTGAAGAAGTTTCTTGATATCCTAAAGCAAGTCCACATCAACTTGCCATTGGTGGAAGCAATTGAACAGATGCCAAACTATGCCAAGTTCCTTAAAGACATTGTGTCCAAGAGAACAAGGCTAGGAGAGTTTGAAACAGTTGCCGCAACAGAGGGATGCATGGCAATGTTGCACAATCGTATGCCACCCAAGTTGAAGGATCCCGGAAGTTTCACAATACCCTATTCTATTGGAAATCACTATGTCGGGAAAGCATTATGCGACCTTGGGGCTAGTATAAACTTGATGCCTAAATCGATTTTCCAGAAATTAGGAATCGGGAAGGCAAGACCTACAACAGTTATGCTACAGCTAGCCGATAGATCCTATGTGTATCCAGAGGGAAAAATCGAGGACATACTGGTAAAAGTTGATAAATTTATTTTTTCCGCTGACTTTATTGTTTTGGATTATGAAGCAGATGAGCATGCACCCATCATTCTCGGGAGACCATTCCTAGCAACAGGGAGAACCTTGATCGATGTTGAAAAGGGAGAACTTACAATGACGGTGAATGACCAACAAGTTAAACTAAATGTGTTCCAAACACTAAGGCATGCCGATGATCCAGAAGAATGCCAACTTCTTCATGCCACGGCAGAGTTTAACTTCGACGAGGAATTCGGTTGCCTCGGAAACTACATTGCCGATCAAGAGAAACCTGAGGAGTATGAAGAACCAGTCGATGATGAACAACAAGAAGAGGCAAATTGGCTAGTCAATCGACCAGGTACATACTTTGAACCAGTAGATTACTCAGGTAAGGAAGGTAAGCTCGAAAAACCCTCTATTGAACAACCACCGATTCTTGAGTTGAAACAATTGCCAGAGCAACTAAAATATGCATACTTAGGAACCGATAATACATTGCCTGTAATTATTTCTTCTACGTTACAGCCTGAGCAGGAAAAGAAGCTGATCAAGATGTTGAAGCTACAAAAAAAGGCAATAGGATGGACAATTGCCGACTTGAAGGGAATTAGCCCAGTTGTGTGCATGCACAAGATTTTGTTGGAAGATGATCACAAACCTTCAATTGAGGCCCAGAGGAGACTGAATCATGCCATGAAAGGGGTTGTAATGAAAGAAATCATCAAGTGGCTTGACGTCGGCATTATATACCCTATCTCTGATAGTACATGGGTAAGTCTAGTACAATGTGTACCGAAAAAGTGAGGTATAACGGTGGTAAGTAATGAAAACAATGAACTCATTCCAACCAGGACTGTGACCGGTTGGAGGGTTTGTATGGATTATCGAAAGCTAAACAAAGCCACTAGGAAAGATCACTTCCCATTACCCTTTATTGATCAAATGCTTGACCGTCTTGCAGGTAAACCCTTTTATTGTTTTCTTGATGGTTATTCAGGTTATAATCAAATTGCCATAGCACCAGAATATCAAGAAAAGACAACCTTCACATGCCCATACGGTACTTATGCTTTCCGAAGGATGCCGTTCGGATTGTGTAACGCCCCGGCAACCTTCCAAAGATGCATGATGGCACTCTTTTCAGATATGGTCGAAGACTTCCTTGATATCTTCATGGATGATTTTTTTGTTTTTGGTAGTGACTTCGACAGTTGTCTCGGCAATATAGAGAGGGTGTTGGCAAGATGTGAAGAAACTGATTTAGTACTCAATTGGGAGAAATGCCATTTTTTGGTAGATGAAGGAATAGTGCTCGGCCACAAGATTTCATCCAAGGGAATTGAAGTAGACAAAGCCAAGGTGGACGTGATTGAGAGATTACCCCCACCAAGTTTGGTTAAAGGAATTCGAAGTTTTCTTGGACATTCAGGTTTTTACAGGAGGTTCATTCATAATTTTTCTAAAATCACTAAACCCTTGTGCTATTTGCTTGAACAGGATAAAGCCTTCGATTTTGATGATTCTTGCACCCCAAGCATTCGAAACCCTAAAGGAAAAGCTTACCTCAGCACCCATTGTCGTTCCACCAAATTGGACGCTACATTTTGAGCTCATGTGTGATGCAAGTGATTTCGCGGTAGGAGCAGTCCTAGGCCAACGCACATGTAAGACATTCCATGTGATATACTACGCTAGTAAAACTCTTAATAGTGCTCAAGTGAATTACACAACAACGGAGAAAGAGTTACTAGCTGTAGTTTTCGCATTTGACAAGTTCCGATCCTATTTGATTGGTACAAAGGTAATTGTTCATACGGACCATTCGGCAATCAAATATCTATTTGCTAGAAAGGATGCAAAACCTCGTTTGATTCGTTGGATATTACTTTTACAAGAATTTGATATTGAAATTAAGGACAGGAAAGGAACAGAAAATCAAGTGGCCGATCACTTATCATGTTTGGAACGCAATAGGGAGGAGGACGCGGATCTAGAGATATGCGATGCATTCCCAGATGAACAACTTTTAGTTGCCTCGGCAACCAAGGACGCACACGCCTCGGCAACCCTCGACGCCGCAGCAGCCTTTGACGCACACGCCTCAGCAATTTTGGGAGCAGTCGCTGATAAGTGTTCAAAAGTACTATTTTTCTTACCCTTTTTACTCATATTATTGTTAGACTTAGGCTCATATTAGTTGCATAGTTAGCCATTCATGCATTAATCCATGTTTCCTTCAATCGTTGAGCTTGATTACATAACTTGGTGATTTTTGTGGAAATAGATGCTGCTTTGGTGTGTTTTTGTGTGTATGTGCAGGATCACTTGCCAAAGCAATGCCGAGCTAGTTGCCAGGCAGTGCATGAAGGAGACGTCGAGCCAGTTGCCATGGCATTTGTCGACAAAGACCAAAAGCAATATGGATGTCGAAATTCATGATTTTACAAGCCCAAGATGACATGGAGCAAGGCCCAAGCCCAAAGGAATTTGATTGCCATGCAGAGATTAAAGAAGAATTAAATTCCAAGAGGATAGGAGAAGTTCTAATAGGAATAAAATTATAATAAAGAATTATATTCTTTAAAGATAATTTAATTCCAACTCAAACTCCTCCTCAAAGAAGGACTTTGGCCTAGCCCTATAAATACCAAGGAGATTTCGACAAGATGAATAGAGAGAGCAAGAGGGAAATTTGGCAAGTCCAAGTAGGGCAAGAGGAGAGAATTTTCGACAAGCATCAAGGGCAAGGAGGATTTCGACAAGCCTCTTCCTTCATCTTTGTTCGATTGGGTTCATGCTAGGGATTAATTATCTTGTGTTTCTTTGTAACCTAGCCATGAACTAAATTTACTTGGCTATGGTTATTGTGTTTTGTGGTTGTGAGAAACTATTGGTTTTTGTTTAGGTAATAAGAGTTTGCACTTTTCTATTTCAAGGTTTATTCATTCTTGATTCTTATTATTGTTTTATGAGTGAATTGGGAGAGGATCTCGTGATTTCATCCATTTATCTAATATCGGGAGAGTTAGATTCAAGAAACGAATGAATATGATCTTTATGCAATCCAATGATGGTGAAGATTAATCCGGCTTAGGAATAAGTTAAGGATTTCAACGGCTAAGAAGGAGCGCAAGATTGGTTGTTGTTCACCCTTGATTCACGCAGGATGTATTATCAAGGCATGCACAAGTAGCTAGAGTTTCGACTTAGGGATAAGAAGAAACCATTGAAGAACGCTCCGCCGAACCTTGAAGTTGCTGCCCGATCGCCCAAGTAGTTGCCCAACTAGTCGCCCAAGCAACCATCAATTAGTTGCCAAGGCAACCTCACAGCAAGTCGCCACGGCAAATCGAGTTGCCCATGCACTCTTTTACCAAGACAATCCAATCGGCTATCACACCTCAACTCACGATAACCTAGCCTATCTCTCTCAATTGAATTCATCTTTTATTTTATTTTATTGCTTTCTAGATTAGTAATTAGTTAAACTTCGATAATCCTTTACTTGTGTTTTTACTTTTTACAGTGCAAGAGACTAGATTCTTGAAGTGGCACCAATCCTCGTGGAGACGATATCTTTTATACTATAACTTGCGACGTGTATACTTGCACATTTGCGTAGCACTTATTACGCGCAACAAGTTTTTGGCGCCGTTGTCGGGGATTGGCAATAGCGACTTTGTTTTTATTTTCTTGCACATTCTTTTTATTTTTCTTGTTTAAAATTCAAAGGGCTAACAAACTTTGGTTTTGCATTGGTATATGACCAGGGCGAGACCGACTTCACCAGAATATCCCTTTGATCCGTAAATCGAACGAACCTTACAAAGACTTAGGCGAAGGATAAGAGAAGCAATGGCAAATCAAGACGGCAATATTAATCAAGATGTTCGGCGGGGAGGAGTGATTCTTGCACGAAACAGAACGATTCGAGACTATCTTGAAGAAGATCTTGATGGACTCAACCCGAGAGTTGTCGCACCCGAAATTGAAGCCGACCACTTTGAGTTGAAACCGTAATGTTTAATATGATCAACACAATAGGTCAATTTGGCGGCTCAAAGAATCGAAGATGCACGACAACATCCGAAATCTTTCCTCGAGATTTGCAACTCGTTCAAGATACACGGAGTCACCCCGATGTCTTACGATTAAGATTATTCCCCTATTCTTTGAGGATAGGGCGAAAGCATGGCTAAATAGCATTCTGCCGGATCCATAGCATCTTGGACTGATCTTTGTCGTGATTTCCTTGCTAGATTTAATCCTACAAATTTAATCGATAAGCTTCCGAACGACATTACTTCTTTTCGGCAGCAGGATGATGAATCCATGTACGAGGCTTGGGAGCGATATAGAGAACTTCTACACAAATGTCCTCTACACGGATTCCGGTGTGGACTCAAGTGACAATGTTTTACAACGCCGTGAATACACCAACAAGGATGATGCTAGATGCCTCGGCAAACGGCATACTCTTAGATAAGTCGCGGAGGAAGCAATGCAAATTTTAAACAGGCTGGCCAAGAATGACTATCAATTCCCATCCACTAGAAGAGGAGGAGTTAGACGCCAAGCCACAATACATGAACTAGGATCATCGATTCAATTTCGCACAATTGGCCGCTTTAACCAAGATGGTCCGTAACATGCAAAACCAAACAACACACATGAAGTCAAGGTAATGGATTCTTTTTGTGAGTTATGTGGTGATAACCATAATTCTTTCCGAATGTATGCAGAATCCGAATCTAGCTTCTATGTGGGGAATTACAATCGGGCAACAACATGATGTCAAATACATACAATCCCAGCTTGGAAGAAGCACCGAATTTTTCATGGAGTAATCCCAACAATGCTCTAAACCAGAACAATCAGAATGCACAAGCATCGGGATTCCAGCAAAATATGCCACGGCAGAATGATGCCGCAAAGAACAACCCCGAGCGACATCTAGTTCTTTGGAAAATTCTCTAAATGCTTTTATGATGAAAACTGAATCTTATATGGTGAGAATAGTAATTTCATAAAAAGAATCGATGCTTTTATTAACAGACCGAGATGAGATTGCAAAACCAAGAGGCGGCAATCAAATCATTGGAAAATCAAGTCGGACAATTTGCTCAAAATCTGAACACTAGACCACAAGGAGGTTTACCTAGCGATATCAAGTCGCAAGAGGAACGGCCATGAGCAATGTAAGGCAATCACCACCGAAGTGGCCAACAACTTAGAGAGGTTCAAACCCGCTCGTCAAACAAAACTCCACAAAAAGAGCAAGACGAACCTAGCGGCAAAGTCTCAGATGCTGAACCAAGAATTGTTGCGGCAACCGGCAATAAGCATGCCTCGGCAGCCCATGACGCCTCGGCAACTGCGATAAGCACGCCGCGGCAACCCCCGATTGGTAACACATCGGCAACTCGGATGTCCCCTGTAATGCCGTCAATCAGGTTTCAAACCAATGAAAGGATAGAAGATATCCGACTTCCACCACCATTCCCACAAAGATTGAAGCGACAAAAGCAAGAATACCAATTCAAGAAGTTTCTTGATATCTTAAAGCAAGTCCACATCAACTTGCCATTGGTGGAAGCAATTGAACAAATGCCAAACTATGCCAAGTTTCTTAAAGACATTGTGTCCAAGAGAACAAGGCTAGGAGAGTTTGAAACAATTGCCGCAAGAGGGATGCATGGCAATGTTGCACAATCGTATGCCGCCCAAGTTGAAGGATCCCGGAAGTTTCACAATACCCTGTTCTATTGGAAATCACTATGTCGGGAAAGCACTATGCGACCTAGGGGCTAGCATAAACTTGATGCCTAAATCGGTTTTCGAAACTAGGAATCGGGAAGGCAAGACCTACAATGATTATGCTACAGCTAAAGCCAGATCCTATGTGCATCCAGAGGGAAAAATCGAGGACATACTTGGTAAAAGTTGATAAATTTATTTTTCCCGATGACTTTATTGTTTTAGATTGTGAAGCGAGATGAGCATGCGCCTATCATTCTCGGAAGACCATTCCTAGCGATGGGGAGAACTTTGATTGATGTTGAAAAGGAGAACTCACAATGAGGGTGAATGACCAGCGGTAAAACTAAATGTGTTCCAAACACTAAGGCATGCAGATGATCCGAGAAGAATGCCAACTACTTCATGCCACGGCAGAGTTTAACCGATGAAGAATTTAGTTGCCTCAAAGAACTACATTGCGAACACGAGGAACATGAGGAGTATGAAGAGTCGGTCGATGAGGAACAACCAGAAGAGGCAAATTGGCTAGTCAATCGACCAGGTACATACTTTGAACCACCTGGACTACTCGGGTAAGGAAGGTAAGATCGAAAAACCCTCTATCGAAAATCCACCAATTCTTGAGTTGAAACAATTGCGAGCAATGAAATATGTATACTTAGGGACCGATAATACATTACTGTAATTATTTCTTCTAAGTTACAGCCTGAGCAGGAAGAGAAGCTGATCAACATGTTGAAGCTACATAAAAAGGCAATAGGGTGGACAATTGCCGACTTGAAGGGAATTAGCCCGGCGGTGTGCATGCACAAGATCTTGTTGGAAGATGATCACAAACCTTCAATTGAGGCCCAGAGGAGACTGAATCATGCCATGAAAGGGGTTGTAATGAAAGAAATCATCAAGTGGCTTGACGCCGGCATTATATACCCTATCTCCGATAGTACGTGGGTAAGTCCGGTACAATGTGTGCCGAAAAAGGGAGGTATAACAGTGGTAAGCAATGAAAATAATGAACTTATCCCAACCAGGACTGTGACCGGTTGGAGGGTTTGTATGGACTATCGAAAGCTAAACAAAGCCACTAGGAAAGATCACTTCCCATTACCCTTTATTGATCAAATGCTTGACCGTCTTGCAGGTAAACCCTTTTACTATTTTCTTGATGGTTATTCAGGTTACAATCAGATTGCCATAGCACCAGAAGATCAAGAAAAGACAACATTCACATGCCCCTACGGTACTTATGCCTTCCGAAGGATGCCGTTCGAATTGTGTAACGCCCCGGCAACCTTCCAAAGATGCATGATGGCGCTCTTTTCAGACATGGTCGAAGACTTCCTTGAGATCTTCATGGATGATTTTTCGGTTTTTGGTAATGACTTCGACGGCTGTCTCGGCAATTTAGAGAGGGTGTTGGCAAGATGCGAAGAAACGGATTTAGTCCTCAATTGGGAGAAATGCCACTTTATGGTAGATGAAGGAATAGTGCTCGGCCATAAGATTTCATCCAAGGGAATTGAAGTAGACAAAGCCAAGGTGGACGTGATCGAGAGATTACCCCCACCAAATTCGGTTAAAAGAATTCGAAGTTTTCTCGGACATGCAGGTTTTTACAGGAGGTTCATTCATAACTTTTCTAAAATCACTAAACCTTTGTGTAATCTGCTTGAACAGGATAAAGTCTTCGATTTTGATGATTCTTGCACTCAAGCATTTGAAACCCTAAAGAAAAAGCTTGCCTCGGCACCCATTGTTGTTCCACCCAGTTTGACGCTACCTTTTGAGCTCATGTGTGATGCAAGTGATTTCGCGGTAGGAGCAGTCCTAGCCCAACGCACAGGTAAGACATTCCATGTGATATACTACGCTAGTAAAACTCTTAACGATGCTCAAGTGAATTACACAACAACGGAGAAAGAGTTACTAGCTGTAGTTTTCGCATTTGACAAGTTCCGATCCTATTTAATTGGTACAAAGGTAATTGTTCATACGGACCATTCGGCAATCAAATACTTATTTGCTAAAAAGGATGCTAAACCTCGTTTGATTCGTTGGATATTACTTTTACAAGAATTTGATATTGAAATTAAGGACAGAAAGGAACAGAAAATCAAGTGGCGATCACTTATCACGTTTGGAACGCAATAGGGAGGAGGACGCGGATCTAGAGATATGTGATGCATTCCCGGATGAACAAATTCTAATCGCCCGAAACCCTTTGACGCCTCGGCAGCCCATGACGCCTCGGAAACCATGGAAGCACACGCCTCGGCAATTTTGGGAGAGCAGACACTACGGCAAAGACATGCCTCGGCAATACCGTACGCAGATTTAGTTAACTTCCTTGTTTGTGGTATTTTTCCGTATGGCATTACTCACCAAGGGAAGAAGCGGTTCCGCCATGATGCTAAGCATTACTTTTGGGACGAGCCTCTTTTGTTTAAACAATGTGCAGATCAGGTTATACGCCGATGTGTCCTCGAAGAAGAGCAACAAAATGTACTCCGGCAATGCCATTCTTCACCCTATGGAGGACATTTTGGAGGAACTCGCATCATGGCCAAAATCTTGCAATCCGGTTTGTATTGGCCAACATTGTACAAAGATGCCCAAGACTTTTACAAGCAATGTGATCGTTGCGGAGGACGGGCAATATCTCTAGGCGACATGAGATGCCACTCCGAACATCATCGAGGTGGAACTGTTCGATGTATGGGGATCGATTTTATGGGACCTTTCCCATCTTCATTCGCAACCTCTACATCTTACTCGCCGTCGACTATGTGTCTAAATGGGTAGAGGCAGCTGCAGTTCCCAACGACGATTCCAAGACCGTGCAACGATTCCGCAGAAAAACATATTTACACGGTTTGGGATGCCGAGAGCAATTATCAGCGACGGGGCAAGCATTTTGACAATGACTAATTGCCAAGATGTTGCAACGCTCGCATATCACACAAGATCGCCACGGCATATCACCCACAAACCAACGGGCAAGCGAAATTTCCAACCGGGAGTTGAAGGGAATACTCGAGAAAGTTGTAAATCCCTCAAGGAAGGATTGGTCATTAAGACTAGATGACGACTTTGGGCATATCGACTGCATTCAAAACACCATTAGGTATGTCCCCTTCCGGCTTGTCTATGGTAAAACATGTCATCTACCGGTGGAAATCGAGCACAAGGCGTCTTGGGCAATCAAGACCGTGAATATGGATTGGGAAAGTGCGGACAAAAGCGCTTGATGGATCTCAATGAGATAGAAGAATTTCGTGCACTCGCCTATAACAATGCACGAATATACAAGGAGAAAACAAAGCGATGGCATGACAAGAAACTATTGCCACGGCAATTCACGCCAGGGCAACTAGTTCTCCTATTCAATTCTCGGCTAAAACTTTTCCCGGGAAAGCTGAAATCAAGATGGTCGGGACCATTTGAAGTCGTCAAACCATTCTCCCATGGTGTTTGTGATAATCAAGTCCATCTCGACAACCATGAATTCAAAGTTAATGGACAAAGATTGAAGCACTACAATGGTGCCCATGTGGAACGTAACAAGGAAGTGGTCAACTTAGGAGATGCATGAGCATGCTCTCCTCTCAAGATTTCTTTTTCTTTTTCTTTTTATTTTTATTTTTAATTTTAGGAGATATTTTATTTTTTCTTCATTATCTTTAGTTTTCAGGTTTTCTTTATTTTCTTTTTCACAACAAGACTCACAACTACTATGCTAAGGAAATTTACTGCCAAGATCATTGCCCCGGCAACCAATGAAGAAGATGCCGCGACAACTTACTTCATGCATGCACAAGCTGATGCCACGGCAACCAACCCGAAGATGCCACGGCAACCAAAGTCAAGACATCCCGGCAACAAGAAAACAACCATTGCATTCAAGCAAGAAAATCAAGACGCCAACTAGAAGGAAACTAATCATCTACGATGACGAACTCTCAAGTAAGTCCTCGTATGCATTTTATTTTTATTTTTCGTTATTTTTATGCATGCATTGAGGACAATGCCTCACTCGAGTTTGGGGGATTGTTATTAGTAATTACCATGTTTAGTTATATTAATCTTAAGCATTACATTTAGGATACATAAATTGCTTGCCATGCCTTTAATTGGAACAAGAATTGCTTAGATTTGATGAATATTCAATGATGACTTTACCAATGCACTTAATTGATAGAATTTTATTCTAGGATAACCATGAAAAACTTAGAATTTTACTATGATGCTAAATTTGATGAAACTTTGTTGTGGTTTGATTGATTTAAGGAGTTCTAGTAAACTTAGGTTGATAATTAACTAATTGGGGATTAGAATAAAATTGGATGAATGCTAGAGGTGCCCGAAATTGGCTCTAGCATGTGCTAAAAATTGATCACTAGAGGTGCCCAAACTGGCTCTAGGAGGCGTTAAAATTTTTCGGTTAACTAGAGGTGCCCAAACCGGCTCTAGTCGATTAAATTAACTTAAGAAAACTAAAAATAAAACACTAGAGGTGCCCAAATTGGCTCTAGTTAAAACATGTTAAAAGAACCCAATGAAGTAATTTGAAAACCTATTGTTTGCATAGAATCCGAAAAATCAACTTGCACACAACTCCGCACACACTCACAAGCATTATAGTTTGATCCCGAGTAATTCATCAGTTTTCTGAAAAATAAAAAGCCAATCATACTTTGTGCCCTGTTTCAGAGAATTGAAATCAAGTTCAAAGCTAAGTTTGTGAAAATTTGAAGTCTTGGCGGTGTAATTATGAGTTTGCATTGCTTGAGGACAAGCAATAGTTCGAGTTTTGGGGTGTGATAAGTGTTCAAAAGTACTATTTTTCTTACCCTTTTACTCATATTATTGTTAGACTTAGGCTCATATTAGTTGCATAGTTAGCCATTCATGCATTAATCCATGTTTCCTTCAATCGTTGAGCTTGATTACATAACTTGGTGATTTTTTGGAAATAGATGCTGCTTTGGTGTGTTTTTGTGTGTATGTGCAGGATCACTTGCCAAAGCAATGCCGAGCTAGTTGCCGTGGCGGTGCATGAAGGAGACGTCGAGCCAGTTGCCATGGCATTTGTCGACAAAGACCAAAAGCAATATGGATGTCGAAATTCATGATTTTACAAGCCCAAGATGACATGGAGCAAGGCCCAAGCCCAAAGGAATTTGATTGCCATGCAGAGATTAAAGAAGAATTAAATTCCAAGAGGATAGGAGAAGTTCTAATAGGAATAAAATTATAATAAAGAATTATATTCTTTAAAGATAATTTAATTCCAACTCAAACTCCTCCTCAAAGAAGGACTTTGGCCTAGCCCTATAAATACCAAGGAGATTTCGACAAGATGAATAGAGAGAGCAAGAGGGAAATTTTGGCAAGTCCAAGTAGGGCAAGAGGAGAGAATTTTCGACAAGCATCAAGGGCAAGGAGGATTTCGACAAGCCTCTTCCTTCATCTTTGTTCGATTGGGTTCATGCTAGGGATTAATTATCTTGTGTTTCTTTGTAACCTAGCCATGAACTAAATTTACTTGGCTATGGTTATTGTGTTTTGTGGTTGTGAGAAACTATTGGTTTTTGTTTAGGTAATAAGAGTTTGCACTTTTCTATTTCAAGGTTTATTCATTCTTGATTCTTATTATTGTTGTTTGAGTGTGAATGGGAGAGGATCTCGTGATTTCATCCATTTATCTAATATCGGGAGAGTTAGATTCAAGAAACGAATGAATATGATCTTTATGCAATCCAATGATGGTGAAGATTAATCCGCTTAGGAATAAGTTAAGGATTTCAACGGCTAAGAGGAGCGCAAGATTGGTTGTTGTTCACCCTTGATTCACGCAGGATGTATTATCAAGGCATGCACAAGTAGCTAGAGTTTCGACTTAGGGATAAGAAGAAACCATTGAAGAACGCTCCGCCGAACCTTGAAGTTGCTGCCCGATCGCCCAAGTAGTTGCCCAACTAGTCGCCCAAGCAACCATCAATTAGTTGCCAAGGCAACCCCACAGTAAGTCGCCACGGCAACCGAGTTGCCCATGCACTCTTTACCAAGACAATCCAATCGGCTATCACACCTCAACTCACGATAACCTAGCCTATCTCTCTCAATTGAATTCATCTTTTATTTTATTTTATTGCTTTCTAGATTAGTAATTAGTTAAACTTCGATAATCCTTTACTTGTGTTTTTACTTTTTACAAAGTGCAAGAGACTAGATTCTTGAAGTGGCACCAATCCTCGTGGAGACGATATCTTTTATACTATAACTTGCGACGTGTATACTTGCACATTTGCGTAGCACTTATTACGCGCGATCGCCACGGCAAAGACATGCCTCTGTAATACCCTGGTACGCGGATTTAGTTAATTTCCTTGTTTGTGGTATTTTACCTTATGGCATTACTCACCAAGGGAAGAAGCGGTTCCGCCATGATGCTAAGCATTACTTTTGGGACGAGCCTCTTTTGTTTAAAAAGTGTGCAGATCAGGTTATACGCCGATGTGTCCCTGAAGAAGAGCAACAGAATGTACTCCGGCAATCCCATTCTTCACCCTATGGAGGACATTTTGGAGGAAATCGTACAGCGGCCAAAGTTTTGCAATCCGGTTTGTATTGGCCAACATTGTACAAAGATGCCCAAGACTTTTACAAGCAATATGATCGTTGCCAGAGGACGGGCAATATCTCTAGACGACATGAGATGCCGCTCCAGAACATCATCGAGGTGGAATTGTTCGATGTATGGGGGATCGATTTTATAGGACCTTTCCCATCTTCATTCAGAAACCTCTACATTCTACTTGTCGTCGACTACGTGTCTAAATGGGTTGAGGCAGCTGTAGTTCCCAACAACGATTCCAAGACCGTGCAACTATTCTTGCAGAAAAACATATTTACACGGTTTGGGATGCCGAGAGCAATTATCAGTTACGAAGGCAAGCATTTTGACAACAGACTAATTGCCAAGATGTTGCAACGCTTCGGCATATCACACAATATCGCCACGGTATATCACCCACAAACCAACGGGCAAGTAAAAATTTCCAACCGGGAATTGAAGGGTATACTCGAGAAAGTTGTAAATCCCTCTAGGAAGGATTGGTCATTAAGACTATATGACGCACTTTGGGCATATCGCACTGCATTCAAAAAACCCTTAGGTATGTCCCCCTTCCGACTTGTCTATGGCAAAACATGTCATCTACCGGTGGAAATCAAACACAAGGCATACTGGGCAATCAAGACCGTGAATATGGATTGGGAAAGTGCCGGACAAAAGCGTTTGATGGATCTCAATGAGATAGAAGAATTACGTGCACTCGCCTATAACAATGCACGAATCTACAAGGAGAAAACAAAGCGATGGCATGACAAGAAACTATTGGCACGGCAATTCACGCCAGGGCAACTAGTTCTCCTATTCAATTCTCGGCTAAAACTTTTCCCGGGAAAGCTGAAATCAAGATGGTCGGGACCATTCGAAGTTGTCAAACCATTCTCCCATGGTGTTGTGATAATCAAGTCCATATCTGACAACCATGAATTCAAAGTTAATGGACAAAGATTGAAGCACTACAATGGTGCCCATGTGGAACGTAACAAAGAAGTGGTCACCTTAGGAGATGCATGAGCATGCTCTCCTTTCAATATTTTCTTTTTATTTTTATTTTTATTTTTAGAAGATATTTTATTTTTCTTCATTATCTTTAGTTTCCAGGTTTTCTTTGTTTTCTTTTCCACAACAAGACTCACAACCACTATGCTAAGGAAATTCACTACCGACTACTTGCCACGGCAACCACAACAGATGATGCCGCAGCAACCTACATCGTGCCTGCACAAGCTGATGCCACGGCAACCAACCCTGAAGATGCCACGGAAACCAAAACTAAAGACATCCCCACAACCACTGCAAAAGCCAAAGGTAAAGCACCTATGCCGGAATCAACTCCTACGGAATCATTTTCTGATTTTTCAGATTCGGACGAGTCCTCCATTGCATCAATAAAGACCGCACCAATTGAATCCTCCAAGTGAAAAGCCAATGACATTGATAAAGAGGATGATGAGGATAACCCCGTACGAGGATCGATTCCACCACCGGCAACAAGAAAACAACCATCGCGTTCAAACAAGAGAATCAAGACACCGACCAAAAGGAAACTAATCATCTACGATAACGAACTCTCGGAGTAAGTCCTCGTATGTATATTATTTTTCGTTATTTTTATTTTTCTTTAATGCATGCATTGAGGACAATGCCTCACTCGAGTTTGAGAGGGGGATTGTTATTAGTAGTTACCATGTTTAGTTACATTCATCTTAAGTATTACATTTAGGATACATAAATTGCTTGCCATGCCTTTAGTTGGAACAAGAATTGCTTAGATTTGATGAATATCCGATGATGACTTTGCCAATACACTTAATTGATAGAATTTTTATTCTAGGATAACCATGGAAAAACTTAGAATTTTACTATGATGCTAAATTTGATGAAACACTGTTGTGGTTTGATTGAATTAAGGAATTCTAGTGAACTTAGGTTGATAATTAAAGAAATTGGGGGATTAGAATAAAAATTGGATGAATGCTAGAGGTACCCAAAATTGGCTCTAGCATGTGCTAAAAAATTGATCACTAGAGGTGCCAAAAAACTGGCTCTAGTATGTGCTAAAAATTGATCGCTAGAGGTGCCAGAAACCGGCTCTAGTCGAATAAATTAACTTAAGAAAACTAAAAACAAAACACTAGAGGTGCCCAAAACTGGCTCTAGTTAAAACAAGTTAAAAAGAACCCAATGAAGTAATTTGAAAACCTTTTGTTTGCATAGAATCCGAAAAATCAACTTGCACACAACTCCGCACACACTCACAAGCATTATAGTTTGATTCTGAGTAATTCCTAAGTTTTTCGAAAAATGAAAAGCCAATCATACTTTGTGCCCCGGTTCAGAGAATTGAAATCAAGTTCAAAGCTAAGTTTGTGAAAATTGAAGTCTTGGCAGGTAATTATGAGTTTGCATTGCTTGAGGACAAGCAATAGTTTGAGTTTGGGGGTGTGATAAGTGTTCAAAAGTACTATTTTTCTTACCTTTTTTACTCATATTATTGTTTGACTTAGCCTCATATTAGTTACATAATTAGCCATTCATGCATTAATCCATGTTTCCTTCCATCGTTGAGCTTGATTACATAACTTGGTAGTTTTTGTGGGAAAAGATGTTGCTTTGGTGTGTTTTGTGTGTATGTGCAGGATCACTTGCCAAAGCAAGGCTAGAGCTAGTTGCCAGGGCAATACATGAAGGAGATGCCGAGCTAGTTGCCAGGGCAATACATGAAGGAGACGCCAAGCCAGTTGCCAGGGCAATTGTCGACAAGACCGAAGGTGATATGGTAGTCGAAATTGATGACTAGACAAGCCCAAGATGACGTGGAGCAAAGCTCAATCCCAAAGGAATTTGATTTCCATGAAGAGATTAAAGAATAATTAAATTCCAAGAAGATAGGAGAAGTTCTAGTAGGAATATAATTATAATAAAAGAAATATATTCTTTAAAGATAATTTAATTCCAACTTAACTTCCTCCTCAAAGAAGGACTTTGACCTAGCCCTATAAATAAGAGGGAGATTTCGACAATCCATAGAGAGCAAGAGAGGGGAATTTCGACAAGTCCAAGGAGGGCAAGGGGAGAGAATTTTCGACAAGCATCTAGGGCAAGGAGGATTTCGACAAGCCTCCTTCTTCATCTTTTCTTTCTTGTTCGATTGGGTTCATGCTAGGGATTATTTATCTTGTGTTTCTTTGGAACCTAGCCATGAACTAAATCTATTTGGCTATGGTTATTGTGTTTTGTGGTTGTGAGAAACTATTGGTTTTTGTTTAGGTAATAAGAGTTTGCACTTTTCTATTCAAGGTTTATTCATTCTTGGTTCTTATTCTTGTTTGCGAGTGAATTGGGAGAGGATCTCGTGATTTCATCTATTTATCTAATATCGGGAGAGTTAGATTCAAGAAACGAATGAATATGATCTTTACTCAATCTAGTGATGGTGAAGATTAATCCGGCTTAGGAATAAGTTAAGGATTTCAACGGCTAAGAGGAGCGCAAGATTGGTTGTTGTTCACCCTTGATTCACGCAGGGATGTATTATCAAGGCATGCACAAGTAGCTAGAGTTTCGACTTAGGGATAAGAAGAAGCCATTGAAGAACGCTCTGCCGAACCTTGAAGGTTGCTTCCCAGACGCCCAAGTAGTTGCCCAACTAGTCGCCCAGGCAACCATCGATTAGTTGCCAAGGCAACCCCGTTGTGCAAGTTGCCACGGCAACTGAGTTGCCCGTGCACTCTTTTACCAAGACGATCCAATCGGCTATCACACCTCAACTCACGATAACCTAGCCTATCTCTCTCTCATTTGAATTCATCTTTTCTTTTACTTTATTGCTTTCTAGTTTAGTTATTAGTTAAATTCCTATAATCCTTTATTTGTGTTTTTACTTTTTATAGTGCAAGAGACTAGATTCTTGAAGTGGCACCAATCCCTGTGGAGACGATATCTTTTATACTATAACTTGCAACGTGTATACTTGCACAATTGCGTAGCACTTATTACGCGCAATAGTTAGATTCAAGAAACGAATGAGTATGGTCTTTATTCAATCTATTGATGGTGAAGATTAATCCCGCTTAGGAATAAGTTAAGGATTTCAACGGCTAAGAGGAGCGCAAGATTGGTTGTTGTTCACCCTTGATTCACGTAGGGATGTATTATCAAGGCATGCAGAAATAGCTAGAGTTTTGACTTAGGGATAAGAAGAAACCATTGAAGAACGCTCCGCTGAACCTTGAAGCTGCTGCCCAGCCACCCAAACAGTTGCCCAGGCAACCGTCGATTAGTTGCCAAGGCAACCCCGCTGCACAAGTTGTCACGGCAACTGATTTGCCCTTGAACTCTTTTACCAAGACGATCCAATCGGCTATCACACCTCAACTCATGATAACCTGGCCTATTCCCTCTTATTTGATTACATCTTTATTTTATTTACTTGCTCTTTTATTTTATTCGTTAGTTAGAACTCCCAGAATTATCAATTGTGTTTTTACTTTTACAGTGTGATAACTAAGGCAAAGTGGCCCAAAATAATCCATGTGGAGACGATACTCGATACTTATCATATCACTTTATTACTTGCGACGTGTATACTTGCACAATTGCGTAGCACTTATTACGCGCAACACCCATTAGTTTCCTTGTTGAAGAAACTTTCTTCTTGAATCAAATTCCTCTTCATCTTGAACTATTTTCCTACAATTCAAAAACAAATAAAATAAGGATTAAAATTAAAGATAAACTAGTAAATAAAATAAAAAGAAATAAATAAAGATGTGCAAAGAAATTTTTAAACCTAAAATTCAAAAATAATTAAATAAATATGAAAGAAAGATGTAGTCTTAACCTAAAGAAAATAAATAAATCTATCCTAAAAAATAATAAATAACCAAAATTAATAAAAATATAAATATAATAAGTTTGAATAAAAGAAAACTAGAAATAAAAGGAAAATATCTAAAGGAGAGCATGCTCATGCATCTCCTAAGGTGACCACTACTTTGTTATGTTCCACATGGGCACTGTTATAGTGCTTCAATATTTGTCCATTAACTTTGAATCAATGTTCGTCAGTGGTCGACTTGATTATCACGGCTCCATGGGAGAATGGTTTGACAACTTCGAAGGGTCCCGACCATCTTGATTTTAGTTTTCCCGGGAAAAGTTTTAGCCGAGAATTGAATAGGAGAACTAGTTGCCCTGGCATGAATTGTCAAGGTAATAGTTTCTTATCATGCCATTGTTTTGTTTTCTCCTCATAGATTCGTGCATTGTCATGGGCGAGTGCATGGAATTCTTCTATCTCGTTGAGATCTAGTAAACGATTTTGTCCGACACTCTCCCAATCCATATTCATGGTCTTGATTACCCAATATGCTTTGTGTTCGATTTCCACTGGTAACTGACAAGTCTTGCCATAGACGAGGCGAAACGGGGACATTCCCAGGGGTGTTTTGAATGCGGTTCGATAAGCCCAAAGTGCTTCATCTAGTCATGTAGACCAATCTTTTCGGGAAGGATTTACAACCTTCTCGAGGATATTCTTCAATTCCTGGTTAGGAATTTTTGCTTGCCCATTAGTTTGTGGATGATATGCCGTGGCAATTTTGTGTGACACGCCGAGCGTTGCAACATCTTGGCAATAAGTCTGTTGTCAAAGTGTTTGCCTTCATCACTAATAATTATTCTCGGCATCCCAAACCGTGTAAATATATTTTTTTGCAAGAATCGTTGCACGGTCTTGGAATCATTGGCGAGAACTGCAGCTGGCTCAACCCATTTAGACACGTAGTCGACTGCAAGTAGAATGTACAGGTTGCCGAATGAAGATGGGAAAGGTCCCATAAAATCAATCCACCATACATCGAACAATTCCACCTCAAGGATGTTTTGGAGCGGCATCTCATGTCGTCTAGAGATATTGCCCGTCCTCTGGCAACGATCATATTGCTTGTAAAACTCTTGGGCATCTTTGTACAGTGTTGGCCAATACAAACCGGATTGCAAAACTTTGGCTGCGGTACGTGTTCCTCCAAAATGTCCTCTAGAAGTACATTCTGCTGCTCCTCTTCAGGGACACATCGGCGTATAATCTGATCTGCACATTGTTTAAACAAAAGAGGCTCATCCCAGAAATAATGCTTAGCATCATGGCGGAACCGCTTCTTTCCTTGGTGAATAAGGCCATAAGGTAAAATACCACAAACAATGAAATTAACTAAATCAACGTACCAGGGTATTGCCGAGGCATCAGTGGTTGCCGAGGCAACTGCTTCTATGGTTGTCGAGGTGTGCGCATCTAGAGTTACCGAGGCGTCAAGGTTTGCCGAGGCATCGAGGGTTGCCAAGGCGTGCACAACGGTGGTTGCGTGATAAGTGATCGACAACTTGATTCTATGTTCCTTTCATGTCCTTAATTTTCATATCAAACTCTTATAAAAGCAATATCCAACGAATCAAACGAGGTTTGGCATCCTTTTTAGCAAACAGATACTTAATTGTTGAATGGTCTGTGTGGACAATTACCTTTGTACCAATCAAATGGGATCGAAACTTGTCAAATGCAAAAACTACGGCTAGTAACTCTTTCTCCGTTGTTGTGTAATTTATTTGAGCGCTATTAAGAGTTTTACTAGCGTAGTATATCATATGAAAGATCTTACCTGTGCGTTGGCCTAGGACTGCGCCTACCACAAAATCACTCGAATCACACATGAGCTCAAAAGGTAATGTCCAATCGGGTGGAACGACAATGGGTGCTGAGATAAGCTTTTCCTTTAGGGTTTTAAATGCTTGAACGCAAGAATCATCAAAGTTGAAGGTTTTATCTTGTTCAAGCAAATTACACAAGGGTTTAGTAATCTTAGAAAAATTATGAATGAACCTCCTGTAAAAACTTGCATGTCCAAGAAAGCTTCGGATTCCTTTAACCGAACTTGGTGGGGGTAATCTCCCAATCACGTCCACCTTGGCTTTGTCTACTTCGATTCCCTTGGATGAAATCTTGTGACCAAGCATAATTCATTCATCTACCATAAAATGGCACTTCTCCCAATTAAGGACTAAATCAGATTCTTCACATCTTGCCAACACCTTCTCTAAATTGATGAGGCAACTGTCGAACTCATTACCAAATACTGAAAAATCATCCATGAAGATTTCAAGGAAGTCTTCGACCATGTCTGAAAAGAGTGCCATCATGCATCTTTGGAAGGTTGCCGGGGTATTACACAATCCGAACGGCATTCTTCAAAAAGCATAAGTATCGTATGGGAATGTGAAGGTTGTCTTTTCTTGATCTTCTGGTGCTATGGCAATTTGATTGTAACCTGAATAACCATCAAGAAAATAATAAAAGGGTTTACTTGCAAGATGGTCAAGCATTTGATCAATGAAGGGTAATGGGAAGTGATCTTTCCTAGTGACTTTGTTTAGTTTTCGGTAATCCATACAAACCCTCTAACCGGTCACAGTCCTGGTTGGAATGAGTTTATTGTTTTCATTACTTACCACCATTATACCTCCCTTTTTCGGTACACATTGTACCGGACTTACCCATGTACTATCAGAGATAGGGTATATGATGCCGGCGTCAAGCCACTTGATGATTTGTTTCATTACAACCTCTTTCATGGCATGATTTAGTCTCCTCTGGGCCTCAATCGAAGGTTTGTGATCATCTTCCAACAAAATCTTATGCATGTACACTGCTGGGCTAATTCCCTTCAAGTCGGCAATTGTCCACCTTATTGCCTTCTTGTGTAGCAATTGTCCACTAGTATGTCTTTGACTTTTCCCTCTGGATGCACATAGGATATGTCGGCTAGTTGTAGCGTAACTGTTGTAGGTCTTGCCTTCCCGATTCCTAGTTTCTGGAAAACATTTAGGCATCAAGTTTATGCTTTCTCTAGGGTCACATAATGCTTTCCCGACATAGTGGTTTCCGATAAAACATGGTAGTGTGAAACTTTCGGGATCTTTCAACTTGGGTGGCATGCGATTGTGCAACATGGCCATGCATCCCTCTGTTGCGGCAATTGTTTCAAACTCTCATAACCTTATTCTCTTGGACACAATGTCTTTTAGAAACTTGGCATAGTTCGACATTTGTTCAATTGCCTCAACCAATGGCAAGTTGATATAGACTTGCTTTAGGATATCAAGAAACTTCTTGAATTGATATTCTTGCTTTCGTCGCTTCAACCTTTGTGGGAATGGTGGTGGAAGTCGGATATCTTCAATCCTTTCATTGGTCTGGAACCTGATTGACGGCATTGCTGGGGCAACTAAAGTTGTTGAGGCATCATCAACTGGGGTTGTCGTGGCATCCTTATCGCTGGTTGCCGCGGCATGCTCATTTCGGGCATGCTTATCGTTGGTTGCTGCGACATCGTCAACTGGGGTTGACGTGGCATTTCCTGGTTCAGCTTCTGAGGCTTTACTGCTGAGTTCATCTTGTTCTTTTTGTGGAGTTTTGTTTGATGAGCGAGCTTGAGCCTCCTTAAGTTGTCGGCCACTTCTAGTGGTGATTGTCTTACATTGCTCGTGGCCAATTCCTCTTGCGACTTCAGTATCGCTGGGTAAACCTCCTTGCGGTCTAGTATTCAGGTTTTGAGCAAATTGTCTGACTTGAGTTCCCAATGATTTGATTGCCGCCTCTTGGTTTTACAATCTCATCTCGGTCCTATTAATAAAAGCATTAGTTCTTTTTATGAAGTTAGTATTTTTAGCCACATAAGATTCAGTTTTCAACATAAAAGCATTGAGATAATTTTCCAAAGAACTAGATGTTGTCGGTTGTTGCTGCGGCAACTGTTGCCGTGGCATATTCTGCTAGAATCCCGATGCTTGTGCATTATAATTGTTCTGGTTTATAGCATTGTTGGGATTACTCCATGAAAAATTTGGGTGCTTCTTCCAAGCTGGATTATATGTGTTGGACATCACATTATTGTTCCAATTGTAATTCCCCACATAAAAGCTAGATTCTAGATTCTGCATACATTCAGAAGAATTATGGTTACCACCACATAACTCACAAAAAGAATCTACTACCTTGACCTCATGTGTGTTGTTTTGTTTCTGCATGTTCTGGACCATCTTGGTTAGAGTGGCCAATTATGCCGAAATTGAATCTGATGATCCCAGTTCATGTATTGTGGCTTGGCGTCTAACTCCTCATCTTCTAGCAGATGGGAACTGATAATCATTCTTGGTGAGCCTGTTTAGAATTTGCATTGCTTCCTCCGGCGACTTATCTAGGAGTATGTCGTTTGCCGAGGCATCTAGCATCATCCTTGTTGGTGTATTCACAGCGTTGTAAAACATTGTTACTTGTGTCCACACTAGGAATCCGTGTAGGGGGCATTTGTGTAGAAGTTCTCTATATCGCTCCCAAGCCTCGTACATGGATTCATCATCTGCCTGCCGAAAAGAAGTAATTTCATTACGAAGCTTATCAGTCAAATTTGTAGGATTAAATCGAGCAAGGGAATCACGACAAAGATCATTCCAAGATCCTATTGATCTGGCATGAATACTATTCAACCATGCTTTCACCCTATCCCTCAGTGAATAGGGGAATAATCTTAGCCGTAAAACATTTGGAGTGACTCCTTGTATTTTGAATGAGTTGCAAATCTCGAGGAAAGATTTAAGATGTTGTCGTGCATCTTCAGTTGTTGAGCCACCAAATTGACCAATTGTGTTGATCATATTGAACATCATCGATTTCAACTCAAAGTGGTCTGCTTCAATTTCAGGTGTGACAACTCTTGGATTAAGTCCTTCAAGATCTTCCTCTAGATAGTCTCTAATAGTTATGTTTCGTGCAAAAATCACTTCTCCTCCTGCTGGAACATCCTGATTCATATTGCCGTCTTGATTAGCCATTGCTACTCTTAACCTTTGTCTGAGTCATTGCAAAGTTCGTTCGATTTCTGGATCAAAGGGATATTTTGGTGTAATCGGTCTCGCCCTGGTCATATACCAATGCAAAACCAAAGTTTGTTAACCCTCCGAATCTTAAACAATAAAAATAAAAAATGCAAGAAAATAAAAACAAAGTCGCTATTGCCAATCCCCGGCAACGGCGCCAAAAACTTGTTGCGCGTAATAAGTGCTCCGCAATTGTGCAAATGTACACGTCGCAAGTTATAATATAAAAGATATCGTCTCTACAGGGATTGGTGCCACTTCAAGAATTCAATCTCTTGCACTATAAAAAGTAAAAACACAAGTAGGTGATTGTAGGAGTTTTAACTAACAACTAAACTAGAAAGCAAAAAAGTAAAAGAATATGTAATCAAAAGATATGGAATAGGACAGGTTATCGAGAGTTGAGGTGCGATAGCCAATTAGATCGTCTTGGTAAAAGAGTGCAAGGGCAACTCAGTTGTCGTGGCAACTTGCGCGGCTGGGTTGCCTTGGCAACTAATCAAACGGTTGCCTGGGCAACTGTTTGGGATGTTGGGCAGCAACTTCAAGGTTCGGCAGAGCATTCCTCAATGGTTTCTTCTTATCCCTAAGTCGAAACTCTAGCTAATTGTGCATGCCTTGACAATACATCCCTGCGTGAATCAAGGGTGAACAACAACCAATCTTGCGCTCCTCTTAGCCGTTGAAATCCTTAACTTATTCCTAAGCCGGATTAATCTTCACCGTCAATAGATTAAATAAAGACCATACTCATTCGTTTCTTGAATCTAACTCTCCCGATATTAGATAAATAGATAGAATCATGAGATCCTCTCCCAATTCACTCGCAAACAAGAAAAAAAACCAAGAATGAGTAAACCTTGAATTGAAAGTGCAAACTCTTGTTACCTAAACAAAATCCAATTGTTTCTCACAACCACAAAACACAATAACCTTAGCCAAACAGATTTAGTTCATGGCTAGGTTCAAAAGAAACACAAAACAAATAGTCCCTAACATAAACCTAATCGAACAAGAAAGAAAAAGATGAAAAATGGTTTAAAGCTTCTTGCCGATTTCTCTCCCCTTTTTGCACTTCCTTGAGGTGACGGCTTGGTCCTCAATTTATAGGGCTAGGTCAAGGTCTTTCTTGATGAGGAAGTTAAGTTGGAATTAAATACTTTTAAAGAATATAGTTCTTTATTATATTTAAATTCCTTTTAGATCTTCTCCGATCTTCTTGAGATTTAATTTCTCTTTGACCTCTTCATGGAAATCAAACTCCTTTGGGATTTAACTTTGCTCCACGTCATCTTGGGTTTATCTAGTCATCAATTTCGGCTGCCATATCATTTTATCCCTTATCGACAATTACCCTGGCAACTAGTTCGGCATCTCCTTCATGCACTACCCTGGCAACTGTGTCGGTATCTCCTTCTTGTATTGCCCTGGCAACCGGTTCCAGCCTTGCTTTGGCAAGTGACTCTGCACACACAAAAATAACTATCGGTAGCACCTTTTTTCCACAAAATTAAGCAAAATATGATATCAAGCTTAACCACCAAGAAAACAATGCAAACATGCATGAATGGTAATAATGCAACTAATATGATCCTAAGTCTAGCAATAATATGAATAAAAAGGGTGAATAAAATAGTACTTTTAGACACTTAACACATGCATTTACTTTTAATTCGGATAATTTATTATATTATCGGTTTACAACATTATGATGGATTTCAATAAACTTTTGGAGTGCCTTTTATTAGAAGAATTTTATATTTATAAACAATGATTGGTTTCTTGAGGAAAAAGTTACGAATATAACTTCCTAAATTGGGCATTTCCTTTTGGGCCAGGTTTAGGGGGTTACAAACAGGGAAAGGTAAACGGGTCTGTTTAGCTAAAAGACATATGCCACATTATGAAATAACATCTTGAGAAGAAAAATTACAAGGCAATTGTTTCACTTTATTCAAGGTCGACAAAGAAATATGACCAAGCCGTGCATGTCACAATGCATTGTCACCATATTTGGAGGAAGAAGTCAAACAAGAATGAGACTCAACTGTAGGAAAAGAAAGTGTAACAGGTTTAACTGAAGCGTGAAGGGTATAAAGGCCACCCTAAATTCTATCAGTCCCCTTCATCGCTCCACTGCAAAGGTTCTACAAAAGGCAAAACTGAGGATAAAAATAGACACTGCAATTTTGTTCTTTGGCTAAATGAGAAACAGAAAAAAGGTTATAATGAAATTTTGGTATATGAAACACGTTGGTTAGGGTAATATCATATGTCAGTTTACAAGTACCAATGTGGAAAATATGGGTCGAATTACCATTAGGCAGCTGAACAAACGATGGAGAAGCACATGAAACAAAAGAACTCAAACACAGTAAATCAAATGTCATATGGTTAGTTGCACCCGAATCAATAATCCAACGTCGATCGGGTAAACCAGAACATAAACCTGCCATATATGTCGCACCTTGCACTACAGGTTCCTTTCTAAGCAAGTTGAGAATTTGTTGATATTGCTCTAGAGTGAAATGAGGCACTTGAACAGGGACTGAATCCACAACCAAACCTGGACCATGAGAATTAGAGGAACCAATAATCTCTAAAGAACCTCTACTCCCAGAATCGGACTTTCCCAAGGCATTGATTGCCAGACCCTTCCCAGCATTGTAATCCTCCTAGTGAACTTGTAACTCGCTGGATATCTGATGAGCTTGTAACAAGAGTCTTTCTTGTGGCCCTTAACATGGCAATAGTTACAGGTTCCATTAAACCTTTTCTTTGGTTGTGAAACGTTGTTTGAATACAATGTTGTAGGCTCATAGAGTAAGGAGAACCGTATAGATTATTGATGATGTCCTTCTTCTTGAATCAACATCGAGTATGCTTGATTAAGAGAAGTAAGAGGTTGCATCATAAGCATCGAAGAGGATGATCGAAAATATGGCCATCGACGATGGCTCTGATACTATGTTAAGATGACTAACATCCAGCAACAGAATCATGCAAAGAAGATGAGCGGTTTTGAGAAGAAGAAGAACTTTCTTATTTTCGTTATATCATTTACAGTAAAGAAGAAGACTATTTAAAGCTAGCCTACCCCACTGTAACTAACTAACTTTTATTGTAACTAACTAACTACTACTTAACAGCATATTAATTAAATAGTTACAATTTAGCCAACCCTTAACAGGTATTCTTAACACTTTGACAATGTCCATACACCTTGTAGACAAAACGATTTGAACACGTATCTCCTATGATGAACATCATTCGCTTTTCCACTGGGACACTTGTTAGATTCATTTAAACATCAAAATATACTTAAAAGGACATCTAATATCATTTGGACATTGTCCGTAGAATTATTTTTTCAACTTAAGAATTAGTTAATTTTATTTAATCATCGACACTACTAATATTTTTCATTTTTGTCAAGATTAGTTTATTATTAGACATGTTTATTTTTTTATAACAACCGATATTCAATTCATTAACATACTAATTCATATAAGATTTTGCAAACACGTTATAGAGACGATTTTTCCAACTCAATTTGTTTTTTTCTACAATATTAGAATTCAGACCTTAATATTACTTAAAGAATTTAACATCTTATCTTATTAGATCAACTGATAATTGATTATTAGATTGTTTATTAAATTTATAATGATTTACATTTTTTGAAATTGTTATGATTATTTAGATGTATTGACGATAAAATTGGTGACAAATATTGACGATACCAATACTCAATGGTGGCTAGGATATTAAAATCAGAAAAGTAAGACTTTTAAAGTGTATAAATTAAATTGCAAATTCCATTCAAGTATAGGAATTAGAGGCATAATTGATTTTTTAATATAAAAATAAATAATGTTAATTTAATAAAATAAACAAAATTGGTAGGCTGATCCTACTACGAGTTATTAAGTTAAGAGCAATGGTAACCTCCGCCTTCTAGGTGGGAGAAGTTTAATGTAGATGGAACAACGAAAGAAGGCGATGCAGGGCGTAGCACGGAGTGGTAAGGTCTATGTTCTTGGGACCTGTGAGAGGTTTAGGGGTTGAAATGCCTGAAGTATCGACAATCACGATTATCTCAGATGTTTTCATTGAGGTTGGATAGATTCGAAAAACAATTCTTATCATTGGATTTTATTCATGCTGAACATTAGTCCAGGTGATGGATCTAAAATTGAAACCGTGATCGATGGAATGGCGCATTGATAGTGTCTTCGGCCTAAGATGTTGTAATGGAATGGCGGATGCACTAGCTAAAACTGGTATGCTTACATTATTACTTTTTAAGGCATGGTGGTGATTGTGAAAGTTGTTCTTTTTGTTTGGTCGTATATTAGATCTAAAATTTTTTTAGATCTGTTGAAAATTTGAATCACGCTCAGACAACTGAAGTATATAGTGTGGTATTGTTGACGTCGTGACACTATGTTGTTTTTCATTTGGTCGAGTATCAGGACCTTGAATTTGATAATTTTCTTTCTTTTCAGTGTTGTGCTTCTCTTTGGCGTTTTTGTAGTTCAATTTGTTCTCCTTGGAACCTTTCGGTTATGACATTGCTTTATGCACTTTCTCTATTATTAATAAAATGACTTTTGACTGAGCAAAGCTTTTTTATGTATAACCATTGTGATATATGTAACTGATTTTTTAAAACCAATACTTCAAGTAAATTCTATAGACAAATCTATAAAATTTAAGTCAAAAATAAGTTGAATGCGAATTTTTATGCATGATGTTAGAGTTATGAACGAATCCACATGAAAGGTGGAAGGGGTAATTGTCCCCTTAACTTTGAATATTGAGTTGTATTTTAGGCCACTAATAACTTTAAAACCATTACAATTAAGTCTTTGTTCTTCAAAATAAATTAATGAATTTAAACTTTAACCCCTCAATTGCATCAACCCAACTGGTCGACACAGGAAGAAGTCGATTCAGCAAGCATCCAAGGGCACCAACGCCTGATGATAACACCATACAGAAGACACCAAAGTATCTGTTTCCACAAGCAAATCTCTACTCTCCACGTAAACACTTTTACAGAAGATTTTAAGGTCCATTGCAATAGCAACATGTTCGGAAAAATTAGAGTTAGGGATGACAACTAGGCCAGAGAATAATGACACTGCATTACCATATCATCATAGAGTACTCCCCCACAACCTAAACTTTTCAATTAGGAGGGACAAAATTACGATTAAATATTGAAAGAGGCGAAAATTTATTAAACCTTTAAATTTAAAAATTGTGAAGATAAAAATTTATTTTATTAATATTTAAATTAAAAGATTTAAAATGTTATTATAATAGGCACAAAAACCTTTCTTAGTCAATACATAGCTTTGTCCATATACATAAAACCTGATATGTCCATATATCGTACCAAAATATGTGTCCTAGAAAAACACGTATGCCTTCTATTTAAGGGTGGCAATGGGATGGGATGAGAACGGTTTTGCATTCCTCACTCTATCCCAACACTTGTGGCGATGATTTCAAAAAAAATCATTAAATGTTTCAGAGGTTTTTCGTCCCCATACTCTCTCTGCACGGATTTCTGTGGGTTTCGAAAAATTTTCATTCGAAAAAATAAACAAAACTTACTACTTTACTAGCCAAAATATATGGTCAAATTCAGTTTATAAATTATATATTCATTACACTAAAAATATCCAGATTTTAATGTATTAAAACAAATATCCAACAAAACTTATTATTAGTACATCCGACATCCATAATTCACATACACCAATAATTAAAAAATTAAAGACGTT
Organism: Hibiscus mutabilis; assembly: GCA_019671005.1. Classification (NCBI taxonomy): domain Eukaryota; kingdom Viridiplantae; phylum Streptophyta; class Magnoliopsida; order Malvales; family Malvaceae; genus Hibiscus; species Hibiscus mutabilis. The sequence goes on from CM033748.1 coordinate 17,473,655, forward strand.
CTACTAATAAGAGAGACATAGTAGAACTGTTAATGATTAAAAATTAAAAGTACAATATTGAGAGGAACATAGAAGACTATTAAGAGAAGTGATGAGTGCGGCTGGGCCAGAGAGAAAGCTAAAGTGAGAATAGTGTAGTTAGTGTTTTTTTCTTTAATATACATGTATATATGCTAGGGGTATATAGGTAAATGGGAGGTAAGTATATTTTTTTAAAAAAAATTATAAAATATCATGATCCATACAAATATTTTTCGAGGATCTTCACGAGAATTATACAGGTGCGGTTCAGGGATCCTTACAATACGAATATTTCATCCCTATCTTTATTTGAGCATCGGGAATAAAAATTTCTTGTCTTCATCCTCGTGTGTAAAGATTTCAATTATTCTCTATCCCGTCAATTTGAATCTTCACGGTTTTTAATTATTCCTCACTCAATTGCCACCTCTAC